>CM056393.1:17510201-17725201 GCA_029718625.1 Synaphobranchus kaupii
TGGGATCATCTAGGAGTCCTTCTCAAGAGACAAGATTTGCTACTGATTTCTCGATAAAGAATTCAAAACTTTTTAAAATATATAGTTTAAGAGGTACACATTTTGGATTTTGACTTTAATCTACATCTATCACATCTATCAAAATGAAAGAATTACACTCCCTGTAGAAAGCCAAATGAAATCACCGTGGCCAGGTTGCCAGCATCACATTCATTAAGTCTATGAGTATATGCAAGCTTTAACATGAGTTAAACACAACTAAGTTCCCCCCATCTTCACCCCCACTGTCGAAATAATGATTTACTATTTACTACTGAGATCCACTCACCTCCACACGACCCACACTCATGAAGAAACTGCTGAGATAGGCACATGCCTCAGTACACTCACCAGGTATCCCAGTAGCTATTTTTACACTATTGCTCATACATTGTTTCACAGGAGCCAACCATTCAAAGAGCAGTTTATCCAATTTATGACAACCAGTGAGCAGTAGGCACCTGATATATCACTAGGAGACACTGATGCAGCAGTAACCTGAGGAACCCTGGTTGACTTAGGTTTTTTTAAACCTGCAGGACAAAGCAACCTGCGTTAGCCTATGTGCCAATGAAACGGACCAGACTCAAATGAGCAGTGTTAGAGCAAGGCTCAGCCAGCACTTGAAGCAAGCACATTTGTTACAGTACCTGAGCCACTCAAGTGTGCCATGATATTATATCTTGTTTCGGTCGAAAATCAAATTCATTGCTCAATCGAAATTTATAAAATAAATGCATTATTGGAGAGTTTAGGCTGACTGACAAACTGTTAAGAGTGACACAAAAAGCTGTTAAGAGTGACACAAAAACGCCATTGCTACTTAATTACAAGATGAGTGCGTGTTATATGGTAAAAATGTTTATATTAAAATAGAAAAACATTGTACTATGCCATTATGCCTTTAAGAACAGATAATGGACAAAGCCAAGATTATAGATTTAAGACTACCAACGGCAAGCATTTGTCTCTATTGCAAATTTATTACAGGTATCTTGCTTAACTTAATATGTTTTAGTAATATATAGAATTATAAGTATTCATACATTACTGTAAGTTCACCAAACAAGATTTTGTCAACCCTTGCAAGGACATAATGTAATTTTTGCTACTGGAGGTTATCAATATCAGCATCCCAGCCATCAATCCCATCAATGCAACATTTACTGGTATAATACCATTGTTGCCTCTATCCAGTTATGATGTTTACCGGGGTCTATGAAGACACTGCTTAAATTAATTAAAAGATCCTCATGTTTTTATTAAAATTGAACAGGTAACCATTGTTGCGTGACAACCCATGTGAATAGCTGTTCTTAGGTTTCATACTGACAATGGCTATCTGGACTATATGCTACATTATTGGAGAGTACAATCATTCCAACGTTTACAAATTGCAAGGGAACACATCAGCCTTTTAAATCTCCCCAGCCTTTGAAGAATCCATGAAAATGTACAGTATATGCCTAAATGTAATATGTAAATGTAACTGTAAAATGCAAACTAAATGCCTGTAATGTAATGCCTGTAACGTTACACTGTACAAAATTTATTGTCAATGCACACACACACACAAACACACACACACACACACACACACAAACACACACACACTGAACTGAACTGAACTGAACTGTGCATTAAATGTACTCCTCCAACCTGGTGACTGAGCAAGTGGAGTGAAAAGTGATCGCAAACACTATGACTAAAAAGGTGTCTTTGTTTATCTATCCTTTTCCAAACGGGTGGAGGATGTGGCATTAGTGAAACAGGACAAGACAAGAGGGGCAAAAATAAGAAATTACAAAAAACATGCCTTTTTCTAAACATGCCCCTGTCAGTGCAAGTCCAATATACCTAGTCACTGCATTGAAACGTCATAGCTGTAACACTGTGGGAATGGTGTGGCAGTGCTGTGAGGTCTAACAGCGCTTGCTGAACAAAAGATGGTATCATTTTCAGACAGATTGGCACCGTGACCCTCATCTGAAAAATGCAACAAAGACAAGTCAAAGACCTTAGTTGAACTAGAAAGCTATCAATACATAAGAGCGCTTTCCATGGAAACATAATTCTATATAAACTCCTCAGAGACCTGATTATAGATACTTGTGCTGGGCGAAGACAGAAACCCCCTGCAGAAGGAGGAGTTGGCTACCTGTGCAGCTTTGCTCTGTCAGAGATTGTAATATTGAGGACAGTGGTGTTATGCAGAGGTCTGGCATGACACCAGAGAGAGAGAGAGAGAGAGAGAGAGAGAGAGACACAGAGAGAGAGAGAGACAGAGAGACCTTTATCTGGGTGACATAACTAGACTACTTAAATTGATTTTGATTTTGATTTTGACACATATAATTGTGTTCAAGAGAAATTGATAATAAATTAGGCATCGCAAACACAATCTTTGCATGCTTGATTGATTTCAAGAAGGCATTTGACTCTATTTGGCATGTGGGATTATACTATACAATTCTTCAAAGTGGTGTACGGGTAAAATATATGATATGATTACATCAATGTACTCAGAAAATAAATGCGCGGTGAAAATTGGTGACCAAAGAAATTGGGACCGCAGGGCTCCTCCTGCACAATACGGATGACCTGGTTCTGATGTCACCCACTAAAGAAGGGTTACAGGCAGAACCTAGCTCTGTTGGAGGATTTCTGTCAGAACTGGGCTCTGACAGTAAACTTAAAAAAATAATGATCTTCAAAAAAATGTCAGGAAAGCAGGTTCCAGTTTTTTCTAGGCAACGGTGCCCTCAAACCCTACCAGCAAATCAGAAGAAACCAAATTGTGAAACAGACCAAAATCTCTTATTTGGAATATTGGGATGATGTAACCAAAACTAATATTACCAAACTATATTGCTATCAGACCCTAAAAAGAGACTACACATTAGTTGAGTACATTTCCGTACATTTCTGTACATTTCCTCATTTCTGTATGTACACTTTGGCAATATTTGCAAGTGTATTTCATGCTATTTATAGCATTTTTTTAGCATATAGCATTTTGAATTTGATAGAGAGAGGGAAAGAGAGGGGAGAGTGTGTCAGGTGTATGCACTGTGTGTTCTATATTAATCCCAACGCAGTAATCTCATTCACTATAATCCTGCTCAGCGTCCATACGACTCACTCTCTCCCTCCTCACCCCCCCCCCCCCCCCCCTTATGTTCACTGTGTGAATGAGTGGCAGAGAACAACTACATATGGACTCACTTTCACTGTAATTATAACTGAATCAAAAATATGAAAATAAAAATAGAATAGAATCTTCTCTATTTCACTCTCCAGTTTTAAATTCAGTTACATTTATTGGCAATGCATTTAAACATTAAAACTGATTCATAAATCAGTAAAACTGATTCATAAAGAATAAACACTATATGACCTAATAAACCTATTAGGTAGCTATAACTGCGAGGGTAAACCGTTTTAAACGGTTGAGTAAAGGGTTATAATTACTGCGAGAGTAAATAGTTATTAATTATGATGATGATGATAATGATGCCTTGCATTTATATAGTGCCTTTCTCACACTCGCTTTACAATGAAACTCACTTCACCCACCACCAATGTGTAGCACCCACCTGGGTGATGCCTGTAATGATGCCTGTAATGATGCAATGCCAGTCATTTTGCGCCAGAATGCTCACCACACATGACCTGAGGTGGAGAGGGAGAGAACAATTTTTAAGCAAATAAACTGGGGAATAATTCGGTAGCAGGTTGAAAGAGCCAGGTTGGGAGTTTAGCCAGGACACCGGGAAAACCCTTACTCTTTGTGATAAGTGTAATGGGATATTTAATGACCACAGTGAGTCAGGACCTCGGTTTAACATCTCATCCGAAAGAAGGAATCTCCTATAGAACAGTGTCCCCATCACTGCACTGGGGCATATTTGACCAGAGGGAGGATTGCCCCCTACTGACCCACCAACACCACTTCCAGCAGCAACTTAGTTTTCCCAGGAGGTCTCCCATCCAAGTACTAACCAAGCCCACACCTGCTTAGCTTCAGCCATTCAGCAGGAGCAGAGTGCATGGTGGTATGATGATGATGATGATGATGATGATGATGATGATGATGATGATGATGATGATGATGATGATGATGATGATGATGATGATGATGATGATGATGATATGCTCAATATTATAAAGATAGATAACTCCATTTCAGGTTCAGTAGCTAATTTCCCAATTTATTCCATAGCAATGCCATCTTCATCTCAAATTAAATATATTTTTCTGTTTGCCATGTTATAGAGCAATGGTGAAAATGTATTAGTAGTTAGTAGTATCAATATTTATATTCAAACTGCATTTACATTCATCACATAGGCAAAACAAATTATGTCTATTTATTTGTGGTGCACCCAATATATACAGTTTCACTCAAAATTATTCAACTCCCTTCACTTTTTGCACATTTTATTGTGTTGTAGATTTACTTTTAAATGGATAAAATTGCCATTTTTGCCCACCAATCTACACTCAATAGCCCATGACAAAGTGAAAACATGTTTTTAGAAATTTTTGCAAATGTATTAAAAATCAAAAACTGAAATCTCTCATGTGCTTAAGTATTCATACCCTTTGCTATAATGTATTTTTAAAGTATCATATTTCATATTTGGTCAAATATCCTTTGCATGCTGTTACTTCCTGAAGTCTGTGACCCATCAACATCAAAAGACTCTCAATATCTTATTTTCAGGTACTGTTACAAGCAATACTATAACCTCTCTGCATTTGAATGGATCTCTATGGGAATTGGGGACTTCGGGAAGTAACAGCATGCAAAAGATATGCGACCAAATATGAAATATGATACTCTAAAAATACATTAAAGCAAAGGGTATGAATACTTATGCACATGAGAGATTTCAGTTTTTGATTTTTAATACATTTGCAAAAATTTCTAAAAACATGTTTTCACTTTGTCATTATGGGTTATTGAGTGTAGATTGATGGGCAAAAATGGCAATTTTATCCATTTAAAATAAACTCTACAACACAATAAAGTGAGCAAAACGTGAAGGGGGTTGAATAATTTTGAGTGCAACTGTATATATATATATATATATATATATATATATATATATATATATATATATAGACCCTGATATCAGATTGATTGAGGTTAAATATGAATTCAGTGTTTGTGAATTGCAGTTTGAGAATCACAAACAAGACCGCCTGAATGGCATCTATTGTCCCGATGGTGCCAACTCATAATTGTACACAGATAGTTTACTACATATGTACATGGGATTACTACTATGCTCTTGCTAAATAGTTTTAGTTCTGATCATGCACATGCAATAATATAGTGAAGTAATTGCAGAAATATTTTATACTGTTATGAGCTAAACCTTTTATTAAAATATTTTAATTTTTCATTCAAGTCCTTTAGATTGTTTTATTTCAAAATGATATAGAAATATTGTAAAATTGAAAAGGCATTTGAAATATGTACAAATAGAAAATCCATTGCATTACGTTAACTTAGCAGACTTACAGTATACAAGACGGTATGGAGAAACATTGATACAAACAGAAGACATACCAAAAACCTGTGCGGTATAAATTTAACATATGGCCACCATGTATGTCTCTCCCTCTTTCCCTCTGTAAGCCCAGTGTATTAATCAGAGAATGAGAGTTAGTGGAAGAAGGGGGAAGGGGAGATAGAGAAGGATTATACAGTATTAAGAGTATTTGTGTGTCTGAAATAGTCTGATCAAGTGATTTCCAAGTATCAGACACACCCTAACACAAAAAAGATAAAAAGCAGACACACAACATGTATACACATTCTGACAATACACACACACATTGTATCCCCACCTTATTGGATTGGGCGGTTCAAGTGTAAATACATACAAACTTCCCAAAATGTATATATTTAAATATATATATATATATATATATATATATATATATATATATATATATACTGTATATATATATATATATATATATATATATATAATTTATTTTCAAGAATGTCATTTGTTTTCAAGAATTCACAATTTCAAACAATTCAAAAAAATTGTTAAAAAGCTTCAAAACCTAAAGCTAAAAATTCCTTCTGAAAACATAGGTCTGAAAATGTACTCTTATAAACCTCTTTGTTTTAAAATAGAATTTTTATGAAAATGTTGGCCCTTGACAGTTCTGTCCCACATTTTTGTCAACACAGTCAGGTTTCTATAAAAATGTAATATATTTATTTTCATAAAAAGGGTTAGACATATCCTAATGACCCCTGTCTCACCCCGTAGTTTCACAGAAGGCAGCAAGGTTACTTGTCCTCTGGTAAGTTTTCTACTTTTTGAAAAATTAAAGAAATAATATTGCGATCAGCAGTGTCTCAAACATAACAGGAGAACTCCGTATCCCTTCTAAATAAAAACAAAATAAATGGTATTATGGTTTAAAAATGTGTATTTTCACTTGCATCAAGAGACCGCTTAGCAACTGAGAAAAATAAAATGGCTACTCACTTAAAATGCAAAAATATAACATTTTGTCAACTCGATGGCAACTCTATTATTTTATCTGATGGAGTAGATGTCTATGCTGACAGAGGTCAATTCTCTTGAATCATGTTATTGAAATTAGCTATTTATTTTGAATGAGGTTATTTACAAACTATTATACCATTAATAAACTATTTTTTCTAGCTGAAACATCTGCTTTATTATGCAAAACTAAATGGGAATCCTTTTTGTAATGGGAGTCCTGTGTGAATGTTAGGAATAGCAAAAATGCTATTTAAGAAAATATTAAATCACTGGGAGATGGCCCCTTTACAGTGTTTAATAGCGAGGACTTTGATCTAGCAAAATATATTTCCCCAGCATAATTGAAGAGTAAAAAAAAAAAAAAGGTTTTGTCATTGAATGTGCAAACATACATACAAACCTTCCCAAAAAAAGATTTTTGGTAACAGCCCTCTCTAACACACCCTGCTTCTGTAATAAATTATAAGTAAAATGACTATTGCTACAAATGCTGCTTATGATCTGACATTATTGACCGTGTTATTTTCACGGTAATCAAGTATATTTGAGATATTTGACCCCAGGGTTTCCCAAATAAATTATGATCATAATATTTGTCTTGTTTGGATTTTTATTTTGCTCCTTTCAACATGCTTTTCTAATGTGGGCATTTTGCTGCAGGAATCTTGTGTGTTCCAGCATAAATCTGAGTCTGTGACGTATGCGCAGTTATGTCACATAGTTAAACGTAATAAACTATGTTATTCTGCGCAAAGGTATTCAGTACAACAGTGAGTGGTAGAGCGTTATCCACTGTAGCTTGTGACCCCTGGTGTAGAAATAGTTGTATTGCATCCATTTTGATGGCTGCATCGCCGTGTCCTCAGACACACACACACACACACACACACACACACACACACACACACACACACACACACACACACACACACACACAGTCTTTCCCATACCATTAAATAATAGCGGAAACACTATATATACACACACATATAAAGGTAGTGGCCTAAAAAGGTGAAAGCAAACATTTAGCCAAAAATAAAGTTAAGGTCACAATGTTGGCCCTGGCTTCACACATTTAAAGGGATGACGTAGTCTACTAGAGCTAGTTAAATAATGATGCACTAGTCAAATAAAATATGCAACCTCCTAAGATCAGGCAATTCATACTTGAACATGAGTCTGGTCTAGTGTTTAATATTTTCCCGAAAATTAGCTATTTTTAAACCCGGGATTATGTGCGACCCTACTTATTAGTTTACAGGCTAGCCTACCGGCATCCATATGCCATATAAAACTATCTTTCAGCACCACTGCATTGTCCACTAGCCTACTATTGGCTGAGATTCTTCAATATCAATAACAACAAACTGTTTTTCAAAGACGTTTTATTAATAAAAGCAACATATTTTCTGGACAAAATTATGGCTGCTTTGGAACTTCGGACATCTAGACAAAGGCTATAGGGCTATTAGGCCTACCTGAACCGTGAGAAGTATTAACAGTAGCTGTTCATGACAAAAAGGCTTTAGGTCTACAGGCAAACGGCCAGTGTTTAAGGAAAATGATTATACCCCCCCTCAAAAAAAATAATTCCTACACATTTTTACCCTCTTCTTTGAAATGTCGAGCGTTTCGGCGGTGAATGCCCAAAACTGAGAAATTTGGAAATAAAGTAACGTATGTTATGCAGAAATTTCTCACGTTTATTACAAGCCAATGAAAAAAATAAAACCTAAATAATAAATCTAGGTTTTTGCTGCAAGAACTGAGAATGTGAGTATTAGTAATATACCTACATTATATAGCCTAAGTCAATGTTATGGCATAACTTAATATGAAGGCATAAATACAATATCTCCATCAAGACACATCAGCAAATATACGCTAGCCTACCGTTGTGAAATGAGGGACGTTAAGCCGTAGCCTACGAGTTGGTAAGAAAAGCGAAGGTATCTAATATACGTGCAACTTGCTCTAAGAATTCCAGCTCGTTTTGTAATTATAGCTGGGCTATATTTCTGCAGAATCCGATGTCCTGGAATAAAAAAACTATGGGTTTGCGTTCATTATTAGGTTACCCCTTGTCCCTATCCACGGTTGCCGCCTAGTAGTAGCCTAGTCATTGACGTCGCAATTATAGTAGCCTATTATTTTCTCTGAAATTAATTTACAACCTAAAAAACCTTGCTCTTCACGTTTGGAGCAGGTAGCCTATATTGAACTTCTATTTCCTGTGCGTGTGCCAGCAACGTTCACGTGCTCTAAAGTGCAGAACCGACTTTTCGTTTGTCAATAAGCAGTCATGAGTAGGCGTCAGTTTTTTCAAATGGTGGATACGGCATTTTGGAAACAAACTTCATATATTGATTATTTTATTGTACTTAATTAGGCCAAATATAATTCAAGAGTTATTTATCTGCATTGCTCATGTTAAATTTCCCGGTTTCCCGATGTCCCTGCGATGGGAATTCTGCCTCCAGGGGCTGCAGCCGTTTTTCGGGGGCCGGTCCTGCGGAATTGTGATGGGAAATACCGGGATCGCGGGAACCGGGATTAATCACTAGTTTGGTCTTAATCTCAAAACCCATGTAATCTAGTGGTCTGAAACTACAAGGGACATTCAATAAAAAATAAAATAAACATTTTAGAAAATATTTTTACTACAACATGTTTTTGTCATCCAAGACACTTGGGCTATATAAAAAAAGTTTTAAAATAAAATACTTTTGCTGCCAGGTCTCAGGAGGATACAGTACATCATATAAATACCATGACGCATATCACACCTTCTGTATCAAGTTCATAGCAGAAAGCTCATTTTTGTGGATTGAACCTGTAATATATAGCAAAAAGAGATTCATTTCTGACTGACAAATTAGCAATGTTAGAGAGTGGCTTGCAATATGCAGTACTATAGTATACCCTGCCTCACTGTGCTTACTTGGCAGAGGGTAAAGTGTTGCACTTTGATGATTTGTTGCATGCTTACAGCTGTGTGATGTAATGCTGGTGGTAAGGAGTCTCAAGACGCTCAGGCCCACAGGCAGGCCCAATTCTAGGCCTGGGGATCCCACAATGTTTGCAAGAGTCTTATTTCCTCTGTGCACACTCAAACACGTAATTTCAGGAATCAGCATACATGTATTTGTTGAAGAAATTGAACTTCTTTCCCCTGCAGTTATCCATTTAACAACAACTGGATTGGACCTCCAGAACAGAGTAGTTGCATTTTAGTGTACTATAGTATGTTACTGTGCAGAGGTGCCTTATAATTCAGTGTAGAGCAGCTTTTGCTCTGCAGTGTGCTGTAGCTTACTGCATTGCAGGGTACTGTCAGTGCGTGATTCTGCAGTGTGCTGTAACGTACTGCATTGCAGGGTACTGCAGAGTATTGAATAATGCCCTATGAACTGTACTTATATTATATTGTCGTGTGGTTGGGAGCTTTTCATCGAGTGTGTTGCTGCTCTGCAGTTTGTTGGTCTGCCCCTGCGCTAACGCTAACGCTACGGCAGCTCCAGCATACCACGCTCCTGCAGTGCCCCCTGGGTCCTGCTGTATACTTCCTCAATGGCCCTTACAACTATGTCCAGCACAGGACTCGCCTCCGCCTGGCTTTGCACGCATACTAGTCCGAAGAATGTGTCCCACTCTGGCATGGCCAAAAAGGCAAACTCGGCAGCCCGGCGAAGTAGCCAGGGGTGGTAGGGAGCCAGGGCCTCCTCGTAGGCCTCCCGGCACAGCTCACCAGGGCTCCGCAGCCGGCCCTCCGCGTCGGGCCTCTCCGCCATCTTCTTCAGGAAGAGCTGGAGCCACAGCAGGGAGCGGTGGAGCCTGAGCAGGGTGCGGCAGCCGGAGCCAGTCTCCCTCTGGAAGCTGACCACGCCCCGGCTCAGCTCCGAGCGCATCATGGAGCTTACGGATTTGTAGGACTCCCGCCCATCCTCTCCATCGGCCTCCAAGGGCTGCAGCCGTTTTTCGGGGGCCGGTCCTGCGTCAAACAGGGATCCAGGGTCCTCATGTTTGCCCCAGCCTGTCTCCAAGCGCTGAGGTCCCTCGTCTTCTCTCTCCAAGTCTTGCTGAGCCAGCCTGCGGATCAGTGAAACTTTGCTCTTGACCTTTTGGGAGAAGAACTCCACCACAGGACCCAATGACTCCATGAACCTGATGAAGGGGTAAGAGGGTGGGATGGGGGTAAGCGGGTGCAGCTACCAGGCCATCACTAATTCAATCCCAATGTCTCCCAATGAGGTGTTCGAATCTGCAGTCCACCTCACTGATTGAAACAGACAACTCTTAAATTAGTCTTTAGGGTTACACGTCGATTGTGGTTGCGAAACAAATAAAAACGGAAGTGCAGTGCCTTCTACATCTGCATATAGCCAATGTCCAATCCAATTTGGCTTTCATAAGCTTAGAAAATTTCACTTGTTTCTCTGAAATATTTTTATATTTGAAAGTGCACCTTTCTTTTTATATTTGAAAGTGCATCCTTCATTGTCTTTTTTATGATATTTTTGGAGGACTCACTTGATGAGTTCATCCCAGCTGGACAGGTACGGCTGTAGCAGCACTTCTGAACCAGGGCCCAGAGCAGAATGTAGGTGGGACAGCAGGCGGGAAGCCTGGAAGCTCTGACCCGGACACTCACTCAGCAAGAGACCATCCCTGTTGACACTGTCCCTGTCACTGGGCAAGGTAGGAGTAACAGGCTGGAAGATACGTGAAGAAATAGAAACCAGGGGGGCAGAGAGAGTGAGAAAGAAGCGGGCGGTATGAAGGCAGGGACAAACAAGAGATATTACCTGTGCCTCTGTTACCACAGATATAATGCATTGCTGAAAATACACACACTACCTCACAATATTAATCTCATTGGCCATGGGTACAGTACCCTGCACTACACACAGTATTACTCTTAGTAACTGTCACCATGGAAGCAAGCACAGCACCTGAAACTACACTTCAGTTGTGTTGCATTCCCCCCCTTTGTATGTGTCTGTAATTCCCTTACTTCATTGTTTTTATCTGACCATTCAGCCCAGCATTCCAGTGTTTACACTCCTACACCCCTGTCCCTGCCCCCCTTTTAATCTGTCCCAATTCTGCTTCTACCCTCTGTCTATGTGTCACCTTGAATCTTGGTGCATAGACTCCCAGACAGGGACCCCAGGAAGACTTGCATTTCTGCACGGTTCCCTCTGCTGTGAAAGGAATCCAAAAAGATGGTCACACAATCAACATAGCACACTGTTGAGCGTGCAGTTCATGGTTTTGGACAAGAAAGTATTGAAAGCTGAAGCCATAAAAAGACACACAGCAGTCCACACACAATGCTGAACACTCCTGCCATCACACAACATTGATCCTCCTGCCATCAACATAGATACATTGTATCACAATGACTGACACATACCAAATGCTATGGCACACACACACACACACACACACACACACACACACACACACACACACACACACACTAACAGGGAAACAAAACCACAAATTCAGCACAAACAAATCCAGACACAGTTTTGCACTAATGAAGACACGTATAAAAATGAAGTGCTATCATTGAGCCTTCCAAAATTCAGACACACAAAAGTTATATGAATATGAATATACAGAGACACTACTTCATCCCCTTGTTCTAATCAATAGTACAGAAGGTCACTAGTATAAGATACTCACGGAGACGCACCGATCCAAGAAACAGCAGGAGAGAAAAAATGGCTGCAGGAAGCAGGAAACGGTAGAGAAATCGACCTCCCAGCGACACATTGCCGTGCATCACCATACTGAACCCTTGTGTCTACACTGTCCCCTGACCTCCCTCTCCTCCTCAGCGTGCGCTCAGCGATCCACCCCCTCCGTGTAGCATCTCCCTAGCCCACCTGTCCCCCTCTCTAATTTTATCTCAGCCTTCCAACCAATGGTATGTCTTCACTCCAGCTTCAGGTGAAAGGTACAGCCTCCTGGTCATTACTCTCTCGCCCCCACTTCCTGTAAAAGCCCGGCCCAAAGTAACACCTTCTTTCTCCAGCCCTCCTCTTATGCTTCCTGTCCTGTCCTGTCGGCAGTCTATCCTTCCTGCTCCCGCCCTTTGTGTGTGTCTCTCTCATACTCTCTGAATCTCTGTCCCTGTCGGCTCAATCTGGTCCTTCTGATTGTGTTTTGTCCACTGAGTCACGGGTTTGCTGAAGCGAGTCAGTGTGGCCCTGATAAGAATAAAAAAAGAAAAGCTGTCCTGTAATGACCCTTTTTTTCTGCTATCACACAAATCCCTTTAAAAGCACATAAATTGCAGCTCAACCACAAATTCCCCGAGCCCATATCAGCATGTGGTATTTATGCTTACACTGGCGTGGACTGTGGACTTCCAGCCCCTCTCCTAGGACACCATGAGGACTGACTTCTTATGCTGTTTACAGGAGGATCACAGTAGGGTCATTATAGAAACCACTCAGGGGCTACATAACATCACCAGGCCTCTAAACCACACCTTTGGTCATATCAAGGTTGTGGTTCTAAAATGTCCATTTGATATTGAACTAAATCTGTCCTGTTTTAAGAGAACTTGCTGTGTCATTCATGTAGGGTTGGAGTACACTTCACTACGCTCATTGTAATCATAATTGTAATATTAATGTTAACATTAAAAATGATTGAGGGATTATTATTACAGTCAATTTAACTGACATAAGTCACTGACATAAAATACTTATCTCTGCCAGATAGTCGCTGAATCGTAGGCACTGTATACTGCACCAGTAGCATGAGGTGTTCTTTGGACTCTTGACCTACATTTTATGGGCTCAGGTTCATAGGGGAGCCCTAGTGTTGAACCCATTAGCAATAACTGGTTCCTTAAACCACAGCCGTGAACAAATTATGTTCACTTAATCCAACTTCTTTTAGTTGCATATGCATGTAATATTGTCAGCAGGTTGCCCTGAATCGTCTATTGGGCAAACATTTAATGCAACTATCTGTAAGATGTGATGTACCCACAGAATGTGCTTTGTATCAGTCTGTACACAAATGAGCACTCAAACTACTTCTAAATATGTTACCTTAAATAATGAAATATATGAATAAGTAAATAAACAAGACCAGTAAAGACCTATACAGCATAAATATTACAGTAACTAAATCTATGACCAATGGTTCATATCATAATACACAGAAAATAACTTCAATATCTTTTTTTTCTAATGGGGGATTTCCTGTATTAGAATGAAGAAAGAGATCACAATCATGATCTAAATACTAAACCTGATAGGTTATCTAGGTAATAGATCATGTGTGCTCTCTGTCATGGTGTGCAGATTGTTGGCAGAAGCCAAGGAGAGAATAAAGGTCTGACCTTATCAGTGTCACGCACCCTGGACTCTGGCCATGGGACAGGCCAGGTCATTTTATAACATACTCACATGTGCACCCAGCGACCCACAAACATCCACACACATGACCTGGCACACAAGTAATGTAAGACACATTATAGAGAGGGCTTTTTGAGCAATGAATAACAAATTGGCGTGATCATACTGTAAAACTGATTTAACAGGACATTCAGCATTTTTTCTTTTCTGAAAAAAAAGAAAAAAGAGAAAGACAAAGTCTACATCAAGACTGTACTTTTTAAACACGTTTATTTATGAGAGGAGTGTACAAAATCTTCATAAAATCATAAGTGAAAATGTAATTGTTTAGACTGTTGTCATTGCAATGGCCTGAATGATACTGAACGATTGGCACAGTGACTGGACGTCTCACAGAACAGCAGAGTTGGCAACAGGCTCACTGACACACTGACAGATGCACTATGGGACAATTTGACATTCTGACCCATTCTATTGCTGTGTCCCATTGGCCACCAATGGACAGCCCGCATTCTCTCTTCTCTCATCTGTGTGGGCGTTTGGTAACAGGTGGGGCGGAGATTGGCCATCAGAGTGTGAACCTTGAGCTGAGCCCCGAGTCTGGGTGACAACAAAATAAGAAAAGATGGGCCAAAAAGGACACAAACCACAGAGAGCTATTATTTAATTTAATTTTAAAATTAATTTTCTCCCCCAGTCTGTTCGATCGCTGCATGATTCTCCATCAATATGAGAGGGTGAGGACTAGCATGTACATCCTGCACAGAATGTGTATACAAATATGTTATGCACAGTATCTCCTGTACAATGACTGTCAAGCAATCAATTTCAATCACACGCTCTGGCCACCCACTATGTGGCATACATTTTTGTAATTAAATTTTTATTTTGTTGGGAAACAATCTAAAAGAGACAAAATGATCATATCTCGCAGATATTAACTCATACACCACATTTGCGGTGAGACAAGCCCTCGAATCACAAATTATTGTCAGAATGTGTTTCAGTAAATTTACCACACTCTAATTTTCAATTACATTTTCAACCACTCAACCCTCATATTATGTCCGGGGTCAATTTGACCCGATTAAGTGTTCGACGTCTCTTAAACACCAGTTAGCCTTATTTTTTCATCTTGACACTGTATGACTAATTTGTTGGGATCAAATAGGAACCATACAATAAACATAATGCTATGTTTTCAGGTCCTTTACCAACCTTGTATACAAAGGGGTTGTGTGGGGTCATTTGTGGGGTACAAATATTATACAATAATACAACCTTTTTCATTTTTTATCTCACATTATTTTGTGGGTGATTCTGGTGGCAGTTTCCCATACAGGTTTTAAACTTCGCAAACTTTCACTTACCGCAGGCTCTAAAATGAGATGCTTCATCGCAGTAATAAATATTTATGGATAAAAGGATAATTCATTGGGAGATGCACAGAAAGTATCAAAAAAGTTCTATTACAATGGCTTTTTGTCGGTTTAAACTTTTGCGGTCAATCTGACCCTAAACATAAAAGGCATAATAAAATGTCAAGATAATATGAGGGTCAAGGGTCACCATAACCTGGCTCGCTCTAGCAACTGCCTGTTCATATATAGAAGAATAGCAATTATACAGCTTGCAGCCACATTCTTCACATTTAATGGGTGTTGCACGTCACATACATTTCTGAAACAAGCCACTCTGACAAAGGAGGTGAGTTTCTGAAAACTATAAAGAATGGCCACTGTGCATATGCTGATATTTACATCTGGAACAGTAACTGTACTTTTCATTTGGCTCAAAAAGGCCAGTGATGATAACAGTCAGATTTAGAACAGACCACTGCATTGTGGGCAGATGACCAAATTTTGGCAAGAATGAAAACAAGCCACAAAGAAAACACCTGTACACAGAATAATCATTGGGACTGGCTGCACTTGGAAGGTCACAGGAAGTGAAAGTAGATCCACAAAGTAATGAATGACCTGAAAGATCACCTTTAGTATTTTCCACAAATTGGCATGCTTTGGTTAAAGTGATAAATACAATGTAAGGACAAGCAACAGATTCGGCATGTTGCAAACACTACACATGTTTAGCATTGTAGATTGCCCTGCCCCCTCACCATGTACACTGATAGAATACCACTCCCCTACGTATAATCCTAATCTTTGTTCCAGCTCCATACAGGAGGGTAATGGAAACCTGTGCCCCAGGTAATGCTACACCTAAAACCACAGACAGATCCAGTCCGATATGCCACATGATCCAAGCCCTTGTACAGCAGAACTCATATTTCCTCAGTTTATTCTGCACCAGGGAGGTCCGACTCCTGCCTCTTTACAGCCAGCATCCCTTTTATTAACTGATTTGTCTCCAACACAACCTTAAGTTTCCTTATATTTCCTCATGCAGAAATGTATTTAAACAGTACAAACAGGAGGAATTGTGTCAAATACAGACATCAACCAACAATAGAGCAAACAATAGAAACGCTAAAAGAGATCAGCCCTGAGTTTCCTGCACCGTGTCCTCCCTTACCCTGTCCACCATACCTCCCCCCTGAGCATCTTTCTTACCGCTCGGCCTCTGCCGGAGAAGACAGTGGTGAGGCCACGCTGGGGGTTGACATGCCTTAGCGAATGAGACTGTTTCAACTCAGACAGGAGCTTTGGACTGGTGAGAGAAAGACCTCCTGCAGAGAGGAGAGGAGAGGAGAGGAGGGGGGGGTGAGAGATGAGAGATGAGAGGAGGTGAGGTGTGACAGGTCACTGCTGCAGATACCAGCACTGAACCGAGAGCTATACAAGCTATCAGCTACATAGACCCTCACACTGTACACCGCAATACAGTAAAACTGCACGGAGAAATCAAACATGGCCATTGTACTGAGAGGGTTATGATGCGTCGTGCGTGAAGTGCGCAAAGCAAAGTTCTGTCAGGAAACTCCTGCTGCTGCTGACCGATGGTCAGCCTCAGCAAACACATGTTCTCATACTCAACCAATCACATGCACACCTCACTAATGGAGTGGCCCTTTCAAAAGCGAGAGTCAGATCTCTCCTATACTGCTATAGCCTGCGCTGCCCTTGTTTGCTTCGCTGCTGTTTGTTCTAAAAAACATTGCTGCTCACCCTCCAGCTCACCCCAGCTTCCATCTGTTGATTGGATCTGATTCTATGTAGTGGGGTTTTTTGGTCTATCTCCTGTTTAGTAGGGGAGATGTGTCGTGCTCCCGGTTTGATAGGTAGTGCACGCTGGTGCATGCACTAGAAGCACATAGAGCAGATCCATTCAGCGCCAAAGCAAAATAATGACATATTCATTAATATATTCAATACGTGAGTTGTCCTGACAGAGATTACAGTACATATACACTGACTGTCATTGCTGTTGCTTAGGATGAGAGGAATAATTCAGAAAGCACGCATGAAATCTTCTCACTCTCAAATGTCCACGCAAACGAGCTTGACACAGAGAGGGCATGAGAGACTCACTCTCCAGTGTGGGGGAGAGAGGCAGCGTGGGGGTCACAGGGGGGCTACCGGGGGTGGACGGAGGGGAAATAGGAGAGGTCGGGGGGGAGGCCAGTGGAGAGGAGCATTCAGGGGACGGTCTCCGGGGACTCTTGCGGGCTTGAGTTTGCAACAGCTCAGCCAGCAGCTGGGGACTGCTGAGAGAGTGGGGTTCTGTGGGAGAAAGAGATGAGGGGAGGGTGGTAACTTGTTTATTCCTCGACTGGATCCACAATGTTTTATAGAGCATTAGACCTCTTCCTTTCTCTCAAGTCAAATTAGGATTTTAGTATAAATCAGGACAGATATGTTACACCTATCTATTCGACAATAATCGGCCCTCCTACTGAGTGTGTGAGAACAAAATGAACATTTAAAGAATTGAAGGATGTTGTTTTTATATTAATTCAGAATTCCCATTCACTTATGAACACTGCATTCAATACTCAGTACTTCATTTAATCCTTGGAGAAGCATTGAGGGACAGCCCCTCATTTGCAATACTACAACAAAAAGAAGAGAAAGAGAAGAATATGAGGTAAAACAATAAACCAAAAGCAATTAATAAAAACATTAGTTAATACTAAATTTAAAATATTCATTAAAATAATTACAATCAAAAAACAGATTCAACATTAGGTTCTGAAATTGTCTCAACGGCAGTAAGGAATCCAGATGAAAAGTTTTTTGCAAATTATTCCAAGTATGAAGGGCATAAAAGCAAAAAGCAGTCTGTCCTGCGTCAGAGTTTGCCTTGGGTACCTGGAGTACACGCCACTCTTGTGAGCATGTATGACAATTGGCAGTGTTCCCATTTAGAAGTGAAGATAAATAAAATGGGTGCCTGCCCAGCAGGTCTTTATAGATGAAAACATAACAGCGTTGAGCACACATCACAGACAGAGAAAGCCAGCCAACCTTTTCAAAAGGAAGACAGTAATATGTGTCATATTTATCAACTGTAATGAATCTTAGAGCAGTGGTATACGGCATATAGAGGTTTATGGACAGTAGTGGCTGGATGCCTGTAAACGATGTAATGAATCTTAGAGCAGAGGTATATGGTATATAGAGGTTTAAGGACAGTAGTGGCTGGATGCCTGTAAATGATGTCTCCATAGCCTAAAATGGAGACAAAGACTGCCTACACAAAGACATTCGCTCAAATGATCTCTATCCATGCATTGGACTTTGCGATTGTGACATTGAAGAAGAAAGTACGGACGCCCTGAAAGGCAAGGTGAAAAATTATTTTTTTTGCGGCCAAAACCTAAGTTTATCTCGTACGTACGAGATAATAAGTCGTACATAGGAGATATAGGTTTTGGCCACAAAAACCTTTAGGGCTTCCGTAGCTGCTACTTGCAGGTTGCAACTAAATTAAAAAAATTTCAAGCAGCAGTGATGAAAATATTATTGTTCGATGAAAATATTATTGTTCTTTTCCTGTGCTATTGTAATTCCTTCCCATCTGTAATCTTCCTTTGTTAATATTGTGCTATATAGTCATGCAAAAAGAACCTAATGACTGCACATAGGGGGAGACCTGCGAAAGATGCAATGATTCTGCTGGTAAAACACCATCGTTCCGCTACTGTTGTCAAAAATGATTTCAACAACCTACTTGTTGCTGGCAGTTTAAATTTGTATCCCACTAAGCATGCCGGGTGCCTGAAAGCTCAAAAACCACTAATGAAAAAAGAGGGGAAGAGATGGACCCTACTCCCTGTTTTTTGTGGGGTCAAGTCAGGAGACGGGGTTTTCTCTGCAGGTGACGCCGAGGACATGGCAGATGGCCTGGCTGAAACAGCGAGTGATTACAGGAGGCCCCACTGGGGAAGGTTGTGATACAGGAGGCCCCCACTGGGGAAGGTTGTGATACAGGAGGCCCCACTGGGGAAGGTTGTGAGGAAGTATTTTCTTCTGAAGAGGGGTGGTGAGCAGTCATGGGAATGATGAGGGATTCCAGCAGCTTTCTGAGAGAGAGAGAGAGAGAGAGAGAGAGAGGAGAGAGAGGAGAGAGAGAGAGAGAGAGGAGAGAGAGAGAGAGAGAGAGAGAGAGAGAGAGAGAGAGAGAGGAGAGAGAGAGAGAGAGAGAGAGAGAGAGAGAGAGAGAGAGAGAGAGAAGAGAGAGAGAGAGAGAAAATGCATACATTAAGCAATAGGGAGGCAGACAGTTTGGGTGGAAGTACTATTGCTTGATATGCTTGATATTCCTGTTAATGTGATATGTCTCTGGAACAGTAGAAGAGATGAGAGACAAGGGAGAGAAAGTGCGGATGGATACACTAAATTGATATTACTAATGTTAATATTTGATTACCAGGAACAGGGAGAGAGCAGCAGGAAAGGTGTATGTGGTGAAAGAGAGACAAATGCTGAAATACAGCAGTAAGATTAAGAAATGCTTCCACCCTGTGGTAGACCTGAGGTATTACATGTATTACTACTGCTGAATCTTCAGAAAAATAAATTCCTTTTCTCACCGATCTCATTTTCATTGTGTCTATTTTATGCATTATTTGTTCATTTATTTTTGATTGAGTTAATTCCATTAACATGTAATTGTTTTTATTCACATTTACACATTTGATTATTTATCTCTTTTTTGATTCTTTTAGTGCTCTCTGCCAAAGCAATGCCCTGTAATCTTATCTAGTGCTTTCCACTACTTGTTAATGTTTGATATTCGATATATCGACAGGCGAGATGTCTTTACGCTTTTGAGTTATCTCAAAATCATATATTAGTTCTTAGTTATAATTGTCCAGCGAGCATTTACAAAAAGCAACTTTCTTATCAAAATCAACTCTCAGAATCGGAAGCAATCAATCAGCATCCCTACATTAGAAACCATGCAAGTGATGCACAGAACCCATCTTGTAAATTTGTAATCCATAATGGTTATGTCAGAATGAGATGACTTCACTAAATTATGACTTACCAATCAATGATCATAACTTTTGTCATAATTAATTGAATTTAGCATGTGTAAAATATGACTTATTAAGTGACAATTTAAAGAGAATACCTCAAACTAATATGTTATTGCATCATAATAAAGGGAAACAACAGAAATAGGCTTCCATACAGTATCCACAACTTTGCAAACTGTGAAGCTGCGACCCTGGTGAATATGACATGAAAACAGAAAAGGCTTATAGAAGGAGCCAAAATGTAGCCCTACACATAGTGAGACAGCACTTACTTTACTGCTACACTGTGTTTCAAGGGAAGACAGAAATACTGTGATACTATGCTCCTTGTGTCTACCACAGAAAAATGAAATCAATGATTTCAAAATATCTACAAAATATGTAACCTCGTTTGAAATCAGTCATGTTCATCAAAGGCAAGCAATAAGCGAAACTGCGGCAGTCACTTAGCCTAATAGAGCATATCTAATTTCTAGGATTTTTCTAAGAATCATAAAGGAACTCATTTTGCTGCAAAATAGTTTGGACTCTGGCAAATGTAATTGAACACAGTCACATTTATTTGTCAGTGGTGTGTTTGATAGCACTTTTTATTGACTGAGAAAACTTGTAATATTAAACACAACTATAAAACCTAAACATTTCTATAGACATACATGTATGTACATTAATATATCTAAATATATAATTGATTGCATGTATGTACTTTAAGATATGTAAATATAAATTAGATTCATTGTAACAAACAAATTATATAGCCTAAAAACATAAGACACAATCAATGCTTTATAATTGATCTTTTATTTCTATCGACATTTTTTCACACGTTCATTGATTATTTCTGTTTGCATTATATCTAGTTCTGTTGGAATGTATTATTAGTTCAAATACATTATTAATTTCAATGTCTAGTTAACGACAACACATTTTGTGTTACTTTCATCACAGTCTGTGTTAAAAAAGTCGCAATTTCTGACACATATATTGTATAATTTGACACAAAATGTAGTAGCATAACTTTTACACAAAAAGTAGTAACACAAAAAGTATGTTGGATATTAACACATCCTTTTTGAGAGTGGACAATCACTTCCCTCACAGGTTGTCCAAACTATTATTTAACTTTAAATAATCTGTTTAAGCAATATTTTCAATATAACAATGTAATGACTTAGTGTGAAACTACTTGCAACATTTCGCACATAACTAATTCTACTGTCATTGTTTGTTTACGTTGAAATACTGAATTAGAATAACTTTGCAAAATGCTTAGCCATCTCGGTATGCTCCAGTTTACATAATGACCCATCACATGACATGCTGCCGGATGCAGGGTTTTATTGCCACAGTGCATCTCAGTTTCACTATATGTATTAATAGAGCTTTGAAGACCTTGGTATTTTCAGGACACTGAAATAAGCTTCGATTACAGAAACATGAGCCAGAGCCAAGGGAACCCTGGTGATGATGGTGTCACAAATGATGAAAACATACCCGCATGAATGCTGCAAGCAAGAAAAGCGATAGGCCTAGATAGGCTATGTTGCAGGAGTAGCCTACAAATAGTGTACCAACAATGCCTTTCAGAAAACATACAGATCATACAGATTAACATGAATTCTACTGCTGACAGTCATTAGTGCTCTTTCAAAAGGATTCTGCATTTCAGCTCAGTGAAAAAGTGGCACATCACTCAATTTTCAAACCACGCACGATGCAATTGCAGTCTACAAAACAGACGCAAAGGCAGCGCAGTGGCTAGCACTAAATATGTTTGTAACTAACAAAAATATAAAGTAGACTAGGCTATTATAGGAAAGGGCTTGGTTGTTACTCCCAAATGCTAAAGAACAATTTGCATTTTAAAGGAAAAAGAGACAATAATAATGTACGACAAAGTAACACAGAAATTAGTAACCTACTTAAACTCACCACTGAGACTTCTCCCGGGAGAAATCCTCTACCGCCAGTGCTTTGAATGTACTGTAGGCTACGTCCAGCAGCTCTTGTTCTAGTCACGAAATCTGCAGAGAAGTCAGAGGTTAGTTCTGCAACATGAGTTCCTACAGCGGCCATGTAGCATAGTCTCCGTCCTCCGTCTTGGAACAGTTAAGTAAACAATTTCATCCTGTGCGATGTATTTTTAGGTAGGCTACTTCTTCAACAAAAACAATCATTTTCTTAAAGCGTGTTTCTTTACCTGTTTATTTCATCCTGAGACTCGGCGTAATGCCGAGTTGTGTTATTCTGAATTAATTATTGACGTCGTTTTTATGGCTCACGAAGTCCAGAGGTTGTTGCCCTTGGTAACAACTTGAGAAAAATCCAATTCAGTTGCCGCACTTATCGCACATAATAGTATGTTGCACGCCAATAAATAAACATTGCAAGTATTCAACATAGGGAAAGTACCGGAGACTCTTTTTTACCAGAGTGAACGGCAGCCTAGTTTACATGTCGCCTGCACGTGTCCTACAAAATACTGCAGCAGCCTACTCCTCGAGACGGATTACAGAAAGGTTAAACAACCATAGCTAATCACTACATAGCTGCACAGGTTTGGGACAGAAAAGTGGGCCTACGTTTTAATTTATTTTACGACCTGTGTTTTTTTCCAGCTGCAAATTCCCCAGTTAATCCTGACACGACTTGAAAGTCCAGAGGCCCCACAACTACAACTGCTTTATACGAGAGAAAAAAAGTAGTCGCTATGTAGCAGTGTTGCTATAGGCTATTCAATTTAGATGTTGTTTGACGATGGAAGTTAGAAAGCTGACATATTTTGCATGCTAGACAGTGTAGAATGGCAGCAGAAAATTACACTTGGAAACCTATTTTACCTTCCTGCTCCTTGCTTTTTATGTTTCATGTTTGGATTTAATATAGGCCTAACTTGATTTTTCAGTGAACACTTGATAATTCTGAATTGATAATACTGAATCCATACAAGTATACACATCTGTATCTCATTGTGCAGTGACTTTTTGAGGGAGGGGGGAAATGAAATAATGTAGGCCTAAGTATCCAGGATGGTAGGCTACATTATAATGCATCAGAAAAGTGGAGAAAGCTCAAAACTAGGTTAGATTTCGATATGCATAATTGCACATTATGCTTTACACCCTCTCTTAATAAAGTCCACAGGCCGAATGCCTCACCATGAAAACAGCTTCAATAAATGGATTTAAGTGCTGGTTTATGTGTAACGACCTACACTCGCTACATTAGCTACGCACCAGCAATGGTGGCTCAGTTTCTCTCAAAGATGGAGCTGAAAGTAGACTAGTAGGAATTGAAATAGTGGCAGGCACAGGTTCACAGGCTATGCTCTCCATCACTCTTCTAAAGTGACAGCACCACCTCTGTGGAGTGTTTTTAGTGGCATTCTCTGAGTGCCTGGCCAGAAGCATGCTGAGCTCATACTCTGCTATGTACAGAGGATTCTGCTTGGATTGGTTCTGTCTACCAGCAGAACTTGTTATAAGAGCAAGAATCGGCCATGGAGTTGCAGTGAAGGACATGTACATGTTGACTGCAGGAAGTATACAGTAAAAAGATACACTGCCTGGCCAAAAAAAAAGTTGCACACTCTAATATTTCGTTGGACCGCCTTTATGCAACGTCACAACATTTATTTCCGTCCAGAGTTGCATTCATTTTTGGCCGAGATCTTGTATTGACGACGGGAGAGTCAAACCACTCCGTAAAGTCTTCTCCAGCACATCCCAAAGACTTTCAATGGGGTTAAGGTCAGGACTCTGGTGGCCGATTCATGTGTGAAAATGATTCCTCATGCTCCCTGAACCACTCTTTCACAATTTGAGCCCGATGAATCTTGGCATTGTTGTCCTGGAATATGCCCATTGATGGGATAACCTGGTCATTCAGTACATTCAGGTACTCAGCTGACTTCATTTTATTGGTGCATAACGTTGCTGAGCCTAGACCTGACCAATTGAAGCAGCCCCAGATCATAACACTGCCTCCAGAGGCTTGTACAGTGGGCACTATGCATGACGGGTGCAACGGCGACCTTTTTTTTGGCCAGGCAGTGTATCTTAACCTAATTCTGCTATGTGTGTTTCTTGAGAAAACTTACAATAATTCACAAAAA
This sequence comes from Synaphobranchus kaupii, assembly GCA_029718625.1. Taxonomy (NCBI): domain Eukaryota; kingdom Metazoa; phylum Chordata; class Actinopteri; order Anguilliformes; family Synaphobranchidae; genus Synaphobranchus; species Synaphobranchus kaupii. The sequence goes on from CM056393.1 coordinate 17,534,721, forward strand.
CATAGGGAGCGATTTCAGCCTACGTCAGACTGAGTTGAGGAGGGATAGCCATTGCAGGGGTCTAAGCTTTCTGCCTAAGGTCAGGATTGAGAGGTGTGGGGCACTGCACTACATGTCTCTGGCCATTAGAGCTTCCTGTCACATTTCACGAGCACCACTGTCTATCCATGCCTGAGGTACAAAATCAAGGGTTATCCTCTGGCTCTCTTGACATGACATTAAATTTTTCACCCACTGGCCAGAGTGGCTTATGGATTCTAAAAAGACACCAGCCATTTTCAACATTTTACCAGCCACATCCCCTATGGAAAAAGCATATACTGCAGTATATTGTAAATATATAAACATTATCTTCACAATATATTTAAAAATATACTGCAGTATATTACATTTCCATAAGGGATTACCTCTTACAATATAACACATCCTGGTTGGTTACAGGCCAAAGTAGCTACTACAGTAGAAATCTTACCAGCCACAATGAAAATTTTACCAGCATTTGGCTGGTGGTGACCTGGCGGGTGTTAATTTCATACCCTGGGCTCTGAACCTACTGACGCTTCCAAAAAAACACCTGCAGACAAATAGCTTATATGAGCCACTCCAATCGCTTCTACATTAAGCATGGATACAGCCATGGTGATGGTCATTAATGACCAGCTTGTAGTTACTGATGTAGGGGCTGTCGGCATATTGTTTTTTAAATTTTTATCTTAGTGCGGCGTTTGACACGGTCAGCCACTCACTATTGCTGGACCATATGAGGTATGCAGCATTCCCTCTCAATTTCTGGTACCATCCTGGACTCGTTGAAGTCTTACTTGACTGATAGGCAGGACTTTGTCCCTTCAAATCACTCCTGGCCCCCGTCATCCGGGGTCTGCCCCAGGGCTTAGTGCTGGGACCATTGATTTGCTTATCGATATGCTTCTTGATTAAATCATTCGAAGGCATGGTCTTGGTTTCTCAGATGACACGCAGATCTTTGTCAACACTTCACCTCCCAATCTCCCTCCTCCACCACTGCTCACTTGCCTCTGAGATTTAAAGCACTGGTTGACTTTGAACTTCCTTCAGTTAAACAATGATAAAACTTCCCATTGAAAATAATGCTAAATAATGCCAGCTAGCCAAACTCAATCACTTCACAATAGACTGATTCTATAATTAGGGGTACATTTCACATCAAAAAGGTGCAGAAATAACTGCTTTTTGATAGATCAAATAGTTGTTCCCATAATACACCCCTCTAATAAGCTAAATTCACTAATTGCCTAGCTTAAGGTCTGAACACTTTTTAAATATACAAATGAAAACAACACAATTGATTATGTTGTGTTAATTTTATTTTACATTACTTGTTATGTGAAAGGATAAATAGTTTTTTTCAACATAAATTCCAAATTACAATGAATTGAGAGTTATAAATATAATTATGGAAGTGTTTCCTCTCTAGAAAGCCCCCCCCCCCATCATTTTTATAATAATTTAGGTAACATCATCTAAGATATTTACGACACAAAATTCACACATAACACAGTTGACAGACACAGTAACACAGCTGACACAATAGTAACACAGTTGACAGGACACGATAGAATTGCCATCTACTGCCTTTGTTTGGTAACACAGTTGAGCATAACACAGTTGACATTTCCTTAATTTCTTAATACTAACGGCAAGCCTCACACATGTCATCACGTTTAAATGATTGTTGGTTTTAAATCCTTTCACTGCATCATTACATGTAATAACATTTAAAGCAAGCACTCAAGAAAATGTTGATGTTGAAAGCTGTTGATGATTAATTAATCTACTCTATGCTCAGACCACAATATTGATTAAAACAACTGAAGAGAATTAATAGAATCTCGCAATACTGTCTATAGAATATGTGTAACTGCAAGAAGTGGCATCATTTGATGTTGGTCGTATGTAAATTGGAGCAAACCACTGCTGATTTTGAGGGGGATTTATAGGTAACAGTTGACAGAGATTCATAGGACACACACAGTGTGAGTGAATAATTATTGTATATACAGTATACTGTATACATGTTTAAAATAGTTTTTTAAACACCTTACTCATGCTTGAGTAATTGTTATGAACAATAATGATAAAAACCCTATACAAAATGTTGTATTGTATTGTTCATTTGAAGAGCAAAACTAGCCATTCAGAAAAATGGGACAGCACAAAAAACATCTAATTCAGGTCATATACTGTATATACATCATATATATTTTCTACAAGATAAATGATGGAAATTGATGACTTTTTGTATTAAATGAATGAAAGTTGTGCCCTAATATAAACGAGATCATTCTTTGAAGTGAATATTTAGTACAATTTATAAATACAACCTATGAACATCAAATGTAATGTAATGTAATGTAAAATGTACCCCAAAATATAGAATGACTCAATAGATATTTATGGTTTCACTGTTCAAGCCTCAAAGGCAGTTTGAAGCCTAGGGTTCTTACTTGATCCTCTGCTGTCTATTCAACCCCATGTCAATAATCTGGTCAAAAAATCATTTTTAGATCTGAGAAACATTGCCTTCGACCTTCATTATCCACCTTCGCTGTTGAATGCTAAATTCATGCTTTTGTTACCTACCGGCTTGACATCTGCAATTCTCTACGCTACCCGCCTCCCAAACACCCTGCTGAGCTAACTGTAACACGTCCAGAATGGCCGCTGCTAGAATACTAACCCACACAAGATCCTGGCAGCACATCACCCCCACTTTGAAAAACCTACACTGGCTTCCCGTAAAGGTGCGTATCAATTTCAAAATTGTTCTGCTCACCTACAAGGCTCTCAATTACCTGGCCCCTCCCTACCCCAATCACCTGCTAACAGTGTACTCCCTTTTACACCCTTTTGCTCCTCTACTGGTGTTTTAATCACCAAGACCTATCTCTGTAAATTTGGTGACAGAGCTTTTTCTGTGGCTGTTCCCTCAGAACGCTCTTCTAAAAAACATCAGGGAAGCAGAGTGTTGAATTTTTTAAATCTCTATTTAAGACCCACCTCTTCAGTAAAACTTAACCCTAGCTTCCATTGTTGCTTTGATTAGTATGTTTGCCTTTATATTTTACTCTACTGCATTACTGTCCTATGTATCTGTTTTGCTTACTGAGCATACTATCCCTTGGTTTCTGTATGGGAATTGTATGGTGACAGACTAGAGCAGCCCTTGTCCTTCACCATCCATTCACCATCCTGCACAACGAGAGTCTCTTCATATTTATAACTGTGGGGGTGAAAAGAAAAACTACAAGCACATTGTTTGTTAGGAAATAAATTTTGTTTCATAAGCATTTTATCATCTTATGATCTTCAACATCATATGATAAACAGATTGGATACACAATTGGAAACAAACACCTATGAATGGGGCTTCAAATAGCTACCTGAAATATTCAAATTGCTTGTTGCCTGTTATGTTGCCTGTGTTGACAAATGTGTTATAATGAGATACCTGGCCACAAGAGTGTAGGTTTACTGTCTACTCAGGGGTGGCAAAGGGGGTGACGGGGGATCATGGCCCATTGCAAGAAGACGCAGGAGAGCAGCAGAAAACTGGAGTACAGTGTGGTGTGTGGCAAATCATGGACCACTGATATTTTCTTTGCAAGGGTTGTGATCATGGTTATTATTAAGTTCAATTGGAATCTCCTTCACCCAGGGTGACTATATTATTCATATAAACATCTAGATATATGTATATGTTGTTTTTCGGCGCCAGGCTTAATGAGCCTCAGAAAAAAGGATGGCAAACACAGATATTGCTTTCTTCAGCGAGCGACTCGTTCACCATGAATCGAATTTTCCGCAATCGGCCAACAGATGTCACTGTTGCCCTCACGTAATTGTAGCCAATTTGTTTTACGCAAATCGAAGTGATTCATGGCATAACATTCACAAACACAGAGCCAGGTCTTATAGGCTACTGTAATTTCATCATCCACATTTTATTTATTTTTTTACTGAACATGAGATTGGACATGTAGCTATTTTCCAAGTCAATAGCTCATGCATGCTAGCTATTGTTGATTACTTTGTTCAACAATAATTACATTAATAAAATACATTATTCAATAATACATTAATCCATAATTTACTATTAAATCACTCAAAAAATAGCACTGTACATAATTAAACAACATTGAATTGAAAGTAATTTTTTTTTAAACAAATTACCTGATTTAAAGGTTAGTGTGTGCCTCTTCACAATAAGTGTAAAGAAATGATCAGCAATTCGTGTTTTTTTTTTTTTATACGGTCTATGGTCTCTATAGATCTCGTGGTCTATTGTTTTTTATTGTGATATAAGGACGAAGCTGTGGCATGAATCTTCAGTGGTGTTTGGGCCACAGTAATACTGCATTCAAAGTCTGGCGATTCTGATGCCATTTTAGCTAGATAGTTACAAACGCTTCGAGTTAGCCTTTTTTGACCTGGCTAGCTGCCTCCTCTAGTTAAACTTCAGTATTAAGTTAATGCGCCGTAATATCTGAAATTGCAAAGCAGTTAACTGATGTCACTACGTTTGATAGCTAATCTAATGAGCCTAAGGGTAGCCTGTGTGTCCACGTATTTGTTATGTTATCAATCTTTATGAACAAATACATGTGCAGTTATTATCACATCGAACTGTTTTTCTTAACGAAGCTCATTTATAAGCGAAGGAAAAAATGGCAGTTTTTCAATATGAGTATCTCCGTGCTATTCGCTGGAGTTTGGGCTTTGGGGTGTATCGTGTGTAGCCTCAATTGACGTTCTCTGCGCAACCCAGGGGTGGAACTTCCGCATTGAGAAAAGTTGTCAACAGTTAACGTTAGCAAACTTGGCTGTCTAGCAATTGAGCTAACTGAAGGAGAATAAACATGTAGGTATCTAACTAGATACATTTAAGTGTGCTGTCGAAGTGTTACTTAAAACGCATGCTGGAGAGGAGGAGAGAGACGAATCCATCCAAGTCAAAACCACGGAGGAAAAAGAATGGGGTCGACGTCCGTCGAAAAGAAGAGCATGTAATTTATACTTGTAGTCAGACAACCAATATAAACAGCTGATTGTCTACTGGACAGCAAACTGTACTCTAATTTTCTACCTATTTTTCTTGGCTGTGGGTGGTTGGCTTGCAACGCGGTAATTACACAGAATATTCTGCAAGATCCTCCACCCCCCGACTCACGTCCCATCACCGCGAACTTTTCTTCAACAAAATTACCAGTTTAATGTTTTTCTTTTGGACATGAACTTCTGGGAAAACGAACCACGACTGGAAAGACCCAAGACTTTTTAGAGAGTCAAGGATTCATATGTGCTACGGTGTAGTTGATTTAGCTAGTTAGCCATAAAATAGGATGTTTCTGTTGAAATGTTATCAGGCAAGCTAGCTGCGCCTTCACGGCAATCTTTCACGTTTCCTGTTGTAAGTCGAGCTAGCTTGCTGGCTGTCGTGGTCTGATAACAGTGACAATGTGAAGATATATTAGTTGACGTTAGTTCACTTGCTAGATTGTTGTTGTTAGTGTGTCTACCTATAGAGTAAGCTATTTTTCTTAAATGGCAATGTGCGTAAAATAACAATCGACAACATTTTAACAACATTGAATGTTTGTCCTGAAACTTCAGTTGAAAGTTTGTGCAATACTGTTTCCCCAAGCTGAAAATAATACGCCAGTTCTGTGAGTAGCCTACTGACTGTCACAGATATGGATGTTTTAAAGTGGCTCATTTGAAACGCTTGCACAAAGATCATAGCATGCGTTTAACGTGAGGTAACCAGCCTTGTGTTAGTTAGCTACCTGGCTATCTAGATTAGCTGTTTTGGCTCTGAAGTCAGTTTAGTTCGTTAACTACGAAGAGGAGAGATCTGGGACGCGTTAGCGTGTCTAACTAGTGAATTGAGAACATGCTACATAATCCGTCATATTAAATTATTTTGTTTCATGTAATATCCGAACGTAGTTCTAAACAGTTCTCTTGCATTTAATTTGCGTTGGTGCATGGTTACCTGTCTTGTCAAAACAATTGCAGTCGTTAGTTTACTAAAGTTAGTTGAAATTAAATGGTAGAGACGGTGTTTTTGGCTCCGCAATGTCTAAATCTTGCTCGTTGGTTTCATTTGGGAACTCACAATCGTCTGTAATAGTAGGCCTAATGGAATATGTTTTAATATTACTTTGTCAGATAAATTATTAGGCAATCCAAAGGTTAACTTTTCATTGGTGTGAACGTTACATTTTAAAATATGTTATATTTAGGGGGAAATAAAGGAAACGGAACTTCTCTTGCAGCTTCTCTTGCAATGTCAAAGAGTACCAAACCCGACTTCCTTCACCATACTTCACCTCCTTCCCTTCCCATGCTTGGTTAATCGATGAAGCTCATTAGCCAATGTATTAGTAACGTTGTCAGAGTAAACCAGTTAGTGGAATGTGCGTTGACATAATGAAAAGATGATTGGAAACAAGGAACGTGGTTTTAATTGATTACTGATTTCTACTGGTGGAGTCGAAACAGAATCCAGCTATAAACTTTGAACAGGTTGAAAAAGCAGTAGCATAAATGCTGTACGTGATGCTTGATTGCTAATCACTACAGTAATATTGCCGTATGTGATAAAAATATCTAGAACATAGAGGCGCTGCCAATGTACATAGACTTAAGCAAATAAGTCGTTGCGCAAGAGTTGGCTTCTACCACGTTTTTATTTTTAAATGGTGTCTCAAGTGCAGAACGAAAAAAAACTGTAGTGGAAGTAGACTACATTTCTGTGTATTGCAGAAATAGACCTACTCTGCCTCCGAACGACATTAAGACCAAATACACGCAGTATATCTTATTTATACTGATGTTTTTGGATCTAGTGGTTGTCTACGTTCTTGAGAATTCGTGTTTAAAAAACATCTGGTTATGAAATGTAATCTGTAAATTGTTGAGGACCTTTTCATGGCCTTTGGAAAAGCACATCAGATGGCTAGTTTTTTATTAATTGCTATGTTTTTATATTAAGCAACTCAAAATGTCAGCGTAAGCTTTTTGAGGGATTAGAAATTTTTATTTATTTATTACAACATGGAGTGATCGCCAAACCTAAACAAGTGCTTTTTACTTCTGTGTCTTATACGTCCCTCAAAGATTTTCTCTGCCCAACGTTCCTTTCTGTCCTCTGTACAACTGTCTATGAGACATGGAATCAAACTGCTTTAGTGATGGGATAACCTACTAATTCAAGTCTTTGTATATATATAAAAAAGGTGTGGAACTGGTATATAATAAGTGGGTCTAAGGAGAGTCTTTTCAAGTGGTGAAAAAATGAGCGGAGGTAAAAAGAAAAGTGGTTTCCAAATCACCAGTGTGACCTCGGACTATGGCCAGGCATCCATGGCGTCACAGAAATCGTCCTTCCCAGGGGACTCCAGCGGGCCTCCACTCCAGCCTCAGCAACCTCCTGCAGAGAAAGCCCTGACCAATGGAGGGCAGAGCATGGCCCCATCCCTCACCTCCAGGCAGGCTGCCCATGCTCATAGCAGTTCCCCGGGACGGGTGGCCGTTGAGGGTGGGGAAGGAATGGGCGAGACCAGGGCACCATCCTTGGACCCAGCGGCCTCCAGCAGTGGAGATATCGCTACAGCGGGTCTGGTGGGCGGAGGGGGGGGGCAGAGTGTCCAACGGGCCTGCTCTATTGGACCCCACCATTGCCCTCCACATCCACACCAGCTCCAGCCAACCAGGCACCCCCGTGACCAAAAGAAAACAGGTCTCCCAGGAACACGGCGGGTCCCACTCTTCCCGCTTTCGCGTGGTTCGTTTGGGCCAGGGTCCAGGGGAACCCTACCACCGTGGCCGCTGGACCTGCGTGGACTTCCTGGAGCGGGAAGGTGGGGAGGAGCGGGGGTTGAGGCGGGTGTTGGACAGCATGAGGCACGCCCACTCACTGGAGTCACTGGAGACTGTGGGGCTTGGCGGGTTTGAGGGTGGCGGAGGAGGCGTCATTCTGAAACCTTTGGGACACATCCGCGCTCTCCGGTCTGGGCACCTTGTCCACTCACAAGGTACTACGCACCTTTTGGCACCACATATCGGGGTGGATAAGGGTGCACCCAGTAAGCCCTTCGGTGAAGGACCATGCAAAGCCGATTTACAGAAAGGAAGTCCTGCCTTCAAACCTCAAACCTTCTCCAGTGAGCCTCCCTCGCCCACCTACAAGAATCACCCCATTTTGAAATTGGTGGGTTCCCCCACCTTTGACCCCTCCGTTTCCTACCCCCCACATGCTGCCTCCCCTCATGCCCGGCAGGACGCCCGTCTCCTCTCGCCAACGAAGCTCGCCTCAGCATCCGTGCGCCCACGCCACATCCCCTCTCCACTGCGCCTAGACATGGACCCTGCCGGGAAGGTATGTTAGGAACAAACCCACCAAGCCATTCTATAGAATTGAGCAGAGGCTGAGGGATCAATTACATTCACAAAAGGTCTCCCTTCCACTATTAATAATTTAAGCAATCATATGATGGGTCCTGCAGTTTTAGTGAAAGTGCCAAGTTGGAATACATAAGTTGGAATACATAATATGCAACAAGCTGCAGTCGAAGTGTATCAGCATCATGTGCTGGTTGTGGAGGCGACAGTGCCCATACGGCACTTTAAAAGTGGTATAAAAATCCCCATCTATTATCCTACCATGTACGATTTTTAATGGATAATTACCTTGACAAAATAATGTTTGATGTGGATTTCTTATTCTGAGAAAAGCTTTTGCACATGGCCTTTATTCAGACTGGAATTTAGATTTTTGACAGGAAATATCCATATGAAAAGCTCAAGAGAAAGAGAAAAGTGTACATGTTGTGTTGTAACCAATGCTATGCTGATGCAGCACAGATTTCCTTATCCTCATGATAAATGATTTAGCGGACACAGTTCCACAGTGATCAGGGGTGTGATGGTTGTGATGGTTGACTGGCAGTTCTAACAACCTCGCGATGCTTGTGTTGATACCATTTCTATTATTCCCTCAGTCGCTGTTGCGAGAGACTCGTTCTCAGCCCACCTCCCCAAGCTCCATCCTGCCCAGAGATAGAGGCTTCTACCAGAGCACAACCCCCATTCAAACCCCCATTCAAACTCCCTCCACCCTCAGCCTGGCTCAGTCCATGTTTGGAGTTGGGGGGGCATTTCAACTGGGCGATGGAAGGTAAGAAAACGTGTTAATACCTCAGTATTTTTCCCTGAAGTGTTGTGTGCCTGGACAAGTTATCTGTTCACATCAGTTGTCGCTCTTTCATTGTTCTACGTTTAAGTACCTGTTCTCCGTTATACTGTGGAGGTAGGACTTGAAGGGTGGGGCTTTTTTGACTAGAGCTATTCTGGGTAAAGCCTTATTTCATGCTCAAGGGTAAAATAGCAGTACAGTGTAAAATCCCTTCCAAGCATGAGAGTGTGAAATTTTAATCAGGAAAATCTCCAGAGTGGACATTTTCACCTTTGCCCTCGCATGGCCAGGACTGGATACTGTGTTAACATTTATTAAGCCATTTAGGACAGTGCTTTTGACATACAGGAACTTTAAAACGGTAAATTCCACATTCAGTTCATCTTGTCATGCAACCATGGGATTTATTATAAAGCATCTGCAGATGTTGCCAGTAAATCCATTAGAACTGCCAGTTACATGGGTTGCTTGAAAATCGTGTTAATGTGTACTTCCTGTTTAGCTTGCCCGACCCTTCCAGTTGGATGACTCCTGCAGGGCTTTGAGGGTTCATGTCTTAGACTTGCTTACTACATTGTAATTATTGCAATATATTAAAATCTGGGATGGTGAAACACACTCTCACTTTCAGACCCTGGGCTAGGAAAAACTGCCACTTCACTGTTAGCCATCTTGAGTCTAGGCCAGGACGTGGTCTGTTGCTTTTCTCCGAGTCATAATTCCATCTCAGAGAGTTGGTGTTCACCCCGCTGTCTAGTGAGAGGTGTCTGGACTTCACAGTTCAGTGTGCGCAGTCACAGAGACGGCACAAATGCCTTGACAATGCAGTGTTCAACCTGTTATAACTGGTACACGCCCAGACACACGCCATGCACACTAAATGCAATGTTTAGTTTTCTTTGTTTATTCTCCATTTCATTATTGAATGTCTTGTTCCATTAGCAGATCCATTTTCAAACTAATCTCACTTGCCAGCTGAAGGTTTTTTCAGAATTTGGGAGTTTCTTTTTTTATTGTAAGCCCACCGTTTTGTAAGCAATCAGCACTGGTAGTAGTCGTGACTCATCTACATGTGTGTGCATTTGTGCTTGTGTGTACGTGTGAGTGTTTGTGCGTGTGTGTACGTGTGAGTGTGTGCGTGTTTGTGTGTACGTGTACGTGTGAGTGTGTGTGTGTGTGTGTGCATGCGTGGATGGGTGTGTGTGTGTGTGTGTGTGTGTGTGTGTGTGTGTGTATACGTGTGAGTGTGTGTGCGTGTGTGTACGTGTGAGTGTGTGCGTGTTTGTGTGTACGTGTGAGTGTGTGTGTGTGTGTGTGTGTGTGTGTGTGTGTGTGTGTGTGTGTGCATGCGTGGATGGGTGCACACATGCTCTCCCTCTCTCCTCCTCTCCCACCTCACAGCTGACCTCATAACACTTTTCACTTTCCATTTGCTGTCTGACCCTTTCCACCCAAACCAACACAGCACAGGCAACACTTCTAAACACACGGCACAAACAGCACAGGCAACACTTCTAAACACACGACACAAACAGCACAGGCAACACTTCTAAACACACGACACAAACAGCACAGACAACACTTCTAAACACGCGACACAAACAGCACAGGCAACACTTCTAAACACACGACACAAACAGCACAGGCAACACTTCTAAACACATGACACAAACAGCACAGACAACACTTCTAAACACTCGACACAAACAGCACAGGCAACACTTCTAAACACGCGACACAAACAGCACAGGCAACACTTCTAACCACGCGACACAAACAGCACAGGCAACACTTCTAAACACACGACACAAACAGCACAGGCAACACTTCTAAACACACGACACAAACAGCACAGGCAACAATTCCCTCAGTTTCCCTCTCTTTTTCCATCCTGTTTCACTTCAGAATTCTGGCGCTAGATTAATAACGGAGAGCAGCGGAATAGAGGCCCTATTCATGAGAGGGAGAAAGGAGGGGAAAGGCAAAGGGAGAGACGGAGGGAAAGGAAAGGAGTGCTGGAGAGGAGGAAAAGAAGGGGGAAGGGTATGGAGAGGGAGTGGGCGACGCATGCACAGCAGTATTGATCCGGAAGCTGTGCCTGGTTTACATGGCACCTGCTTACTTGTGTGTGGCAGCATACATGAATAATTGTACAATGTTTGTGTACTTGTAGTTCAGGCCACGGGCAGTTTAATGTCATGGTGGCTAGCTACGCAGTGCCACTCGGCCTAGTCTAAAGATGTTAGTGTGTTTGTAGGTATGTGTGAATAGCTGCTTTTGGGACTGATTAGTGACGCTAGTCTTTACCTCTCTGCAGTTAGGTGACTGCCACAGCTGCGCTGATTTTACGGAAATATGCACATGCACGCGCACGCGCACAGTTTGTGCAGAAGTGGCTGTTTGGCTGTGTACCCGCAGAGACTTGTTTCAGTGCTTTACCCAGGAATTGGCTGAACTAAGCATGTGGAGCGGAGAGTGCTTATGCATAAACGTTTAATGCCCCCAAGCCTGGAAATAGAGCTGTTTCTCAGTTTATAAACTAACCGTTGGTTGTCTTCAACAAATGCTTCCTGTAATAGCATAGCATAGCTTCTGCATAGCATAACTTCACACAGGCCAGGAGTTCCTTTCACCTGTCTCTTTCAATTAACATACTCTTATTTTGGCCCTACACCAGACCATCCACCAGGCCTTTGTGGTTCCTTCATGCATCCATTCTGTTTTTTTAAATGGCACCAGGAATTCTGTTCGAATTAGTGGATCACACATTTCGGTTCGTACGATTATCCACATTGCATGGTTAACCATCACAGTTTTTTTCCTAATCTGATAGGCCTACATGAGAAGGATCTGAAGTTACAAAGATTTCGCTGTTTAATCAGGAATTACTCTAAGTAGCAAGTAAAATGTTGCAGGAGAACTTGACTTCATAAACATCCACAAATGATGTTCCCTCAGGTGATTGTGGGTCATTGCTGATTGCTAATTTGCTTTGTGATTTTGAGTCACAAAGTTTTTACCAATTAATAAATTTAGAGTGCTACTTTCATTGTACTTTCGAAGTATCAATCGGCATCAGCATCAATATATTATTGTGATTTAAATAATTGATTCCTATTGTGCGGTACAAACGGCCTGCTTCCGTTTTGGAAATGCTTATAGCACTAAAAAAAAACAGCCACTTGTTTTCCAAATTCCACAATTCTGTCCGTGCCCCTGCTTTTCCACAATAGGAGTAAGGAGTAAGATGTCAGAATGAATACCAGGGGTTATCGTCTCACTAATGAGACTGATTATGAGAATAGAGATGTCTGTACATATTAGAGGTTAATTTGAGTAAAGCCAAACAGATACATCAGGCTATATTAAGTAATCAGGTAAGTACAAAAATACATTTGTGAATTGCTGATATCAATAGGGCTCTACCCACATAGCAGTATTTGATCACGTGTTAATTGATAGATCCCATATTCATAGACCTATTTGTTATCTTCTTGGCAAGGTGTACTGTATATTAATGAAATTTGACCAACAACCTCTAATGAGTTTTAGTTGAAAAACAATAATTTGTTTAATATTTAATTTATATTGTTGGTGTTTTGATAACAGTATATACCGAATATAACGTCAAATTCATCACTCTGATGTCTTTAAATTTAACTTACAATTTAGATAGATTTATTGCTAATCAAACAGATAAGCTAGAATAGAATAGAATAACTTTCATTTTCCCATTAGGTAACTTCAGTTGTAGCCCCCAACAATCACAAAAAAGACAATGGGGCAGACCCACAACAAGCAAACAAACATATAAAAATAGAATCATTGCATTAATCAAACTAATTAAGTGAATTAAAGTGGAATACAGCCAAGTCATGATTAAAAATAGCCCCCGCTGTCCCGAGATGGTTACACATTTATTATTTCCCATATTGAAACCTCTTCCATGATAAATTTTTTAGATAGCTTTAGCATAGCTGTAGGTGTGTTTAATGTACTTCAGTCATTAATTATATTCACTCCATGTTTTTGGCAGGGGGATTAACTTCATTAATTTGGTTAGAGGGGATGTGCCCTACTCTAGTTTGGCCAGGGACGTGATTTGCAATGAAAGTGTTTCTGTATGTGTCCTTATCTTCCATCAAAAATAGAACATGCTCTCCCATTTCACAGACATGATAGAACTGCGTGGACACATAGCCCCATGTAGTTTGATGCTATATCTATAATTAAACTCTATTTCCGTTCCATCTGTTCAACAAGATCGGTGTAGCTTGCCTCTAATGACCCGAAAATGTTGGCTGCAGTAGTGAGATGGCTCAGATTGTCTTGACATGATGGATGTGTTTCCATGGGAACAGAGAGGCATGGATGCAACACTGCTGTCAAAGCACATTACGCACTCTCCCACCTCCCAGGGCGGCACATTGAGGTGCTGCAATTACAACATATGTCCATAAGAGGGAGACGGTTTGTATTACAACTAAGGCCCATACAGTCTATGGGCCCAATGCCCCTTTTAGGACAAGACTATGGACACTGAAGCAGAAATGAAGGCATTGGGCACATGGATTCCTTTGCCCATTTCAAATGGCATAAGGGGCAATTCAGATCTATTTTGAAAGGTCATTGTTGTTTGTTAAACACAAGTACAATAGATCAAGCACAACCTCTGTGATTACTGAACTGTGGTCCAGCCGGACAGTGTTTTCTGTTTCTACCTTATCCTCAGCATATCATAATATAAATATTTATATAGTCCAAATACAAGTTTTAAGGCAGTATCCATTTGGTGCATGGTGAGCTTAGTGGATTTAATTTGGCAACAGCCATTAAAGAGAAAGTGTAACTGGGTTGCAAACTTCCTCTTGGTGAAGAAGCTTGCCATTCCTCCGGCAAGCTAAGCCTTGTCCTGTTCTTCTCATCTGACAGGGCATCGCAACCGCTACAACCCTGGAGCACATTCTCTCTGCACTGAAAAAACATGCAAAGTTCTGATTGGTTGTTGAGAAATGGTTAGCCAGTGAGTGGGCTGACTCCCAAGGGGACATCACCCATACAGGCCTGCTATAGATTTCACAACTGGGTGCAGAATAATTGTGAAAGAATATCAGGTCACTTCAGCCTCTGCTGGCTTAACTCGTTCTAAAAGGAACTTGTCATCAGCTTGTATTGCAAGTCATTGTTGGAATGTTTGCAGTTCAGAATTAGTTCTCACTGAAAGTAAGTGTAAATATTGTGAATATTTCACGGCCTGAAGACATTATCAGCCAGCATTTCTCCAATCATTTAACTCAAATACTGTAAGGGTTTAAAGTGACCAATTAAAGCGTTCGCTCAGGCTCAGGGTGGCAGAACGGCTGAATTGGGTCCTGGAGAAGCGGCTTTAAAACTCTCCCCTTAAACCGCCAATTATCTGCAGACCTTTGGCTACACTTGGAGGGAGCTGTGAAGGTCCAGTGTTACTCAGATTATCTCAGAATGAACACCATCTCTGTACGGGACTTGGCCCCCTGACCCCAAAGCCCCACCCCCGGCTGCCAGTGAGTCTTGTTTTAAGGAATTGTAAGTCCTGCTCTATTAATGAAGGGCCAGACACCCACGCATGTTGTATAACTGCACAATCCTTGTTGTGTTATAAAAACAGGTGTTTTGTTTGTACTCAGCAAACACCATAATAAGCAAGGTTTTGTGCTGCTGGTGAATGTGGATGGTTCTTTTTTTTAAGGACTGAGAGGTGCAAGACTATGTACAATGGAATGCCATTTCCGTATTCTTCTTTATAAATACTTGAGCGTGTATTGGGAGAAAGAAATCTGGACAGAAGGCAGGGAGATAGGGAAGGAATTATTGAACTTACCTCAATATAAAGAGCAAATACAAATACAATCTATGACAATGCACACTTTTTCAGAGTTCAGTGTGACCACAGGACAGTTGGAGGTCTTGGCTGTGACTCGGAGTCAGGTGAGGCTCCATCAATTTCTGATTGGGTGATTTCAACCAAAAGGATGTTTCTGCTGTAGAGCCTGGCCATGACCAGTAATAGATTTTCTAGGTGCTTTGTATAAACACTGCCCTGGGCTGTGTTAAGCAGCAGTGTTGAGTTGATTCAGATGGGAAGCTGTGCCAGGTAGTGGGCTGGAGGGGCAGTGTGGGCCAGGAAGGTTGATCGGAATGTTCTGGGCAGAGAACACGGGAGCACGGGGACTATAGCCTGCGGTCCGGGGGCGCCACTCTCAATGGCAGCGTTCACCAGGAAATACCACTCAGCCCACTGGCAGACACGCACGCAGCAGTCACATGCGCCGAGGTTGGAGAGAGCGCACAGCATGACGTGAGCGAGTTGGCTTTGTCAACATTTTGCCATGCAGGAGGGAGGTACAGAGGGAAAACACTGACCAATGGTAGCTGGGGAAATAAAACTGCATGTGACAGAGGAGGCGGGGGAAGCAGGTCAGGTTGATTGATGGTCCCGTTATTGTGTGACAGACACCCCCCTTTCTTAAAGGGCAGAGAGAGAATTCAGGACCCACAATTCTCTGTCCAGATTCTATAATCTCCTTGGTACCTGAATAGAGAGCAGTGAGCCGATATTTGCAATGTTCCTTCCTCGTTTTTTTATTGACCTACTGAGATGGGGTAAGGTTTGATTTGGGTTGACAAGGCTCCCAGACTTTTCTCGCAATGTGTATTAACGTACAGACACTTCAGCTTTGCTGTCCCGCATGAATTGCACATGAGCCCAGGGTCCTGTAGGCTGGGGGAAACCGAAGAATGTTGAGTGTCACAGAGCTGTTTACTGTGCGTAGAGGGGAGTGTGTGGGAAGTGAATGTTGCAGGCTCTCTCATTGGCTGGTGCGGTGAGTGGGAGGGGAGGGGGGGCAAAATGAATGGGTGTCTGTGTTGGCCTATCACAGACGAGGACTGCCTGGACCATGTGTGGGCTGCAAAGCTGCTGAGGAGAATGAGAATGGATATTTATCCAAAGAGTCAAATGCAAAAAAAAAAAATCATGAAGTAAGTTGCTGGAGTTGATCGGAGCAACAGGTGCAGATTATTTAAAAAGAGAGGAAATAGTCCACCTGGGACCAACTGGATTAAAGATCTGTGGCTCAATTCTGTGGATGCTGGATTAGATACCGTATATTCTCATTACCCGGATTAAGGTGGACACGTGCACTGTGCTCGACAATGTTTCCATTCTCTTAATCCTGTCAGAATTACTTTGTTTAATCCGGTTTGCATTATTTTTGAAAATGAATCATGTTCACAGATGTTGGATTATCAAACCCGGATGGATGAGGGGCCCTCTTAACTTTGTGACCTCATATTTTTGATCTGTTCATATGGATTCTGTGTAGACTTTGATGTCATGCGTCATCAGGATCAGACAGACTGATTCGGATCGGTCACAATAAACTTGCACTGCTGAACCAAACCCACTACTGGACCATATTTCACCTGCATTCTTGGATCTCGCTTTCTTATATCATTGGATTACCATAGTTGGCCAGTATTCCATAAAGAGCGTCTTGACTTCAATGACATGAAAAACTAGGTTTCAGGTGGTACACTGCAAAGGGGTCTTACCAGATCTCCACAACGCATTGGAGCTGCTTGTTTCCCAGTGTTTGTGTATGCATGTGTGAGATTCTGGAGCATCCCCAACCCAGTACAAACTACTTTCACATCTCGCCTCTCTGCTGTCTCTTGCTTTCTTTTGTCATTCTCACCATTCTTGTCGTGTCTGTCCCTGCTATTGTCTGAGGTGAAGATTATTGACACTATTATGCTCATTAGATCATTACTCACAAATCCAGGTTCAGTTTGTGCGATTCACAACCACACAAAGCTCAGAGTTAATGCATCAACACCATCCTCAACTTGTTGTATTGTAGCATCAAAACCATTACAAGTGGTTGCATGTCTGGTAATAATAATGGTAAGTTTGGCAACATCAATATCTTTAAGAATTACATAAATTCTAACGTAATACAACTATTTTGTATTCATATAAATATTTGTTTTTATATTTGTGAATAGTTGTATGAATAATCTGACTTTTATGAGCAGTGTAAACATTAATGTGTGTCAGTCAATGTGCAGAAGGTTTTTTTTTTCCAAACTTCATTTTGGTGAGTAGGTAGGATTTTGGAAGGTAGATTAGCATCGACGGAAATAGAAATGTCAGATGTGCTTCTCTGCTGAGGAAGCACTATGCAAACCACTTGCACTTTGAGATCTGTGGGGAAGCTGTGAACTGTAACTTCCTCATTAAGCTGGTTTGAGTAACACTGAGTTTGTACAATCATGTTTGTCAGTGTGAAGAAAATTGTCTCTGCGTTCGAGACCCGTCGGCAACCTCGGCCCCTGTCTCTACCTCCCTCCCTCCCCCACTCCTTCCCTTCTAAGCTCTCTCCCCACAGGAGCCCAAAAAATGGCTCCCAGCTCCCATCAGCCAGATCTTCTTCCCCGGGAAGCATCCTCACCAACCCAAGCCCTCACTCGTCCCCGCCCCTCTCCCGCTCATCCTCCGCCCCTTCCTCCCCCAACCTCAGGAGGACTGCTTGCTTTTCCGTGTCTCCCGCTAGCGCTAACGTTCCCCCAGTCATCCTTCGCTCCTCCCACCCAAACCTCCACCTTGCCTCTCACAAGATGCCCTCGGGGCTCCACCAGACGCCGCCTGCTCCGCCCAGCTGGTCCCGACACCCCGTCACTCCCCCACCTTTGCCCCGGCAGCTCAGGCTGCCCAGGGGGGCGGAGAGGCAGCGGGAGGAGGGGCTAGGCCTAGGCCAAGCCTGGGTCAGTGTCCGTAGCTCCTGGCCCAGCAGTCGCACAGAGCTCTGCAGCTGTGGGAGACCGAGGTGCTCTGAGGTCACCGAGGGGAGGAGCCCATGCACTTCCATTTCCTGTGAGAAAAAGGGACAGCCGAGCTGCAGAGAGCCTCTACCAAATCCCCACACCCCTGGTGGCCCTTCAGTCAGCCACACTCAGGCTGCCTTTGGTACAGCAGCCAGAGGCACCCCAGGGGAGAGAGAAACTAGCTCCACCTGCTTCAACAGACTCAAGACACCTGCCCTGCCCTCACCCATCCCCCTCACTGGATCGACGGCCACGCCCAGGAAACAGAACCAGATTCGCAGTCCCACTTTGACCAGGAAGTACACTCTCTCGGTCCCCAGTCAGCCAGGCACAGGCCCTGCCTTACTACCTCCTGTCCTGAAGCCTCATCCTTATGGAACCCACAGCGCAGATCCCACTATTGAGAGAGACCTGGCCACCTTCACTCCCATCAAAACGGGAGGCTTCTGCCCACCTTTCCTGGACTCTGGTCAGACCCAAAGCCGAGGTCTTGCTGTTGCCACAGTGGAGCCTGAAAGAGCGACTTTTTTAGGTTCAAACTTACATCAACCACAAGACCATTCTGGTTTTCCTAGTCTCAGAGCACAAGGCTGTTACTGGAACTCGGGTCCTGTAGACACATGTGACCGTCAGACCCAAACACAAAGCCACACTCAAAAGGACTGTGATCTCATTATACGTCAAACTGGGTCCGTTGGACGCTCACACGTGTCAAAGGAGGTCCAGACTGTGAGTGTCTGTGCTGCTGTAAATCCCATCGAGATCAATGCTCCCGGTCCTTCCCAAACCCTAGATTTGAATTCTTCTGGCACCAACAGCACTGGGGACATGGCTCCGAACTCTGAATCGTGGGCTGGGCCTGCTTCTCGCAGGCATGGTGAGAACTGCTGTAGTGGTGCTTTTCAAGCCCAGGACCATAATGGGAATAAATTCTGTTTGCCGAGTAATGTAGTTAACCTGGGGTCGCTGAACAGCACCATGAGGTCACATGACCTCAAAGTGGGCACATCTCCAGGTGTATCAGAACTGAGCTCGTCCATCACCTGCAATCAACCTACAGCAAACCCTGCAGCGTCTGTGACTAAGGCTGCTGTACAGGGGCCCTTTAACCCAACTGCCACTGGGACTGCTATACAGCCTCCTGTTCACACTACTGTCTCTAGAGCTGCCTTACAGGGTCCCATTCACACTCCTACCTGTGAGGCTGCCTTACAGGGTCCTATTCATACTACTGTCTCTAGGACTGCCTTACAGGGACCCATTCACACTCCTACCTGTGGGGCTCAGGTTCCCATTCACACTCCTACCTGTGAGGCTGCCTTACAGGGTCCTGTTCACACTACTGTCTCTAGAGCTGCCTTACAAGGTCCCATTCACACTCCTACCTGTGAGGCTGCCTTACAGGGTCCTATTCATACTACTGTCTCTAGAACTGCCTTACAGGGACCCATTCACACCCCTACCTGTGGGGCTGCCTTACAGGGTCCAATTCACACTCCTACCTGTGGGGCTGCTATAGAGGGTCCAATTCACACTATTAATACTACTGTCTCTAGGGCTGTCTTACAAGGCCCTATTCACACTCCTACCTGTGGGGCTGCTGTACTAGGTCATGTTCACAATACTACTGCAGTGCCGGGTGATATCAGAGGAGTACCTACTCCAGGTCTTCCAAAAGCATCAGAGCCATTCCCTCATGGTGCTGAGAACACGGTCCATCCATCCAGAGTCAAACCACACATGGAAGGAAAAGAGCCCAAAGAACCAAAACCAGTACCGGTGACCCTGACCCGGAATTCAGACAAGGCTTTTCTGTCCCTGCTGCTGTTCATTCATAGGTAAACCAAAAGAAAGTGGCACACTCCTCTAGTAGGTAATCTCATTCTTATGCAGCCTTGGACAGGGATGGGACTGGGATTCATACAGGCTAATACAGAGGTCAGTGTTTGAGATGTTGGGGGAGTTAGAGTAGGAGAAATTGTGCACAACACCATCTGTTGCCCTTTGCTGACATTTGTGCAAACTTCATTGGCGGTCTCGGAAAGCTGCACTCATGTGAAAAATATGTGCGGATGTGGCCGTTTGCATTAATTTGCATTGGTGTTTTTGGAAATTTGCATCGGTAAAGCTGTACGTCATTGAAGTACCGACCTTGTTTTTGTCGCTGCTCTCACACGGGACACTTGGGACGTGGGGTGAATTCTTTACAGGGACGGGGGAACACAATGTGAATCATGTGCTCATGGCATTTTGGGACAGTTAGAGCTCGGATGCTTCCAGGGAATGGAAGAGATTCTACTCCAGGAAAGCTAGTGCCCTCCAATGTAGTACATTCTTTTAGCCACAGGGGGTGCTCTAGAAAGCAGAGATCGACTCATTGATAGAATGGAATCCTGCGCATGTAGTGTTCATCTGTAATAACCCATCATTTTACTGTTAGTTTATACTCATAAAAGAAGTCAGTTCTTTACTTGTTTTAGTTTATGGTGTCTGTCTCCGCCCAACTCTGCCTGTGTTTACATCTATATGTGTGCAGTGTAGCCCTGTTTGAATCTTGGTTTTTCTTGTGTGTTTCGTGTCTTACAGTGGCTCTAGTAACAGCATGATTGCAATCGACAACAAGATTGAACAGGCCATGGTAAGATCCTGTCTCTGTGTCCCATGTGTACCTGTGTGTCTGTTCATGCCAGGCCACTCGCCCCCAATACCAGCAAGACTGTTGTCTTTTGTGTGTCACGTTTCTCGTGACACCATTGCAACTGTCTTTTTTCTGTACTTTCCTGTATGTACCATTGTACTGTAACTTGTTATGTCTCTGTCATAAATGTATCACCTGTTGTACTTTATACATTTAACACCCAGTCATTGACTTCCATTGATGTGAGGTTTTTGGATTAGACTGTGCTAGGTAGCATTGTTTTGCCCATGGAGACGAGCCTGATGGTGGCAGTTGATTTTCATCCCTGACGTTGGTGTTTTCCGGTGTTTCTTGTGGCAGGACCTGGTGAAGACCCACCTGATGATGGCAGTGCGGGAGGAGGTGGAGGTGCTGAGGGAGCAGATCAAGGAGCTGTCCGAGAGGAACGCTCAGTTAGAGCGAGAGAACTACATCCTGCGCGCCCTGAGGGAGAGAGACTGAGGGAGGAGAGCAGGAGACTGGGTTAGACTGATAAGAAGGGATCCCCCCCCCGGGGGATCAGAGAGAGAAGAAAAAATACGAAAGACTTTGTGTACTTCCTTTGCCCTGTTCGGTTGTTGACAGCACGCAGTTGCATGTCACTCTGGGTCTTATGGGAGATTGAGTACTGGGATTATCTGTGATGTTTGGATTCACACAATTTAAAAAAGGAAGGAGAAAGAGCAAAAATAAAAGGCATGTTGTGAGAGAATGGGGCAGAATAGAGAGGACGACGTTTTGAAAAAGATGCATTTATTAGATTAGACTATGCTAGTGGTCTAATAATAATAATAATAATAATAACACATTTTACTTGTGAAAGTGTCTTCCCACGCTCAAAGCGCTGTACAGCACATAAAAGCAAACAATGCAAATCATAGAAAAAGGAAAAAACAAAAGCAAAACAATAAAAGATTAAGGTAAATTAATCAATACAGCATATTCATTAACGAAAGATGACAGAAATTAGACCACTAAGAGCAGAAAGAGTATAATACATAAATCAAACCATCCAAAGCCCCCCCCCCTTTCTTACGCACACAAAACCATTAGCTGGAGACTTATGATTAACACCCGCAAAGCAACATGAATAGTATAATCATGATGATGGTTTTAATAATTCAAATAATAATGACTTTGATAATGATCATGATTATGATAATGATGAAAATAATATTGGTAACAAGAATTCTCTGCAGTGTGCCAGCTTAAAAAATATAAACCTGTTAATTTATTATTGTGTTTCTGTTATGGGTTGTACTATAATAGTAAGGACAGGCCTTTGTGGTGGTTTACCTTGGACCTGTATATTTTTGGGTTCTCAAATTACCCCATCTTACTTTCCTATAGAGTATATGGTTCTAACACCATACGTTTCCAAGGTATGTATAATTTTATCTTTCAAGTGTCATAAAGCCATATATCAGGACGGGGCTACTCCAGGCCTGGTCAGATTGAGGGTGTTTCTTTTGCATTTGCATTTGCATGTGAAATGTTCAAATGAAACGGTGATAAGAAGCCTTAAGCGCAATGCACTGCTTGCTTTTTCTGTGTTAAAGATGAGTCTTGAAAAATGCCACCACGTTAACAGAATACTGTCCATTATGACGGCAAAATGTATACTTTTCTGTTTAGGTCCTTGCAAGTTAGTTTTTTAGCAAGCTCTGAAATGGTGAGGAGTTTTGACTGGAGGAGAGCGATTGGAGAGGGCTTGTTTGGTTCAACCACTTTCAAGCCGTTTCAGATCACACATTGGTCCACCAGCACTCCTTTCCCCTGAGGATGTCTGTGATGCATCCGCCTGTATTTCATAAAATTAGTGCAGTGTCTCTGCGACAAGACAGCAGTGTTAAAGAGAACGGCATAAACAATGCGCACTGCACTGAGGCAGAAAGAACAGTATGGGCACACAGCACTTCTCATCTGGTCATTGTATTATTTATTTAACCTTTTTCACCTGTTGGGTCATATAAAGGTTTATTGTGCAGCTTTGAGGAAGAAATCTCGCATGATTTGAGTGCCAAATCGGGTGTGTCAGTACTGGGATCAGCCTTGTCACACTTCTGACTTCTCTGTGCAGGAGATGAAAGCTATCGCTGAACCGACTTTTTAATGCAGTCATGACATGCGTCATACCTTTAAAACCTTGAGTAAACATAAAAATGGTACAGTGGTTAAGCATGTTTTCCTGAACGGAAGGCACAATGGATGATTAGACTTATGTGGTACTGTATTTGGTTTCATTACCGTGGATTGTGGGTGCCGGCACTTTCTCGGAGATTGTTGCTATGTGCGCATGCATAGCGGTGAACGTTTGCCATGAGTGCATCCTTCTAAATGTTACATGGGTCACTTGGAGTACTCCAGGGGGTTCCCTAAAAGTTCTCGTGCTCTTTTACTCTTTCTGAAGCTTCAGCTGATGAAGGACAATATCACACATTGCTCTGGAAGTTCAGTTGACAGAACGTTATATGGTACTGGTTATTATATGAGCAGGGATATTATTTAGTTATAAAAAAAAAAACATACTTGAGAGAGACAAATTATTTTTATTGGAGGTCTCAGAAATTGAGCCAGAGTGAGAGTTAGTCTGCTATGATGAAAACCAGTGCACTGTTTGCTACTGAAAGCATGCCCATCCTTGTGTAACTGGATTACTCCAAAAACACATGATTTACTCCAGCAATATTCATGAGTGGTTACCTTACTTAAGTTTTTTTTTCTTTCTCCAGACTTGAGATGTCAGTTGCAGTACATTATTTTCTCTTGGGCTGCTAAGTTGTGCATTGTCTTTGGCTGTTACAATATTTCTGTTTCATTTGCTTTTTGTCTAATTGTTCTGCTTTTTTTTTTGAAGTATACTTTCTAAAAGTGGTGGTGTAAAGTATTAATTATTGGTAATTGCACAAAATGGAAAAAAAAGGATCAATCTAATAAATAACTTTTACTAAATGTTCTGTTCTGTCCTCTTTTAAGGCTGCAAAGAAGATTAATTTGTTGGATAGCCAGTTTTCCCCTTGCTGACATCCTATACCTAGCGAATGTTAACCTGCCAGTGTGCAACAATGTATTTATTGATTCACATAAATTATTAGTCATGCAACATTATATAGTTATTCATATTCAGAAGTTTTCTGTGTTTTTTTAATTAAATTACCGTAAATAGACATGGATTATGGTAGTCCACAATATGTGAAGTATGCTCACATAAATCCATCAAACTCAAACTTCACCCTCTAGATAGAAGCTTCTCGTGTCACCCAGCAACATGGCTCACTCTCACACATGCGTATACCTCTGCATTACTTCCCAAGCCTCGCTCTAAACTCTGACAACACATTATTCCAGGGTTGAGAAACGGAGAAACAATAGACTATGTAGCTATCTGTCCCACTGAAGATCTGAGCTTGTGACACTTAGGTCCCAAATTTAGTAATCACTTTACAACATGTACACTCGTGTAACCAAAACTGCTGATGAAACGTCTAAAACATTTGCGTGTTGCAAAGGAGGTTTATCCAGGGTAATGGTTCACGTAGTGATTGTGGTGCTTTATGTAGGCTACAAAATGGAAATGACTGAACTTCTTGCTCCACCTACTGTTGTTAAGTATGTATTGCATCGATTGTTTGTTGTGCACCGCATTGCATTGATTATTCTGTAATTGTGTTAATAGAAATTACTATTCCCCCCCAATTATATCTTTATTAGGAAATTGTTGATCAGCGAAAGATCCAACATGCACATACCGCCTTACAAATCCACGGAAATCTATGATGATGTAGTGGGCAGTTGGACTACATTTTTACCCTACAATGCGATAGAATAGTAATGGAAAACTACAATTCCTGAGATGCAGCTGTACATGAAATACCAACACTTCCTTTGCATCAGCTATGGTCCCAGAGAGAGGGTACCATATTACCGTAGAAGAGGACCAGTCAGGCGACTCGGGAAAGCAAAGGAAATAGAGAAAAAGCGAATAAATATAAACGGACAGTTCCGAGCCCACATAATATACGTTAAACATTTTCAGCTTACGACCTTGTTTCCCTGGCCAAGACGTCCCGACTAAGAGCTCACAAAAGAGGAGATGATATGTTGACCCAGACCCGGGTAATTATCGATACATCATTGCTAGCTAGGTAGCTTTCTGACGAGATGGGTGATATGTGTGTAAGTTATATGAAACAAATAATATCCAGCTATTTCATCGACATCTTGTTATCGCGCGGTTCTATATTTCATTGCATATAACGTTAACTAATTAGGTTGAATGATTGTATTTTGCGAGCTGTCTCAACATATTCTGCTGTCAGTCGTGATGACCGCTGATGACGTGTGTATTTACAGTAGCTACGGGCTTATCTATCAAAATATATTTCCGTCAAATAAATAATTATAGCTAGCTGCATCAATAGCTTGTGTAAGATAAAGATGATGGGGACATGTATCGTTATGCGCTCTATCTTTGAGATGGCGTGTAGCTAGCTACAGCTACAGCTACCTGGCTAACCTGAGTTTACGTTAACGAATTGAATTCCAAGAGAAAGCAAGGAAAACCAATCGATGGGCAGAGAATAACTTTGCACTAACGTTAATTGTTGTCCTGGAACATATGCGAAGGTTAAAGCAAACGTTTAAACCTAAGGTTTATTTGTAGGCTTTATGTTCACAGGAATGATGTTATCTTCATTTTCAGTCCATCATGTAGCCTTATGGCACTTGATATGTATCTAAACGTTAACTTTAACACTAACGTTAGTCATTTTGTCAACCCAAGCAGCAATGGCAGCAATATCTGATTTTGTTGCCGACCAATAGTTATCGTTAAACTTGCAGTGAATGCAGAACATTGAGGCCTATGTGTCAGACATCCATATAGGAGGTACAATCACTTGGCAACAACTTATGAACATGTGCCAATAAGGAACTTGTGCAGGGCTCCATATGTATGTGTTTATGTAGAAGAACACAGGGCAGTTCCAGCACTGCATGTCTGTTGAGACTGGCTGATATGTAACTGACTGGAGATATCACCCTTCATAGAGTACTGCTGACACAGCAGCACCCCCGTCTCTCTGACTTTTTAATCTGTTAAATATACTTTATTTTGAAATTGCTAAAAGAGAATATGTTTTACATAATTATCATTTTAATGTGTAATGGAATCATTATTACATTTTACAATTGGCAGAGAGGTATGATAAGAATTGTATTGTTATTATTCAAATGTTGTATTGCTGTTTTTCGACAATTAAACTGACAATTGATCTAGGTAACATCAATTCTGCTTTGTGTGATTACCTCCAAGAACATTAAACTGAAACACTCTTAGAATACCTAATCTAATAATAAAAGTAGAAATGCCTAATCACTGTGAATAAGGTAAACTCTGTTCCACAGTGTGATTTGTCCATTTTTTGTGATGTGACTCAGTTTCAGGAATGACTAGCCAGTAGCCACATGTTTGCATAAGGATGACTGGGTGTTATACTGTATATCAGCTGGGTTACTGGTGGTAGCAAGTGTCACTACAGCAATTCTGTGGCAACATTATATGTCAGACTAGTAATTCAGTTGTGAGGTAGTGTTGTTAGGGCAACATAGCAAGAACCTTGTTCATTAGCGGGGTTACTATGGTTACCCTGACCCAGTTGGTTAGCTGAGGTGGAATTTGAGTGTTAGTGTTAAGAGGATCATTGTCAGCAGCTCTCCTGGCCCTAGTACCTATTTTCTCCTGAAGAGAACAACAGGGGAACAACAGGGGAATCCCAGGGGCTAGGGTGACCAGTCCATTTCCTCCTGCGTCAATAGACCTTTACATCATCTCTAATACCTGCAAGGACTCTGTGAGAACAGCTATGGAGCGGAGACCTTCAGACTCGTACACAGGGGCACTGAGACCACATGCATTTCACTGAGTCTCATGCTCTGACACTGAGTCTGTAGCACCAAGACTCGTCGCTTCAACTGACTATATTGTACTGATACTGATCACTAAAACACTATAGTGGACTCTATCCTGCGAGCTGAAAGCTGCTGAAAAGCCAACACTCAGACACATGACCAAACAACTCCCAGGTCTTAGCACTAGCAATCACACTGACTCACCAATAGTCAGACACACAAATAAATCTGCGCATCATCTCCCGGACAATAACAGAAACGATCACGTTGACAAACAAGAAAACGAGCGCGAGCGAAACGCAGCGATAGCGATTCTGAACCTCGGCACGCGCATGCATCCTGCGGCGCTCCTGAGATACTCACCGCTTCATACCGCCACAACTACAGTCCGCGCGCTCCCACCTCAACATTAACACTGACACACATCTTTAACGATATACTGACACATCTACGAACTGACACGCTGAGATGAATTGCCACTGACATTGACAGTACAGCACATTGATTGCACTGTGTGCTATACGTATATGTGGTGTACATGTACTGACGGGGCAGTAACGTGTGGTCTATGTTATTGTACACATTTATGTGACCTTTCTTCCTTTGTCTCTCCAGCTTCTGCTCAGACTGCCCCAGTGTAGTAGGGTGTGGAGTGTGGACCGTGGGCCATTCAGCTGACACTGTAACGCACACCGTGGTGAGCAACTGTCTCTCCCTTTGCATCTGTCCTCTCTCTCTCTCTCTCTCTCTCTCTCCCCTCTCGCTCTCTCTCTCTCTCTCTCTCTCTCTCCCCTCTCGCTCTCTCTCTCTCTCTCTCTCTCTCTCTCCCCTCTCGCTCTCTCTCTCTCTCTTTGTGCTTCTGTTTGCCTGACTCCCTCTATTCCCTGACTTTCGATCTTCCGACCTTCCCCATAGTCCTCTCTTTCCTACATCCCCACACCTTTTCTCTTTCGTCACTTGTCTTGTGTTTGTTCTCTCTGTTTTCAGATTTACATTTCAGAGAAAGGTTTGTAATTAATTTTACAGAAATATCACCTCGTACAATCATTGAAACACCCCATTGCTATGAGAACATAGAGTTCGGATGACCCCGGAGACCCCGGAGATTTGGTTCAGTCACAGCTTGTAAGACAACGGGATACTGACAAGAGGGGAAATTCTATCTCTGTGGAATAGAAAGTAGACATACTGTAATCATTACCTCCTCAAGACAATCATTCACTGTAATGTCATGCCAGCAAGCAACTATGTGCTATTACAACATATTACTTAACCATTTGAATCTTAATGCAAGGGTTCTGGCTCAATCATTCAGTGGGGATTAGTGAGCACCTTATTGCAGGGGTGGGACCAGGTGTTGTAACCAATGACTATCGGTATTTTAATTTGGGATACTAATTTCTATATTGTTTCAGATGTCAGGACAGGAGTCAGTTGAAAAGTGATTATTTGCTGTTTTTGTCAGAAATTTTAGGATCCATATTTTCCTTTCAGAGTCTCATTGGATATGGTGTAGCTAGTGGCAGCAGAAACCTCAGCTATTGAGAGGCCACATGTAGAACTGGGACCATAGTTCAACAAGACGAAAGAAAGCTGAATACTTCTCTAGTTTTAGCGTGTAAAGCTAGTCGAGGGCAGCTTTGTTGAAGTATGCACCGTTGGTCAGCACCTCACTAAACCTGGTTATGCATTTCTTACATTACATTACATTACATTATAGGCATTTAGCAGACGCTCTTATCCAGAGCGACTTACACATCTTTTTAGCATTTTTTACATATTAACCATTTATACAGCTGGATATATACTGAAACGATTCAGGTGAAGTACCTTGCTCAAGGGTACAACGGCAGTGTCCAACCTGGGAATCGAACCTGCAACCTTTCGGTTACAAGCCCAGTCCCTTAACCATTATACTACACTGCTCTATTGTACTTGCACTGGAGCCATAGACAAAGCATGGACAGTCATTAACCTACTAAGACTTTACAGATCTACTGCCTGGCCAGTGTCCACTGAAGTCACGGGTACCAATCATTATATTGACTCAGCATTAACAAAACAATGCTCTCACATTGTCAGAGAGGAGTATATTGCATGTGCTCCTGCCCTCACTCCTTGCCCCTATGTCTTGCCCCGAAACCCGACCTACCCCCACCCCCACCCCGTCTCGTTTAGGGCTGTGGAGCTGGAGTAGGAGGGAGGTACATCGGAAGGAGAGATGGAGAGAACAGAGAAGGAGAGGTGGAGGGAGGCGGAGAGAACAGGTGCCCAGTGGATCAACCGCGGGGAGGAGGAGGAGATGGTGAGGAGCGTGCTCTCACCACACACCTCCGCCACTCACCCCTCAGCACCCAAACACCCATTCTTCCAGTCCTCCAGTCATTCCCTCAGTTACTGTTTCTTTCGCCCCCTACATTCCTTAATCCAGGCTGCTGTGTCTTCCAAGATCTTTGTTAACCTTTGCTCTAATGTAGCCTAATTCGGTTCACACTTAAAGGGTAAGTTCGCTATTTTGGACCTTGGACCCTATTTGCGGTCTGTCTTCCATGAACCTGACACATTGAGTCCATTTTTTCGCTGATCGGTCCAGTATTGAGTTCGCTACAGATTTCCTGTAGGCTCTCACTGGGCTACAATAGAAGTCAACGGGGCAATTATAAATGTTATGGAAAAACAACGATAAATGTGCTTTTATAGCTCAGTGTGTATTCTTACGGTCTCAGTATGCTCTCCTGTGAAATGTAGGCTATCGCAAACGCAAACCGAACGTTGAAACAACAGTTCCATTTGAAACAGAACTATTTCTCCGACCGCACTACCTCGCACTGACTTCGGATAACATTACCTGCGCAACTTCAGCCTCTCTCTCTTCTCTTGCTCTCTTATCATCCATCTCTTGTAGTTCCGTGTCCGTGTATTCTGGCTCAAATCTGTAGCCAGTAACGTCAGTCAAAATCAAATTCTTCGTCTTCGTAATCATTATAGTAATCCATCATCCAAGTTTTTTTGTGCAAATTGTAGCCTACGTTGCTGCAGGTAAACAAACGCAGACTGCTCACCTAGATAGTTTCGTAAACGGCCGCCACACCTTCCCGCTCCCCTACCCCCGACACATAGTACTCCGCGGGAGCAGCGAAAACAAGCAACAGAGAAATGCTTACTTCCAAGCCATGCCAAGCACGTAAAAATGTTCGGATTGAGATACATTTCACAGGATAGCATACTGAGACCGGTAACAATACACCCTGAGCTTCCCGTCTCATTTATTGTACATGAAAGCACATTTATCGTTGTTTTTCCATAACATTTATAATTGCCCCGTTGACTTCTATTGTAGCCCAGTGAGAGCCTACAGGAAATCTGTAACGAACTCAATACTGGACCGATCAGCGAAAAAATGGACTCAATGTGTCAGGTTCATGGAAGACAGACCGCAAATAGGGTCCAAGGTCCAAAATAGCGAACTTACCCTTTAACATATTTTTCTCCTCTGTCCTGTTTTCTTACTTTCCCTCAAACCATCATTCCAGACATTTTATGACCATGACTTCAGATATTAGTTATGCAGTTACGTGCTTATTTTTTCAAAGGCAATTTAAATGTAGCTATTTGACACGTGAAAATGTGAAAGCATATTAACCACATTTGATATTTAACATTATAAATTCTTATACAATAAATTGTATGCATGACATTTTTGTCTTCTCTTTCTGTCTCACTCTCTATTGTTCTCACTATATCTTCTCTCCATCTGAGCCCAATTCTCCCTCTCTCCTCTCTCTTTCTCTCTCTCTCTCTCTCTCTCTCTCTCTCTCTCTCTCTCTCTGTAGGAGGTGTGTGGATTTGTTCCGTGTGCTTGGCGGGTGTGTGTGCTGGCTCTGGGCTGCGTGCTGTCGGGGGGTCTGCTGGCTCTGCTGCTTCTCTGGGTCCCCCAGTGGAGCATCCGCTGGGCGTGCGTGCCTGCACCCCTCCACCTGGCATCTGTCCTGTTACTGCGCACCACTGTGAGTCTCTGAGCGCTGTGTCTGTGTGTGTGTGTGTGTGTGTGTGTGTGTGTGCATGGCTGTGCATGGCAGTGGAAGGTACAGTACATGTATGAACCTTCCTTGTGTCAGTCTGTGCTCTGGTATCCATGCAGTGAGAGTGTATTGGGCAGCAATGGATAGTGTTTTGCAGCGGTCAGACATACTTCAACAGGAGCCTTCACGTGAATTGCTCCTGTTAACTGTGAAATGTTGGCATGAACAGTCAAGTAAATAAGCAATGCCCTGGTAGTGTTTTCAAAATGAGTTTTTATCCCCGTTCTCCCCCATTTGGAATGCCCGATCATGCTCACGCCGCGACGCTCATCGCCACCACCGTCAGCGAATCGGGAGAGCGCAGACAAGCATGTGCTCTCCTCTGAAGCGCGTGATGTCACCGCCGGTTATTTTCACACCGCGTCCGTCTCGCTCAGACATGAGTTAGAGGAAGGCGCTTCATGGGCAGCTCCACTGGCGAACCGCCAGCGCACGACTGACCAGTAGGAGTCGCTGGTGCGCAACAAGACATCGTCATCCCGGCCAGCTGAAACGCTCCCTTCCTGGGCGGCGCTAGCACTGATAATGCGTCGCCCTGGGGGGCTGCTGGCCAACATTGCCACTGGCTTGGCCTGGATACCGTAACCGGATCAGTGCCCTAACAGGATGAGCCACCCAGCAGCCCAGCACTAGTGTTGTAATGATGTTGTGTGTGTATCAGTGTGTGTGTTTCCTGTGGTCAGGGACACTAATCATATCTGTGTAAGTAAAGTACTGCCCCAGTGTAAGCTGTATGCTGTGCGTCTGTGTCTGAGACAGGATGAGTTTGGCCAGTATTTCCGGGTTTGGGTGCAGACACTGCAGGTTCCTGAGGTGGACCCCCTCGGGCCCGGTGCAGCAGGAGAGGGGGCAGAAGTGGGACAGAGTTTTAGCAAGGGACTGCTGGAGAGTGCACACCCTCAACAGGTACTCACTTACCCATATGTACATGCACACACACACACACACACACACACACACCCTCAACAGGTACTCACTTACCCATATGTACATGCACACACACACACACACACCCTCAACAGGTACTCACTTACCCATATGTACATGCACACACACACACACACACACACCCTCAACAGGTACTCACTTACCCATATGTACATGCACACACACACACACACACACACACACACCCTCAACAGGTACTCACTTACCCATATGTACATGCACAGACACTGTAGCATACCCACACATGCGTGTGCACACACACACACACACACACACACACACCCTCAGCAGTCAGCAGGTACTCACAGATCACTTACACACAATATCTAAATACACAGGCACTGTAGCCTACTCACACACACACATAAACACACTCACGCATACACACACACACACACACACACACCCTCAGCAGGTACTCACAGATATGACTTACACACAATATCTAAATACTGGCACTGTAGCTTACTCACACACACATAAACACACTCACACATACACACACACACACCCTCAGCAGGTACTCACAAATATCACTTACACACAATATCTAAATACTAGCGCTGTAGCTTACTCACACACATATAAACACACTCACACATACACACACACACCCTCAGCAGGTACTCACACAGATCACTTACACACAATATTTAAATATGCAGGCACTGTAGCTTACTAACACACACATACACACACCCTCAGCAGTCAGCAGGTTCTCACACAGATCACTTACACACAATATCTAAATACACAGGTACTGTAGCTTACTCACACACACACATAAACACACTCACACCTACACACACACACCCTCAGCAGGTACTCACTTACACACAAATATCTACATACACAGACACCACAGCATGCTCACGCACACACACACACACACACACACACACACACCCACACAGAAAAACGAGCGCAGACACACGCACACAGACATACGCACACACACACTCACACATGCACACAGACAAACGCGCACACACACAGACACACACACACAGACATACTCCTTTTTATATTTCTTTGTACACATACAGTATGTGAAGTACTTTGAGCTGTAACTGTTGTATAAAAAGTGTTATATCAAATGATATTTATTTATTGACACAAAGCGTCCGTATCCTCACAGTGGCGTGTGTGTGACAGACAGTAGAGGGCAGAAAGGAACCAGAGGCTGATTGGCTCTTGCTCTCTCAGCTCTTTCTTCCCTCTCTTTTTTAACATCCCTTCTTTCATCCCCCTCCTGCACTCTCTGCCAGGTGCGCTCTTTCTGCCTGCAGTCAGTGCTGTATCTGTGGAGCGCTGAGTCTCAGGCCTTCTCCCGGCTCACTGCTCTGGACTGTGGCATCCCAATGAGAGACTTCTACCGTCGCCATAGCGCAGGACTTCCGCCAAGTACACAGCAATATAGGTGTGTGTGTGTGTGTGTGTGTGTGTGTGTGAGAGAGAGAGCAAGAGAGAGAGAAAGTGTGTGTGTGTACGTGCGTGCGTGCGAGTGTGTGTGTGTGTGTGTGTGTGTGTGTGTGTGTGTGTGTGTGTGTGTGTGTGTGTGTGTGTGTGTGTGTGTGTGTGTGTGTGTGTGTGTGTGTGAGAGAGAGAGCAAGAGAGAGAGAGAAAGTGTGTGTGCGTGTGTGTGAGAGAGAGAGCAAGAGAGAGAGAGTGAGCGAGTGTGTGTGTGTGTGTGTGTGTGTATGTGAGAGAGTGCATTCATGTGTCTGTGTGTGTGAGAGCGAGAGAGAGAGTGTGTGTGTGTGTGAGTGAGCGAGCGAGCGAGCATGCATGCATGCACATGCGTCTCTATTCTGTCCAAGCACACACCAGCACGGGTTGTGACATTACGGTCATATTGCTGTGTGTCAGCACGGGTTGTGACATGTAACATTAATGGTCATATAACTGCTCGTCAAACATGTTAGTATCTGTATGCAAAAGAATGTGTTTGTCCTTTGTATGTCATAAAGCATAATAGAACTAAATGAGATGTTCAGATTTGCACTCATGAAGTTCTTTACTATCATGATGTGAAAACAGAATATTGAGAATTGACTCAACGGTTTATAAGAATGAGTGAAATTTGTGGCAGGTGCGTAGTTCACTGCAGTAATACAAAATGAATGAAGTCCTGTTGGTGATACTGATTCCTCCTTCTGTGTGAGTACAGTGTCTGTATGTCGATGCCAGGGTCAAACTACCACTTACAGTAGAGTAGAGCCAACGAGCTTCTCACCAAGCAGAATTAGCCATTTGTATGTACACACATGTATTATTTGGCCCTGACACTGTGTACTCAGCGCTTTGGTCTCCATCTTTCAGGAGGCTGTTCTATGGAATCAATCAGATTGAAGTGAAAGTGCCTTCTATTCCCAAACTACTCATCAAGGAGGTAAAGTGCACATTCTGGAGTGTTTACCTGGGACTGTGTGTTTAGTTTCATGCATGGGCCCAGTCCCATGGAACAAGCTTATTGTTAAATATCCAACAGAGCAGAAAATGTCAAGAAGTTCATGTGTGGACATACTGTATTATGAAAATAATTTCCTGATAGTGGTTATTAATTGTTTTGTATTCTATCAGATATAATTCATAATGTCAGTTTTGTTGCTAATACATATCACGTAGAAGGTTTAATTAAATTCCTGTTCTGGTAGTCAAAGAGTTAATTCTTACCTCCAGTGTTGGTGTCAGAATACAACATGCCTCAGATAGCTTGTAGCGGCTGCCAGACCATCCAGAATTAGAAAGATAACAAACAAACTAGAACCAACAGCTGGTTTTACATTTTTGATCCTTTTCTCTGCTGGGTATATCATACTCTTTTAAAGTTCCCAGTGTTGTCAACAGTGTGATCCAATGTGTATTTATTTTTTTAACCTCTTGCATACTTCAAATGATCCATTTTGTCTGACAAAATTGATCTGTCAGTTTTCCTAAAAAGCATAAAAATGTATTTTATCTGTGAGGATCATTCTGGTCAACAGCAATGCTCCAGAAGCCAAACTCAAGACACTTCCTTAATATGAGATAATAATGCAATCATGTGCAACTGTTACAAGTTAACCTAGCTTCCTCTGAACTGAAGATAGTCTCATTAAAACTCTAAAAAAGATTTTCTGTTAGTTGTGCTTAGCAGACACTATAAGACCAAAAAAGACATCTTTGCTTTTTTTTTTTGCATTGTTTTGTGTCTCCGCAAGACTAAACTTATTGATACTATTTATACAATGCAATTTTATATTTATATAATATTTAAAATATATATTTTTTATTACTGCATGTAAGGTGTTCATTTGGATATCTTAATATTTGTTTATATGGAACATGGCATATGGAATATATTGAATATATATTTGAAATATAGAATAGTGATATCTTATTTTTGTGACATTAAATACGAATTGATTGCATGATTGAATAGGCTAATAATTACACTCAAATGTGTTCCTTTCTGCATTTTATCCCATTCATATTTAATTAGATGGATATTTAGATATTTGGTTTTTGCAGAGATTCTAGATTGGTATAAAATATATTCTATTTAAAATATATCAGTGTTATTTCTAAGCATTTATCTGTGAAATGAACAGAAATGTTACAGATTGTGAATTCCTCTCTCTTCTTTGGCAGGTGCTCAACCCTTTCTATATCTTCCAAGTCTTCAGTGTTATTCTCTGGTCTCTGGAAGATTATTATTACTACGCCTCAGCTATCGTAATGATGTCACTGCTATCTGTCTGTACCTCACTGTATACTGTCCGTAAGGTTAGTCTGTCTGTCTGTCTGTCTGTCTGTCTGTCTGTACCTCACTATATACTGTCCGTAAGGTTAGTCTGTCTGTCTGTCTGTCTGTACCCCACTATATACTGTCAGTAAGGTTAGTCTGTCTGTCTGTCTGTACTTCACGATATACTGTCAGTAAGGTTAGTTTGTCTATACCAGTGCTAGTCAACTCCAGGACTTGTGGGCCGCAGTGTAGGTATTTGCTCCAACCATACACTACACCACCTGATTGCACTATTGAGCTTGCTTCCCAAACCAAGGAGGTAAAATTATTAGTGAAATCAGGCGGTGTAGTGTATGGTTGGAGCAAATACCTGCAGACACTGAGGCCCTGAGGACCTGGAGTTCAGTAGCCCTGGGGCCACATGTATAAACAATGCTGAGCAGAAAAATGCCCTCAGAAAGCAGCGTAAGCGAGTTTCCTTTCAGAAATTCAGATGTATAATATAACACGTGCTGTGAGAATCTGCATACCTCTGCACACGATGCACACCATACGTACACAATGTTTGGAGTCAGTGTGATATGGCGACACCGTGACCGAAAGGCAGAGGTAGAAAATGCTAAACGTTTTTAAAGCAGATTTCCGACTTTCACCCTGAGCGTTCTTTTACGTATTCTTTTACTCGGAGTTTTATACATGTGGCCCCTGGTCTATACTCTTCATGAGGTTAAACTGTTTGTATGTCCATCAATCTCTACCTCATAATGACAAATGCATAAGGTTTGTACCTGCCAAATCTCTTTTTCCCGGGTTTCTACCATATTTTAAAGCAGTCTACCGGGTTACATCACCCCCCCCCAAAAAAAACTAATGTTGGCAGGTATGATGGTTATGCTACAATTCTGTCTATTTATTGTATCTCACTGAATACTATATGTACAGTTAGTCATTTAGAACCATCTGTATTACTGTTTTTGAACATCTGTGACACCTTTATCTGTTTGCGTGTGTGTGTGTCTGTCAGCATCAGTATAATAGTAGCTTATCACACATTATGCGTCAGTATTTACCTGGGCGTGTCGTTGGTCTGTGTGTCAAATTCAAATGGAATTAATTCTAGTTATCTGCAATTCACGAGGACAGACGAGCACACATTCTTCTCCCATATATGTACTTCCAACCGCTTGAGTCAGGGCTTAAATGTGTGTAGATGGTGGCCCAGGGACGATCCCACAAAAAAAACCTCCCTGACTGATGCATATGGCCAATGAGCCCACAGTAAAATGATTTGAAAATAAATAATACCAGTATTGTTATCTGCTCTGCTTCTATATGCCATTGTTATTTCTTGTTGCAGAAGTTCCCAGTATTCATGTAATTAGTCATACATGTCCATCACAGCCCTGTTATCTATTGAATTGCCTATATCTCAGCTATATTTTGCTGTGTCAGGATAGGTTTGTGTGTGCTCCTTTGTGCTTGTCTCTGACTGACTCTGTTTTCTGTGCAACCATTTCTCTGTCTGTCTGTCTGTCTGTCTCCCACAGCAATACATCCTGCTCCATGACATGGTGTCCGCCCACAATGTGGTGAGGTGCACCATCTACAGAGGACACCAGGGTAAGAGCGTTAAACAAAATGATCAGAATTCTCTATTTTAAGCTTGCTTTGATGAATGGATTCTCAGCTGTAGTCCTAAAGGACCTCAATCCAGCAAGATCTCCACTTTATATGCAAAGCCACAAAACACTACAAACTCATTACAGAGATTAAAAGCTCTTTCCTGATAATGATGAATTACTCATGTGGTTAAATGTCTGCCCTGCAAGGGCCATTCACTTAGTGTGCTTGGTACATGCAACTTACTTCCCCTGGTGGTTAACTTTTAAAAGTTTTTTACAGAGACATAAAATTATTATTAAGATCCAATTATTAATGTCGAATGAGGTCTTTAATGTCAACTGTTTGAGGCACGAGTCCCTTTGGGGCTTATGTTAAGCGTGAAAACCTGCAGACAATGCCAGGCCTACGGGTGACTAGTGGTGATTGCTGTTTCTTTTGTCTCATTGTTTCATGCAGATACTGAGGAGATCCTTTCCACAGACCTAGTACCCGGTGATGTCATGGTAATCCCAGCCAATGGCATAATGATGCCCTGTGATGCAGCTTTGATAGGCGGGACCTGCATCGTCAACGAGAGCATGCTGACGGGTGAGCCTTTCCTCTAACCATAACACTATTGACTGAGTCACATTTGTGAGAGCTATTTAGAGCAGTCGGTGGGGTGCTTATATCCACATGTAATAGTAATACAGGCATCACTTTGTCATTATGACCTCATATATGGACTGTACCACTGTGATTATCCTCAGGGGAGAGTGTGCCAGTGACCAAGACCCAGTTGCCGCTGTCCCCCCGTGGTGCTGACCCAGATGCTGCCCTCCCAGAACCTCTGTATGACCCGGAAGAACATCGCCGACACACCCTCTTCTGTGGCACACAGGTCATCCAGACACGCTACTACAGCGGAGAAAGGGTGCGAGCTGTGGTCATCCGCACAGGTGTGTGTGTGTGTGTGTGTGTGTGTGTAGGTGTCTCCAGTGTATAGCAGGTCTGGGCAAGTGTGCACCAGCAGTTTACCTGTAGGGTGTGGTTCTGTCATCTGATTTCACACGGACTCTGTTGGTGTTACAGGAAGACATGTATTCTACAATAGCATTAATGAGACTTTCATGCACATCCAGTTCATTGATCGGACACATTGATGTGTATGTGGAACCCTGTGTGTGGTCATGAGTGCACGTGAATGGATCTCCCCTTCCCTCCCAGGGTTCTCCACAGTGAAGGGTCAGCTGGTCAGGTCCATCCTGTACCCGAAGCCGTCAGACTTCCGGCTCTACAGAGATGCCATTCGCTTCCTGCTGGGGCTGGTGTGTGTGGCGGCCGGGGGCATGGCCTACTCCATCTACATCAGTGCTTCCATGGGGGTGAGTGGGGGGGTGGCTGGTTTTACCCTCTTTTTGGTAACTCCTCCAAGGTGATGGCATCCTTTTTAGCAGTCAGTATTACTGTCAGTTTTTGGGGTCT
The DNA here is from genome assembly GCA_029718625.1 of Synaphobranchus kaupii. Lineage (NCBI taxonomy): Eukaryota > Metazoa > Chordata > Actinopteri > Anguilliformes > Synaphobranchidae > Synaphobranchus > Synaphobranchus kaupii. The sequence continues at coordinate 17,573,258 of CM056393.1, forward strand.
CTGTTTTTCTCAGGAGCCGGTGGGGCGGATCCTCGTGGAGGCCCTGGACATCATCACCATCACGGTGCCCCCAGCGCTGCCAGCCGCCATGACCGCTGGGATTGTGTACGCCCAGCACCGTCTTCGGCAGAAGGGCATCTTCTGCACCAGCCCCCAGAGGATCAACACGGCCGGTCAGATCAACCTGGTTTGCTTTGATAAGGTAAGGCCCGCATACGATACGCAGAGGAATATCAATGTTGTGTCGCAGTGGATTTTTTAAAATCACAGTCAGAATACTGGTTTCATTTCGTGGCTTGGAGAACCTGTATTGAAATTTCCCAGAAATCAAAGAATTGTACGTGAGGGATATAATTGTTTGCAGAAAAGATGACAACCAGATTTTTTTGTCATGGTTTTTATTACTGGTAAATTTGATTTAATTCTCTGTGTTATTACCACGTTGAAGATCACAGCAGTATAAATGCTTCACTCTGTTTCACTGGGCTGGCGTCACAGAGCTGTAGATGTATGAGGGATGGGACAGCCAGCCCAGCTGCTCTGTGTGTGCGTGTGTATGTCAGCACTCACTGTGTCTTTGTGTTCAGACTGGCACTCTGACTGAGGATGGCCTTGACCTGTGGGGAGTCCAGAGAGTTCAGGACAGTAGGTATGTTGTGTGTATGAGGGAGGGGGAGGGAGGGAGAGGGAGAGGGAGAGAGAGAATTTATGAGAGTATATTAGAGTCTATGAGAGGCTTTGTATGTATGTGTGAGGAGGGTTGTTCTGATTAGTCTGTGGTGTTTTCTCCAGGTCCGGTGCACTGGGCTTGCATGCCATAAGATTATATCTTGAATAGAGATTTTATACTTATACTTTATACTTATGTCTTTAGGTTTAGTCCTCCAGAGCAGGAGGTGGCAGCAGAGGGCCAGTCTCATTCTCTCTTCCTGGTTGCTATGGCATCCTGCCATTCCCTGACCCGCATTGAGGGACAGTTGACTGGGGACCCTCTTGACATCAAGATGTTTGAGGCCACAGGCTGGGTAAGAAGCACACTCCTCTTGGAACTGAGCTGCTGGGGTGTAACCTGTGCTGTCTCTCACTGCGACCTGTGTATGGGTATCTTCTCTGTTCTCAGGTTTTGGAGGAGCCAAGCCCTGACGAGACCTCCAACCATGACCTCATCATGCCCACCGTGGTCCGACCCACTAAGCCTTCCCCCCTGGAAACACTTCCATTTCAGGAGCAGGACCCGGTGAGACCCTGGTCACCAGAGGTGTAAAATCCAGGGGACAGAAAGTAAAAGTCCTGCCATGTGTTTCTTTGAACCACAAATTTCACTAATTAGGTGTATCTCCTGGCTGAAGAATTATGTTAATTAGCAAATGCAGGTAATTGGGACAAAATACTGGAGAGGACTTTTACTCTCTGAACCTGGATTTTACAGCTCTGCTTGTCACTGATGAACACTGGTACTACAGCACTGTTACATGCTTTTAAAAAGAATTAGAATATCTTGCACATGTTATCAATGTTATTATACCTTTTAAAACAACTTGCATGTATTTCAGCTGTACAAATTCCATTTGTTGAGTAATGCCTGTGTACCAATCTTTTGATTTTTCTTCCTGCCAGGATATCAGAGAACTGATGGTATGTAATTCTTTCATTCGAGCCTTCCTACCTACATTTAGAGAACATGGTCCATTGTCTGTATGCAAATGAGCAGTGTAATCTCTAATTAAATTTGTTTTACCCATTAACTCATACGCCATCCTGTTCCATTCATGTATTCCACTCATTCCCCCTGTCCCTTGCTTGTCTAACCCATATCTGTCTCTGCCTGTAAAATGGCCGCCTGTCTTTCTGTCTGGTCTCCCAGGGTCGATACGAGGTGGGGGTGTTGGCTCAGTTCCCGTTCTCCTCCAGTCTGCAGCGTATGAGCGTGGTGACCCGCGTCCTGGGGGAGCGCAGGCTGCGGGCCTATCTCAAAGGAGCTCCAGAGACCGTGGTTCGCCTGTGCCGCCCAGACACGGGTGAGAGAGTGGGGCGGAGATGGGGAGCGCATGGAGGTAGAGTCAGAGGGCACATACATACAGACACGGGTGAGAGAGTGGGGCGGAGATGGGGAGCGCATGGAGGTACAGTCAGAGGGCACATACATACAGACACGGGTGTGAGAAAACGACGATTCCATATGTTCTATGTGTTCTGGAAATCCACAGATAACACAAATCATGTAAAGTCGGTATCCTTATCCGGGCAAAAAAAAATTATTGAAAAAATCTTTTTGGAGAGAATTGTGTTTGAGCTTCTGTTACTTTGTTTCAGTAATACTTACAGTAATTCCGACTCTTGGAAAACAAACTCCTAAGGGTTACCTTACAGAAGAGACCAGGATTATGCCTGTCGTCAGAGGTTCAAGAAAAGTAGCCATTTTATTTTCGGTCTTGAGATGGGGTTAAAGAGCTGATGTTGATAAATCTGGCCAAATATCACGGATGCGCTTTAGTATAAAAGCAATTATTAGTTATATTCCTAATAAATCCCAATTTAGCAAAAGTAGGGCTCCAATGTGAGGGGTCAATACAGGGACCCACAATTCATCCATTGACCTATAACATAATATGGGGTAGAAATCAATCATATTAGAACCAATCATATTACAGGAAATTATTCACAGAAACTATAACTTCCCTATCCAGATGCTCTAAAGAGAGAGTGTCTGTGGTGGGAAATGGTCTCTCTTTACTGGCCGAATGCGTGATGTGTTAATGACAGTGCCGGCGGACTTCTGGGAGGTGCTGGACGGTTACACCCGGCAGGGTCTGAGAGTGATCGCGCTGGCTCATCGGCAGCTCGAACCCAAGTTCACCTGGCACCGCCTGCACACCATCAGCCGGTCAGTACCTCGCCCCCACCCTCTCCTCTCCCTGTGTTCAGGGGTTTCTCTAAAGCGCTGTCTAACTTGACACCATTTGCCATTTTGTGACTTTATCACTGTTTATTGCCATTTTCTTTTATCTGTCTATCCCTCCCACTCCCCTGGTTCTCTTTCTTTTTCTCCCTTTGTAGTCAGTCACATTTTGAAAGCTGTATTTGCATGGAAAACGTACATATATTAGCAGAGCTTTAGCAATAACATGCAGCCATCAACGCAATATTTTGAAATAAGCCATGATAATAATTGATTACATTTGGCAGGCTTGATCCATGCGCCCGTGTGAATGTTTAGCTTTCTGTCTCTCTCTCTCTCTCTCTCTCTCTGTGTCAGTGAGGTGATCGAGTGCGAGATGGAATTCCTGGGTCTGCTGATGCTGCAGAATAAACTGAAGCCCCAGACAGTGCCTGTGCTGGCCGAGCTCCACCGAGCCCACATCCGCACCGTCATGGTAACAGGTGAGTCCGCATCACTGAGCCCACACTGTCATTGGGGTACAGATAGTTCGGTTGGTTGAATGGAGTCTTAAGTTGATTAAATGGAGTTGCATGTGGTGAGTGACGACGCTGCTCTCCGCAGGTGACAGCATGCTGACGGCGGTCTCCGTGGCGAGGGAGTGTGGCCTCATCCCGCCCCACTCGCAGGTGATCATCACTGAGGCCCAGCCCCCTCGGGAGGGACAGCCAGCCACAGTGTCCTGGAGCTACAGCCTGGACAGCCCCCTTGCCCAACGGCAGCTGCCCGCCGCCGCTGAGGAGGCCCGGGTCAGCGTGGGCCCCCAGCAGCCCCCCGCCCAGCCCAGCTACCACTTCGCCATGAGCGGCCGCACCTTCGCCATCATCCTGGAGCACTTCTCAGAGCTGCTGCCCAAGGTGAGGCCCTTCGGCCTGGGAGAGAACTGATCCACTGCCCCTGCCACGAGCCCAGCACCCTGGGGTGTGGATCTTCTCCTGCTTCTCCAGCTGATCCATACTTTCCTCTGAAGTCACAAAGCCAGTTTGGCTGGACAGGGCCTCGCTTCACTACTACTGTATATCAGGCTATGTGTGTACAGTAATTTAGCTCACAGTGAATATCAAGAGCACACTAGAATACTATAATATGGCAAATGTGTAATGCTTGTTTGAATCATTTTATAGTGGTTAAAGAGAATCACAATTGAGACGTGATGAGAATTTTTTTTTTTTTTGCACATTTCCCAAGGTTACTCATATCACAATACCTGGATGTAATTAATATCACATTCAGTGACTTATTTAGCTGCAAGACCAGGCTTTTGAGACTGTAAAACAATGTGAATTATAATCCATTTTATCACTAATACTTGTTATTACTTGTTGACCTACTATCAAGTTATTTATACATATGGGTATTTACTGATGTAATTAAGGGGTAACCAAGGGTACAGTCACAGTACCCCTCATGGGAACAAGACTGCAAACCTTTGGCTCAGATATTTTACCATTTGCCAGCACTGAAGTCTGAACTGATATGACAGTATCAGTGTGATGCGTGTGTGTTTTGTGTTGCAGTTATTGCTGTGTGGGACGGTCTATGCCAGAATGGCCCCTGACCAGAAAACACAGCTTGTGGAGGAGCTGCAGAAAGTGGAGTAAGTGTCTCGCAATTGCCCTTTAAGTACTGAAGCCAGAAATTACACAGAAACACTGACACACACTGATTCAGAACTCATTGATACTACACACTGACACACGCTGATTCAGAACTCACTAATACTACACACCGACACACGCTGATTCAGAACTCATTAATACTACACACTTGACACACTCTGAGTCAGAACTCACTAATACTACACACTGACACATGCTGATTCAGAATTCATTAATACTACACACTGACACACTCTGAGTCAGAACTCATTAATACTACACACTGACACACTCTGAGTCAGAACTCACTAATACTACACACCGACACACGCTGATTCAGAACTCATTAATACTACACACTGACACACGCTGATTCAGAACTCACTAATACTACACACTGACACACGCTGATTCAGAACTCACTAATACTACACACCGACACACTCTGAGTCAGAACTCACTAATACTACACACTGACACATGCTGATTCAGAATTCATTAATACTACACACTGACACAAGCTGATTCAGAACTCATTAATACTACACACTGACACACGCTGATTCAGAACTCACTAATACTACACACTGACACACGCTGATTCAGAACTCACTAATACTACACACCGACACAAGCTGATTCAGAACTCACTAATACTACACACTGACACACGCTGATTCAGAACTCACTAATACTACACACCGACACACTCTGATTCAGAACTCACTAATACTACACACTGACACACTCTGATTCAGAACTCAGTAATACATCACACTGCCACACTGATACATAAAGATAGTGAGACACACACAAATGCAAATACTCACTGAAGTACATATGTTGAGATTAAATGGCAAATACACATTAAACACTACACAAAGATCCTGATGTGCACATTGTTACCTACAGACAATGAGACTCTTTGACACTGTCTGTCTGTCACCCCCAGCTATTATGTGGCAATGTGTGGAGATGGAGCCAATGACTGTGGGGTAAGACATTCTGTCTGTCTGTCTGTCTGTCTGTGTAGATGTGTTTATTGATTCTTATCTGTTTTGATCACTTTCACCACCACAGGACAATGTATTCATATTGGCTCTCCCCAGCTGACGCATAATGTTCAAACAAGTCTTTACAACAGTCCTTATATCGCACCCTTACAACATTATGATGGTTACAGCAGAGCAGCACCGTTTTAGGCCTGGAACTACTGTATGTGTAACATGTTTTCTCAGGCCCTGAAGAGAGCGCACACAGGGATCTCTCTTTCAGAGCTGGAGGCCTCCGTGGCCTCTCCCTTCACCTCTCGAACCCCGGACATCTCGTGTGTCCCACACCTCATCAGGTAAGGGCCCTGCAGTGTCTCTGCCTCGCTCTTAAAGAGACATAGTTAAAGTCAATCCCTGGAACTGTTTATATTGTTGTTAAACGCAGAGGGTTTGAATCGACACTTATGGACATTTCTGTTTTATTCTCAGGGAGGGAAGGGCAGCTCTAGTGACATCCTTCTGTGTGTTCAAGTTCATGGCCCTCTACAGTATTATCCAGTACCTGTGTGTACTCCTGCTCTATTCTGTGAGTCACTCTCATCTATAAACTCACTCATGCATGTGTACTTATTCTCTCACTCACTCACATCCAATCTGACACACACCCATATACACACAAATGTATTCACAAAGGCACACTCCTTGAATAAATGTGTATTCTCAATTTAAACACAGACTGCCTGTGTCAAACATAAAAACCTTCTCACAAACACCCCCCACGCACACGCCTTATACACGTTCATACTGTTTTACATTCTGTTGTCTGCTTGTCGGAACACTAACAGTTAAGTGCTGTATTAATATGTGTTTTTCAGATCCTCAGTAATATGGGAGATTCTCAGTATCTGTTTATTGACATCGCCATTATCATGTCTTTGGCTTTTACCAGTAAGTGAACTATAACAGTCCCACTTGTAATGTGTATGTACTGCAGAGCCTTACCCAGAATCCTTAGTCCTTGCAGTGAGAATGGACATTGATTACGCCATTATAATATGTTATTACAATGACTGATATATTGTAGTATTACTTGGATTAATAGATGGACAGGCACATAAGAGGGACTAATGAAATAGCAGCAAATTATGTGGCCACGAAGATGCAATGATATGGTGGCTGGCATTCACAATTAATTTTTTTACTTTCAGTGGCTGAATAATTGAGTTACTTTGATGCCCCCCCCCCCCCCCCCTCATTCTCTCTCTCTCTCTCTCTCTCTCTCATTCTCTCTCTCTCTCTCTCCTCTCTCCTCTCTCTCTCTCTCTCTCCTCTCTCTCTCTCTCTCTCTCTCTCTCTCTCTCTCTCTCTCTCTCTCTCTCTCTCTCTCTCTCTCTCTCTCTCATTCTCTCATTCTCTCCCTCTCTCTCTCTCCTCTCTCTCTCTCTCATACAGTGAGTCTCAGCCCTGCCTGGAATGAGTTAGTGGCACAGCGCCCCCCCTCCTCCCTCCTCTCTCCCTCTCTGCTGCTTTCCGTCATCGGGCAGATATTATTGGCCCTCTCCTTCCAGACAACCACCTTCCTGCTGGCCCACACATAGTGAGAGAATAGTGATTGTACATTGTAACAATGTTACTATTTTCTTTTGATTTTGAGACTGTGTAGAGGGAGATGCAACCGTGAAAATACTCATTCTAACGGTGGTGCGTACTGTATTTGAAGTGGTGTTCATATCTGAACTCTACGCACAGCTCCTGTGAATCTGCCCAGAATGAGACTCACCCTCTGATTGGCTGGCTGGGAACCTATCAACGATGACAGCCAATCGAAGTGGGATGCTGATGAGCGAGGAAGACGAAGAGGAGTCTCACAATATCCAGAATCTGCAGAATACCAGCCTTTTCTTCGTATCTGGCTGCCAGTACCTCACTGTGGCACTGGTCTTCAACAGAGGACCTCCATTCAGGCAGCCCCTCTACACCAACTGTGAGCTGCACATAGTAAATACAGTTTGGGAGACAAAGTTTGCTACACTGGGACATTTTAGTACACTATGGCATTCCACATTTCGTTGTAACTCAGCAATACAGCAACATTTAAACAAGCAACTGTCCAATACACTTCTGAACTAAGAAGAATATGTATGTTGCGTCATGTATGGATGTTGACTATTGTGTAGTAAATTGAGTGCTGCATTAAGATCAACTAGATACTAACATTGAGTGCCTCTGTTTCCCTATGACCCCACTGCTACAGATCTGTTTGTGCTGTGCATCCTGTCCTCCTATTGTTTCCTGATTGTCACACTGCTATACCCTGTACCAGCTCTGCAGGACTTTTTCGAGGTCAGTGTGAGCTTGTGTGTGTGTGTGTGTGTGTGTGTGTGTGTGTGTGTGTGTGTGTGTGTGTGTTAGTTAGTTAGTTAGTTAGTTAGTTAGTTAGTTAGTTAGTTAGTTAGTTAGTTAACCACTCTCTCCATGTCCCTCTCAGCTGGTGTGTATACCTATGGAGTGGCGGTTGACGCTGCTTGGCTTGATCATTGTGAACTTGATCCTGGCCTTCACACTGGAGGTGAGAGAAATGGCAACCATGACCACTGTTTCTGGTATTCATCAGCAGGGACAGAGTATTTAAAACAATATTCTGCACTAGAATATAAAATAATACCGTAGGATCTCAGTGATATGAATGCATCGGGAATGGTCGTACAGAACTTTCAAAATCAAGTGAAAATAGACAACTAATATTTTGTACCTACTATAATCCTTAATTTAAGTTAATAAACAATAAAAAAAAATCAGTAGTTTTAGAATAATATTGGAACATATTTTTTCTACATTGGCTTCCTAAATAATTTCACTGGCCTGCTTCTTTGTCCCCTTCTTGATAAAACTGTTGACTTTCCCCACATTGTATTATTTATTACTGATAATTACAATAGTGTTAATTTACCGTTACTGCTATACAGTACCATGATGTCAAATTTGAGTAGACCATCATAATACAATGATTAAGGGGGTTTGTGGTACAGATATTATGCTTATAGTTTTGACTGAAATGCCCCTAACCCAAAGCCTCTATCTCCTAGAGCATCATCCTAGACTGCAAGGAGATGTGGCAGAGGCAGTGCACTGGTCTAAAGCAACACGAGCCACAGACTGACACGCACTGCTCACAGGTAAGCAAACCCATCTACCAATTACCATGTCCTTTCCACATATGTGCGTAACAGTTATTTATGCACAAGCACAAGCCTTGTCACATCACCAAACACTGATGCCTTAAGGAATGCTGTTTGCCTTTCACACCAGATGGAAGTGGACGGAATGTCGCCGCAGCGCAGTCCCCATGGTAGCTGTTGCCACAGTTCCCACACTCCCAGAGCCCGGTACCAACGTCTGGCACAAGAACTCCTGCTGGACCCTGGCTGGCCTCCCCACCCTAGCGCTAACGTAAAACCTCCCACCTGCCCTGAAGGTAGCATTGTGCAGGGCCAGGCACCTCAGACAACCCCACTCTGACTAGCTGTGGCAATGGAGGCTGGACAGGACCAGGAAAAGAGACTTTAATTGGGTTTAATTGCTTTCTTAATTGTGCTTGTGATATAGTTTTTAGTGGGAGTGACTATACATGATTTGTATGTGCCAAGAACCCCTAAATTGACCCCTAAGATACTGGCAAATTAAACGAAAGAAGCACCTCTACATCTTTACAACGACTGAAATAAACACCTGTTAATAATTTTGTTTTTGAGGGAAGGGTGTCAAATTAGTCCTCTGTGGAGTTTCATCTGGCCGTCACCCGTCAGTATTCAATATGATTAGGAAGGCAATCCCTTCAGCTACAGTAACACAAAATGTGTACGTGTGTGTGCGCATGTGTGTGGGAGAGACAGCGAGAGAGAAAGAGAGAATGAAACTGAAAAAGAACAAAGGTAATCCTTTATTATATTCTATGTAAACAGTGTGAGTTCTCATACGTCTGTCACGGCCCTCCAGATGTGTCTCAAATAATTCTGTTATAGTGAATGTAGGGAAGAGGTAGATTTGAAACCATTGTGTATTTCCAGTTATTTATGTAACTGAAAAACAGCACAGTTTTGTACTGTAGTATGATTTTCCTATGACGATTTCAGAGTGGTTTTCACTTTAAATAAGCATTTCTGTTGAACAGACTTGCTGCCTAAACATGTTCTTCTGGTTGCTTTAAACATGTTTATTTTAGCATGTACCAGTATGTATATTTTGGGCAAACATACAATCTAATATATGTATATAAGAAGGACTTATGTGGCATCAATAAATTTGTAACTTATGAACCAATGTGTCGCTACAGTCTTCATTTTTTATTAGCACGTGGCAACTGATTCTGTTGTTGCATTTAATTGCATTCCCCTGAAACAATACATCTAACGTAATGTAGCTACTGTACGTGAAATCGGAAGTAGCTGATGATATTAGTGCTAAGTCTGGTATTGTGATGGTAATTTCAGTAGAAATACGAACTGAATTCATCGGGATAGCAGTATATTTATATAATATGTTCATTGGTTTAAAAAATGTGGAATCTGAGCCAGTCAAAAGTTTGTTTTATCTGCAAAAATAAATATTTTCCCAAACCTAGATACAATGCTATAGGCTACAATTAGACTGGTTCATGATCAGTCCTTCAACATTACAGACGCCGCCGTTTGAAAACCATAGAAACAAACTAACAACTTACCTAAGCAGTTCCGGTAGACAGAAAGATGGAGGCTTTAGAAGAGGGAATTTCAAATGCAAAGTGTTAGCAAAGTAAGGAAGGTGTGTACCAGTCAATTGTTGTGGAGTGAACTATGGGAAACATTCAAAAGTGTTTATTTCTTAATTTGTGGTAACCTTACCATTTGCTTTACAGGAGCATCGGTGAGCGCTGCATATTCGGTAACGGTAAGGTCTATTATTCTAACCAGAGCCATAAAGATATGTCCTACTAGCTAACTTCCTTAGTGCTAACGTAGATAGCTAATGTTCGTTGGCTAGCTAGCTAAGTTAGGCATTTCGCATTAGCTAGTGACTAATGTGCTTGTAGCTAGCTAAATGCAACTGTTGGCTAGCATGGTAATTTGGGACCTAGGACCTATTCAAATACATTAGCTAGCAGATTTGTTTTAACGTTAGCTAGCTAGCTAATTTTGTTGAGAAATATTGTCACTGGTTCTGAAATGAACGTCTAGTAGTACCCAGCTAGGCTAACCGTTAGCTACCTTAGAAAATGCTAGCTAGATAAGCTTGCAATGTTTCCTTTAACGTTGATATTAGTGTGCTAACATTAGCCAATCTGAAGTTAGATAACCTGCCAGTTGACGTAACGTTATGTATATTATCTAACGTAACGTTACATTCAGCTAACGATATTCAGTCTAACTTACTATTAACTTAGCTAACGTTGTGATAGCTAACGCGTAAGCTACTAATTAGTTGGCTAACGTATTTGCGTGCTATCTAAACTGTGCGTCCGTAAGAGACACATTCTGCCATATGTCACATTGAAAATAACGTTAACATACTTGGCTCATTTGTCCATAGGATCACTAAGAGCTAATGTACATTTATTTCGTTAGCTACTTCAGATGGCTTACAGTTAGCTAACGTTAGTTACCTAGCTAAATTTAAGTTAAATTGAGTTGACATGCCGCTGTAATACTATCCAAGAAAGTATGGCCACTTGTGACTGACTGTTTGTATATTGGTTAGCAGGTTGGTTGTCCGCATGTGTCAGAGAAGTGGGGGAAATGACCAAGGTGAGCCCTCGACAGCAATGTCCTCTGGCGGCTGGGACGGACCCTGACAGCCAACCTGTTGCTCAGTGTCCCCCGGCTCCCATGGGATATTGTAACCTTGTGAGCTTCCCGGACAAAGACCTTACCCTCACTCCTGACAAGGTGGGTACAGAGGTAGGGATCTTGAAGAGGGCCCGAGGAGGAAAGCAGCCGGTGAGACAAGTAAGTCCTGAAAAATGTAATCATATTGGACACCATTCAGTCTTTATGGGAGAGTAGTCTTGTAAGTTGTGTATTATTTCTGAAATGTGCTCTGTGTGTTTTCACAAATACCAGAGCATTCAAAATCGGTGGGTGATGCACCCTGTTAATCAGCACACACTGGGTGTTTCTAAATGCATGGCTGCCTGGTGTACCAGGTCATCAAGGCATCTGATCCTTTCTACGAACATAAAGTTCCACACTAAACATTTTTCACGAAAGATTAAAAACATCTCAATATGCTGCCCTCATCACAGAAAAGGTGTTGCTTGAAGGATTGTTTGTTTGTTTTTATTTTTTAATTTTTTTTAACATTTTTTTAATTTTTTTAAAGTTGCATTTCTGTTTTATTTAGATTATTATATTCAGTTTTTTTGGTAGTTTAGGTTCATAGCAGTGAAATGTGCCTGTGTACAAAACTTTAAATGATTTGTCTGAAAACCAATTTCCTGTACTCTTAATTTTTTTTTTTTTAGGTCCGTTTTAATATCACCCCAAGAACTGAGGCCATAACAATAAACCCAACTAGAGTATCAGGAGAGGAGCCTGGTGTCATCACTGTGATTAGCGAGCCAAGCTACAGCCCCTCAGAACTACAACATTTCTCCAAGGCTGGAAAAGGCAAAGATTTTAAATATTACAGAAAGTTATCCTTGAATGTTGTCACATACTGTCGTCCCCGTAAAGAACACGGAATGTTTCTGTAACAATTCATTGAATGTAGAATTTTAACATAGACGTTCTTTGCCAACATTTTACAGGCAAAAGGAATCACAGGAAACCGAAAGAATCTAAACTAAAGTCAAAGAAGTTGCCTTCTGATGGACAGTCTGAGGACTTCACTAAAGGACAGTCTGGGGGTCACTGTGAGGGGGCGGAGCTGAACACCACTCTCGCGCTGAAGGTGGAGCTGGAGGAGTTGGCAGAGGTTGCATTTGACTCCAGGAAGGCAGTGCAGGAACAGTTGAAGAAATCGACTCACACCAAGAACAACATTGCCATGAGAGCTACTGAGGGTGAGAAGGAAGCAAAAAGAGGGGGATGGGTGAAAGAAGCAAGAGTTTGAAAAGGAAGCCATAGGGGTATCTGGTTTGGCGGGGGAAATACGGAGGGAGAAGGGAGGTGGTACTGGGAGTTGCTAGGAGGTGCAGGGAAGAGAATGATATGTTGGAATAAGGAGTCTCAGACTTAAGCCAAGAAATCCAATTGTTTTAGAACTCCAGTAGTGAGACTGTGCTGCATGATACTGGAGAGATTTCTTAGATTGCTCTTTCTCTGGGAATTAAATGTTTGTCTTTCACGTTCCTCTTTCTTCCCTTCAGGAGTCAACATCCCTCGCGCTCAGAATTTGTACCAATCACTGGTCAGTGTCAGCGTGTCAGAGGACCAGCTGATCAGTCGTGCTCTGCGTGATAGGCTGACGCTTGTCCCAGCCAACCACAGTAGCAAGAACCAGGTCAGGGCGACAGCAGCTTAAAGGCATAGTAAACTTTGTTAGAACATAATATTGTATAGCTACTTGGCCCCAATATGAGTCGTAATATTCAAGCTCACCTTCATCCACTGGTCAGCAACTGGCTAACGAAGAATGATGTTTTTTTTTTTCTTTCCATTCACTCCCATTGCATGGCGAAACAGGTCTCAAAAGCACATAAACGAATGCAAACAATGCAGATTATGCCGATATACAGAATCACAACGTCCGGAACTGAGCGTTTGATTTTACACTTTTTCCTAACAAAAGGTTTGGAAGAAGATCCGGTCGTTAGCTTATTAACTTCCTTGTTTCGTCCTTGTGCCTGTAACGGTCCCACTCACTTCCTGAAGCGTGTGTTGGTAAACAAACGAGCAGCAAAGAATCTAGCAGGAGTTGCTCATTCTCGGAAAATAGTTCTTCAAAATCAAAACAATCAAAAATTGGTTCAAAAGTTTCAAGCGCTCGGTTCCAGATGTCGTGATTTTGTATATCGGCATATGTTTGCATTCGTTTATGTGCTAAGTGTGCTTTTGAGATCTGTTTCGCCATGCAATGGGAGTGAATGGAGAGAGAGAAAAATGTAATTCTTCGTTGGCCAGTTGCTGACTGCTGGAGCAAGTCATGAAGGTCAGCTTGAATATTACGACTCATATCGGGGCCAGGTAGCTATACAACATTATGTTCTAACAAAGTTTACTATGCTTTGAAACATCTCTCTTTTTCCTAGGGGCAATTAAAGGCAATTTGAGACTACATAGGCTGTCACCATCAAAATATTGTATAAAAGTAATTTTTTTTCATTTGGTAATTTTGATGGGAGAATAACTTCAATTTTCATGCGAAAAGTATGTTGGATGCCTATGTACATGAAGCATAAGCCTTAATTTCTCTGTGCAGTTCCAGGAGACTCCAGTAGAGGGCCCTGACCTTCTTGCCTTCTACAGTCCTGGAGAGCTGCTGCGAGAGTCTCCACTGCTCCCGCTGCGAGAGTCTCCACTGCTCCCAGGAGATGAAGTGCAGCAGGCACGACCTCGCCCCGTGCCACGTCCCACTCATGCAACCTTTGACCTCTACCACAGACACAGGCAGTGGGAGGCCTGACATCCACAGCAAAGTCATAGTTATTAAATATAGCTCCCACAGGATGTTTACTTCAAGATACTTTAATGGGGAATGGACAAGATCAAAAGCATGGTAAAACCAACTAAAAAAATCACTTTGGTCAAATTCTAACATAATTATTTAATTATATTTACCTCAAAGTAAAGTAAAGTGATGAAGTGATGCATTCAGTGGAAAGTGCCCCCCCATTTTGGCTGATGGGATATTATCCACCAAGACATCTGCTCTGATGCTGGTGCACCCTGAAACAGAAAACACGCATTCAAAGAGCAAGACTGATTTATGGAAATTTACTGGGACTGATGGCATGATGACAAAATTGAGGTCTAGCTGAACATCAATTTGTGGACTTCCTGCAAACAGACTTCTTTTTTTTGGTGATGATGCACCATATGTTGAAGCCGCACTGTACAATACAAGCTGTTGTAAACATAATGTTGGAGTAGACTGGTACTCTTGCATGCATATAACCTCAAATTCTTCTCGATGAGTACAACCGTAAATTAAATGCAGTAGTATTAAATTATATACAGTAGTATTGGCTGTACGTCTACAGATGGGGATGGAAAAGCATTTGGCTGTTTTTGGTTGTTTCGTACATGGAAAAAGTGCATCTAACAAAGGATCAGTCATTAGCAGCTGATTCCTTTTCACTTGAGTGCTTCTGTGTCGAACGATCTTTGGGTAAACATCAGGGTCTGTAAAAGGCATTTCTTATAATAAAAACAATGGAGTTCAAACAAATTTTTGATGTGTTTGTCATAGTATAATTCTTTTAAACTCCCCTTCCCATTAGAAAAACTATTGTAAAATGTAGTGATTAAAGATACCATCTCTGATGCTTCATTAGACACAATCAAGTTAAAAGGAATCCACTGCCAGTGGTTGATATGCACTTAAATTGTTTAGGTTGTACATATGCAATCAAGAACAAGTTCAGGACAGTAACAGGTATTGTTTATTAATTTATGCCAAATGGCTGTGCAGTGACCCTAGTCCTAGTCAATAGGATAGGGTATGTTATGTGTGTCTGTAATGTGTTTTTTTATGAGTGATGGTTATTAAAGTTGTTCTGCAACAAACAATTTTGAGTGAATAATGTTATATTACTGTCTTGCAAATATTATAGCTCATGTTAGTATGTTGGTATGTTTTCCAGGTACTCTGGTGTGGTAATGTATAACCCTGCAGGTTTTCTAATCTTCTGTGCAAAACGGTATTGCAGGTATTGATACCACGTCTATGACTGTTGTAAGCAGGTTTGTTGTTTACACCTAAATTCTAAGGACGTACAGCTACGTAGTTAGATTTTTTTTGTGTTTAGTCATTTTAATTTAGCGGATGGGATTAAGAGGAGACATCAAATAGCAGGGACCATCAGTTGCCCTGTACAATGAGAGAATTAATACCAGACCCAGGGAGAACAGTAGTATGGAAAATTACCTAACTGAGATGGAGACATGAACTCTTTTTGCCTAAATGTGAATGGAGCTTGTGTAGAGCTACATCTTTAATTGTATTAGGCTAGAAGGATTGCATTGATTCTGAGGAGGGGAGGGGGTGATGAGAGGGAGTCACACTCATAACCGCACTCAGGGACACACAGCCAGCGTAATTTATTCTGTCTGTGGATGAAAGTAGCAGCGTCAAACTGAGACACTCTAACGGAGCCAGTGGATGTTATGGGGTGAATGACGGACAGCGGCGTTCCACAGTCCAGGTAAGAACCTGCGCCGTTTTCCTTGGTCTTTGCCTGGAAAACAGTCCAATCACACCTGTCGGGCGTTCGGGCTTCTAGTCCTTATGGGTTTTTTTTGTCTACTGCTGGTATCAGCCATTGTATGCTTAAGTTGCTTGCACTTTAAATAACGATAATGGTGATGTGAAAATGAGATAATCACTTATGAGCATTTCACTTCAGTAAAATTTTAACCTGGATGTGTTTAGTAGATTAGTGTTTATAGATATATGATGAATAGCTTTCTTTGTCAAAATTGTATCTTTGAATTTATTGTAATTGGATTTATCTGCTGTGATTTCTGATATTAAAAAAGCATAGGTGTAGAACAGTGAAGTGGGTAGCATTGCATTTAAAGATATTCACGTCAGTGTTTAATTCTGATTAGTTGCTGATCTGTGGGCTATTGGCACATAAGGGACAGTGTAATACTCACGTAATTATCACTTCAGAACTGAATTTGAGAAATTCTAGCAAAGGTAGCATATCACAAGACCAACATCTGATATTACATATTCAGTCCTTGGTGGCTAATATCAGTAATGAATGTTGTAGCTATTTGTAAATGCCTTATCTATGGTGACTTGATGTGTCTTTGAAATTCCCAACCCTTGCCAGAGTAATCCTGGCATACATTTGAAATCAAAAAGGCGTTCAAAGCCCTAACCTCCTGAATGTTAACAATCAGCTACAGATGCAGTAACAGTACTGAACTGGGTGAAAAATACACAAAACGAATGCGTGTGCCTGTAATGTATACCACTGAGGTACAGACTGAATTGAGCCTTGTTTATGCTGCTGGGTCACAGTCTGACACATTGGGGCAAACAGGTGTGTTCTGTCTTGTATTGGTATTGAACTGGAATGTATCTTGTTTGCTCTGTTGCCTCTCAGTCTTGTATTTTAACGGTTCATGTTCATTTACGGCACACCCTTCACTTGTAGAAAAACCTAAATGTTGTGTAAGTTAATACCATGTTACTTTTGTACACTGTGATTTAATGCTACATAACTCATCAATAAATTGTTAGAAATTAAACATTTCAGAGGTTTATTTGTTTTTCTTCTAATCCTATGAGCTCCTTTGTGTCTTTGTTCATTTGTTTGACTACATTAACTAATGCATACATGTCACTTGAACCTCTACCAGTATTAAAAATCACTTAAACCACATCTTTTGCAGTCCCAGTTGTGCTGGTTACTGTTGTGACTGAGCGATGGACCCAGTTGTGGGAATTAATGCATCTGGATGGGGCTGCGGTGTCACCTGCAACAACAGTAGCAGTGATTACATTTGGCTGGATCCTCCCGGCCAGCAGGAGGCGCTGTTCAGCATGCTGGAACTTATACTGGTGACGACGGTGTGCGTGGTGCTGCTCGTGATGGGGCTGGTGGGCAACACGCTGACCATCCTCGTTGTCCGACTGCGGCCCGACCTGCGCAGCACCACCTACCTTTACCTGTGCAGCATGGCTTTCTCTGACATCTTCATCTTCCTGCTGATGCCTATTGACCTCTACAAGGTACCACCCAAGGAAACGGCCGCTGTGCCTCAATGTTAATGTTCACTTGTCCTATTGCAGTCCACCTCTGTCCTTTACTCACTCTCTCATTGTTATAATATTAATGCATTTGTTATTCATGTCTATATTTGCCAGATGCTTGTATACATAGCCGTTTAAGATGACAAGGTGTACGAACTCGTAAGAAGAACTAGACCATACTCACAGAACAGACAGTAATGCAGTGATTAAGCATTGAGATGAAAACAAAGCATAAAACCTGTTGTGCTTAATTCTTACTTATCATTAAGGCTAGCATATTTATTTATATAAACATAATACAAATGTATTTATATAGCACCTTACATACAGTAACGTAGCATAAACTGCTTCACAGAGAACGCATGAACATTAACTGATAATGATCCATAATGGCATCATTACCAGTATAGTCTTATTGTCTTTACAAGAGCAGGCACTGTAGATTGTTATGTTGTATGCTTTTACAGTAAGGGGAAAGTACGGTTTGAATGCCAGCCAAATCCATCGTAATGGTTCCATTTATCTCTTTTTCTGTACCCTCTGTGCTTTTCTCCTTTCACTGTCTCTAGGGATGTCCTTTTCATGCCTGTTCATTAAAACTGGTGATTTTCTGCCCTGCCCTGTTATCTCCTCCCTCCCTGTGCTCTGCTATCTCCTCCCACCCTGTGCCTTGCTATCTCCTGCCTCCCTGTGCTCTGCTATCTCCTGCCTCCCTGTGCCCTGCTATCTCCTCCCTCCCTGTGCCCTGCTATCTCCTGCCTCCCTGTGCCCTGCTATCTCCTGCCTCCCTGTGCCGTGCTATCTCCTCCCTCCCTGTGCCCTGCTATCTCCTGCCTCCCTGTGCCCTGCTATCTCCTCCCTCCCTGTGCCCTGCTATCTCCTGCCTCCCTGTGCCCTGCTATCTCCTGCCTCCCTGTGCCCTGCTATCTCCTGCCTCCCTGTGCCCTGCTATCTCCTGCCTCCCTGTGCTCTGCTATCTCCTGCCTCCCTGTGCTCTGCTATCTCCTGCCTCCCTGTGCTCTGCTATCTCCTGCCTCCCTGTGCCCTGTTATCTCCTGCCTCCCTGTGCCCTGCTATCTCCTGCCTCCCTGTGCCCTGCAATCTCCTGCCTCCCTGTGCTCTGCTATCTCCTGCCTCCCTGTGCCCTGCTATCTCCTGCCTCCCTGTGCTCTGCTATCTCCTGCCTCCCTGTGCCCTGCTATCTCCTGCCTCCCTGTGCTCTGCTATCTCCTGCCTCCCTGTGCCCTGTTATCTCCTGCCTCCCTGTGCCCTGCTATCTCCTGCCTCCCTGTGCCCTGCTATCTCCTCCCTCCCTGTGCCGTTATCTCCTCCCTCCCTGTGCCCTGCTATCTCCTGCCTCCCTGTGCCCTGCTATCTCCTCCCTCCCTGTGCCCTGCTATCTCCTGCCTCCCTGTGCTCTGCTATCTCCTGCCTCCCTGTGCCCTGTTATCTCCTGCCTCCCTGTGCCCTGCTATCTCCTGCCTCCCTGTGCCCTGCTATCTCCTCCCTCCCTGTGCCCTGCTATCTCCTGCCTCCCTGTGCCCTGCTATCTCCTCCCTCCCTGTGCCCTGCTATCTCCTCCCTCCCTGTGCCGTTATCTCCTCCCTCCCTGTGCCCTGCTATCTCCTGCCTCCCTGTGCCCTGCTATCTCCTCCCTCCCTGTGCCCTGCTATCTCCTCCCTCCCTGTGCCCTGCTATCTCCTGCCTCCCTGTGCTCTGCTATCTCCTGCCTCCCTGTGCTCTGCTATCTCCTGCCTCCCTGTGCCCTGCTATCTCCTGCCTCCCTGTGCTCTGCTATCTCCTGCCTCCCTGTGCCCTGCTATCTCCTCCCTCCCTGTGCCCTGCTATCTCCTTTCTCCCTGTGCCCTGCTATCTCCTGCCTCCCTGCCTCTTCATGTTTTCTTAAAGGCTTCTGTACATGTGTAAGATGTTGCCAATGCAACTAACATAAATAAAACGTTTTACCAGACAATAAATCAGTTTTTTCTCTCTTCCTGTGTTATTTTGTCACTCTCCCTCCATTTATAAATATATACTCATACTTTATGCTTTTTCTTTTTTTTCTGCATCATAAATCTCAATTTCTGTTGTACTGCACATATTCCATAACACTATACAAACACACACACACCCCACCCCTGGTTTCTCCAGCTCTGGCGATACCGGCCCTGGCTCCTAGGGGACCTGGCCTGCAAGCTGTCGCAGTTCGTGAGCGAGATGTGCACCTTCTCCACCATCCTACACATCACGGCCCTCAGCGTGGAGCGCTACCTGGCCGTGTGCTTCCCCCTGCGGGCCAAGGTCCTCGTCACCCGCGGCAAGGTCAAGGTCCTGATCGGGCTGCTGTGGGCCGTGGCGCTGGCGAGCGCCGGCCCCGTCTTCGCCCTGGTGGGCGTGGAGGAGCTGGAGGACGGCGGCGAGACGGAGTGCCGCTGCACGCAGTACGGCACCAGCTCGGGCCTGCTCGCCATCATGACCTGGCTCTCCAACCTCTACTTCCTGGTGCCCGTCTGCTGCCTCAGCCTGCTGTACGGCCTCATCGCCCGCAAGCTGTGGCACCGCCGGCACTGCGCCAACCGCGACCGCGCCAGCCGCCAAACCATCAAGATGCTGGGTGAGGGTGTGAGCCGGGGGGAGGGAGAGGGTTTATGTTGATGAAGAAGAGGAGGTTAAACAGAATGGTGCCACAAAGGGGAGGAATTTTGTTGGGTTCGACATTCCGGGGGTCAGAAAGCAGACGAGGAATGCAGGTACATTTTAGAGCTCAGGTGTCAGAGAGGCTAAATGTGAAATTTTGAGGAGATTATTCTTTGAAACATTTTTTTCTTGGCAGGTGCACTTATATTTAACGGCAGTGTAGTATAATGGTTAAGGAACTGGACTTGTAACCGAAAGGTTGCAGGTTCGATTCCCGGGTAGGACACTGCCGTTGTACCCCTGAGCAAGGTACTTAACCTGAATTGCTTCAGTATATATCCAGCTGTATAAATGGATAAATGTAATAAGAAGTTGTGTAAGTCGCTCTGGATAAGAGCGTCTGCTAAATGCCTATAATGTAATGTAATGTAATTTATAGCTTACTTTCACAAACGCTGCACAAAAGGCACAAGCTGCATGCTATATTGGGTCTTTGAAGCCATTTCAGTACGATTCCTAAGGGTACGACCGCAGTACACCACCACAGCGTAACTGTGAGCCCACCCCACAGTGCCGCCCTTCTGATCCCCTCATTGTTCTCACAGCTGCTAATGTATTTCCGTTCTGTATACCTCCTCTTTGTGCTTTTCCTCCTTCCCTCCCTCCCTCCAGACTCGCCGTTTATTTCTCCTGTCTTCCTCCGTCTCCATTTCCTCACCACTCCCTCTGTTGTGTGACTCTGCCCTCTCTCTCTCTCTCTCTCTCTCTTTCTCTCTGCAGCGGTGATCGTGCTGGCCTTTGTCTTGTGCTGGCTTCCGTTCCACGTGGGCCGCACCCTGTTATCCATCTCGCTCAGCTCCAGTCCGAACATGTACTACATCAGCCAGTACTTCCAACTGGTGTCCTTTGTGCTCTTCTACCTCAGCGCGGCCATTAACCCCATCCTGTACAACACCATGTCGGCCCGCTACCGGTCCGCCGTCCGTGGCCTACTGGGCCTCCCGGCCCGGGGGGAGAGGGCTCAGGGCAGAGGCCAGCCTTCCTCCCACCCCCACTTCCCTCCTCACACCCCTCAACACTCCCAAACTACCTCCTACCTGTGACGGGATGAGGGGGTGGCTCAAGTCATCATGTTTTTTTTCCCCCTCCGTTAGCACTTGGGAGGCTGCGTCGGTTGTTTTTTTGGATTAAGAGCTTTGGAGAGGGATGCAAGGTGGATCAATGCTGTTTGTACCTTGTACTTCCTGAAAGACAGAGCTGAGTCGCTTGGACAGAAGGCTGTTCAGTGATTGGGGGCGGGGGGGGGGGGGGCAGGATGTTGGGTGGTAGGGAGCAAAGGCATAGGATGGATGCTGTTGAATCTCTCTGGGAAAATCACTGTTTTAACACCTAAACAGGCTGGCCTACTCTCATTTGTTGAGGAGGAGGAGCGAAAGCCCGGTGATCGCGAGAAAAAGGCTTCATGTGGCCCTGTGGATTAAATCAGCGGAAATTTGTGTTTACGTGTCCTGACCTGATTTGCACCAGATTTAACAATGGTGCCAAGCGGTGGTGTAATGGAGCTGCATTCTCTCCAGAGGGCATACTTGTGCTACTAGCTGCTGCAAACCAACGGTCACAAAAGCTTGTACCCCAATGACTTGCACTTAATTTGATCATTTTATTATGCCTCTCCCATTGTTTCACTATCATGGCGAGGAAGAGTGGGGATCGAGGGAGTGAGCGAAAAGAATGAGTAGATTGAGGGCAGACAAGGTGAGAGGAGATTAAGTGAATAATCTGTGAATAAAATGGAGGTGATTTTCCACTCCTCTGTTCCCCCGAACAGCGGCGACAGAAATGGACATGAGCGTAACTCAGCGATCGTGTGAGAACGCTGTGTGTAGCGTGTGTTTATGCCAGAGCGGCCGGCACTTCTTGGACTGAAAAACAGATGAGGAAATGTTTACTCCATTCCCCCAGGGCTATAGTTTCTCTTCACTGCCCCCTTGCACGCCCAATGAATCTCCATAGCTGCCACAGCCAAGCCTTGTTTACGGCTTTCCATCCGTTTTTTCTTACCACACTGGAGCAAAAGAGGTTACTTCAGGGTCATCCAGGAACTGCATCAGGATCGAACAAAACTAACTGAATTGAACCAAAATGTCTTTTGGCTGGCTGTCAGATTTCCTTGTGAATGATAGATGAATGATAACAAAATGGGCTAAAATGTTTTCATATGATGTCAAACAGTAGGTGATATAATGTCATTACATGATTATATATCTTATATCATTAAATAGTAACACCAGAATCAGAGTGACAAATATTTTTTTAACTGACAGATCAGGCAATTTTTATATTTTCTGAACAACCACACACAGTACAAAATGATACATGAACATACACATAAAATTGCAGACAGGTATTTGCTTATTCTTTATGATGTAATGACTCACTGTTGAGCTCACTGTTAACTGATTACACAGATTTAATATATAAACATTTTTAATACAGATAATTTGTTGTCAACGTTTTGACACATGATCTTAATTTTCCAAATAATAAGCAGATAATAAGAACATTATTGCTTGATTTTAGTGCCTTCATGTGAAGCCTTTGCAGAGCACAAAATAGCAGTATGAATGATTTTTAAGAGTTAGAATTAGTTTTGTAAAGCAGACATTAAAAAACTATTTGACTATGTAGACACACCAATAACCAGTCTAAGGTATAGCTATTGGTTGTTGTTCTTTGCATTCCATATGTGTATGTGTTGGTCAGTCAGTATATGAAGGTATATACTGGATGTATAGGCGGCAGTGTAGTATAATGGTTAAGGTACTGGCCTTGTAACCGAAAGGTTGCAGGTTCGATTCCCAGCTAGGACACTGCCGTTGTACCCTTGAGCAAGGTACTTAACCTGAATCGCTTCAGTATATATCCAGCTGTATAAATGGATAATATGTAAAAAATGCTAAAAAAGTTGTGTAAGTCGCTCTGGATAAGAGCGTCTGCTAAATGCCTGTAATAAATAATGTATGAAGGCACACACAGGTATGTATGAATCGGTATGTGTCATTCAAAGGCATGGTACCACACTTTTCAATCTAATGATAGAGACCATTGAGAAGTTAGTTATCAGAATGGAAATTGTGTGTCATTTGTTGTGTGAGCCTAAAGTTTGCGTTTTCAATTACTTCACTGGAAATGGTAAAGGCGTATAGGGCGTGCTAAGACCAACACAGTAACCAGTCATGCCATAATAAAGGTGGAACCACTGTCAATGAGGGTCAATGGTGGGTGAAGAAAGAGCCAGACCCCCCCTGCCCCCCCGCCCCACCCTCCCTCTCCCCCTCTCCCCCTCTCCCCAAGCCCACATCTATCTCTGCACCCCAGGGACTCATGACAGGGGTTTGATTCAGGGGAACTCAGCGGGGCCCGAGGCCGGTAATTGCCTTTCTGTTTGACAGTGTCACGGTGACCAGCGCATCGCTCAGTGAGAGTGCTGTCACCATGGAGGTGTAGGTGTGCTCAGCTAGGTTCTCACTTTGATTACCAGACACTCATTTTAGGCATTGTGAGTCCCAGCCTACCAGTAGATACCCCCATGCCTGTCAATTCCCCCTGCTGGGTTACAGGTGTGTGTTCCTGTGTGTCCACCTCTCACCCCTGCCTCTATAAACATATTCAGCGCAATATACACTTTTATTACAAACCTCAATTCCAAAAAAGTTGGGACAGTATGTAAAATGCAAATAAAAGCAGAAAGCAGTGATGTGGAAATTCTCCTTATATTTCATTGAAAACAGTACAAAGAAAAGATATTTAATGTTTTACATTATCAACTTTATTGGTTTTTGTAAATATACGCTAATTCTGAATTTGATGCATGCAACACGTTCCAGAAACGTTGGGACAGGGGCAACATAAGATTGGGAAGGTTCAGAAACCACCTGCCATAGGTAAACAGGTGAATAGGTAACAGGTGATGCTATCATGACTGGGTATAAAAGGAGCATCCACGAAGGCTCGACCATTTACGAGCAAGGATGGGTCGAGGTTCGTCACTTTGCGAAAAACTGTGAGCGAATAGTCCAACAGTTTAAGAACACTGTTTCTCAACGCACGATTGCAAGGAATTTAGGGATTTCATCAACAACAGTCCATAATATTATCAAAAGATTCAGAGAATCTGGAGAAAGGCCGAAAACCAATAATGAATGTGTGTGACCTTCGATCCCTCAGACGGCACTGCATTAAAAACTGACATGCTTCTTTAATGAATATAACCACATGGGCTTGGGAATACTTTGGAAAACCATTGTCAGTAAACACAGTTTGTCGCTGCATCTACAAATGCAAGTTAAGACTATACGCGTAAGCCATATATCAACAACATCAGAAACGTCGCCGACTTCTCTGGGCTATAGCTCATCTGAGATGGACTGACGCAAAGTGGAAACGTGTGCTGTGGTCTGACGAGTCCGCCTTTCAAATTGCTTTTGGAAACAATGGACATTGTGTAGTCCGGGCCAAAGAGGAAAAGGACCATCCCGATTGTTACCAACGCAAGGTTCAAAAGCCAGCGTCAGTCATGGTATGGGGTGTGTTAGTGCCCATGGCATGGGTAACTTGCACGTCTTTGTAGGCGCCATTAACGCTGAAGGGTACATATGCATTTTGGAGCAACATATCCTGCCATCTAGACGATGTCTTTTTCAGGGATGTCCCTGCTTATTTCAACAAGACAATGCCAAGCCACATTCTGCACGTGTTACAACAGCGTGACTTCATAGTCAGAGAATGAGGGTGCGAGACTGGCCTGCCTGCAGTCCAGACCTGTCTCCCATTGAAAACGTGCGGCGCATTATGAAGCGCAAAATACGACAATGGAGACCCCGGACTGTTGAGCAGCTGAAGTCTTGTATCAAGCAAGAATGGGAAATAATTCTGCTTTCAAAACTACAACAATTAGTGTTCTCAGTTCCCAAAAGATTACATGTTGTTAAAAGAAAAGGTGATGTAACACACTGGTAAACATGCCCCTATCCCAACTTTTTTCTGACGTGTTGCAGGCGTCAAATTTAGAATGAGCACATATTTACAAAAAACAGTTGATTAGTTAAAACATTAAATATCTTGTCTTTGTACTGTTTTCAATTTAATACAGGTCAAAAAGGATTAGCAAATCATTGCTTTCTGTTTTTATTTATATTTTATACACTGTCCCAACTTATTTGGAATTGCGGTTTGTACATTTTGGGGATTTAGTCAGGGAGGCCAAGTGATTTTGGCCGTGACTATCCTAGACAAATGTAGATGTAAACTTCAAGAATTCTATAATTATTTTCTACCTTGTGTTTATTGTGCAGAACATAGACTGCAAAACATGGTTTTCTGGTTTAGGTAAATATAATTTTTTCCTTTGCAATTTCACATGGTCAAAAATTCCACATAATGTTCCTGTGAAATGTTAATGTGTTGTGAACACAATGTGACATTGTTTCAGGCATACATTATTTATCAGATACACAGCTGTTGATTGCAGTTTACAGCAAAACGGGGCATAGGGTGAGACTGTGAGAGGAAGTGAATTTTAATTTATTATTTTATTTTATTACATTTTTTAAATTTGTTTTATTTTAGTAGTTGCATCAATGTCCTTTTTTATAATGCACTATTGTACTGACACACTGATGACTGACGGGGACAACTGCCTGCACATTTAAAATCTCAAAGACAAGTTGCTAATCAGGAGTGGGTTTCTACCCAGTTACGGTAATGGGAGTAATTTGTCTATCTTATAAAGTAGGTATCATGCTGTAGCATTTGTATAGTCAGCAGATAGTAAACAAATAAAATGCTTTCATTTTTGGGTCAATTATTCCTGTGACAGTGACTTCTGTTTTTCACAAGCACTGTTCTTGACTTGTCTGCGTGCTTTTACATAAATGCTTTGATTTCTCTAACTCAAAGTGAAACCTAGATTACGGAAGATATTTTGTGGTCTGGAAAGCTCCATTTATACATCTGATGAGTCAGGTGTTGGGCGGAACATTTTTGGCCTACTGTCCTCTCTCCACGTCTGACACACATCTTCAAATTTTTCTTACAGATTTAAGTTTCCAACTCTACTACAAATGGCAGTCAGATATTTGTTAAAAAAGATTTTTGCACCTCGCCAGTTTGTGACTGGGAAATATGCCCTCCTATTTCAGCTCTGGACTGTTCCACTCTAGGCTTGATGCATAGAACTCAATTCACTGCTGGCATAGCAAGTATTCTGACCATGGTCCTCACCCATAAATAACAAGAGTTAATCATTTGCAGCTGGTTTAATTAACTCATATGAAATTGATTAGGTTAGGTGGGTAGGTTGCATCGGGCTCTCTAAAAAAGACAGTAGAGTACAAGGCATGCCTGCTGTCAGTTCGCAAAGTATTTCAGGTACAGCTGGCTATCACGTTTCATGCAATGCCCATCAATGACTTGTAGCTTGAGAATGGCAGGGCCTTCCAAATTTGGGAGAAAAGGGAAAAAAGCCCAAAGATATCGATTGAAATGATATCCACAATGATATCCATTAGTTTACAATTATTTAACAAACATACAGTATTCTACTCAAGTGCTTACGTCTAGTCTGACAATACACATGGACCTTCACCTCAAAATGGCACCAATAGAAACCTTTAAATTAGTCTTTTTTTCACCTGCCTTGATTAATACAAACATGAATGAAATTTAAGGACAGCAGCAACCAGACAAAGGGTGATAGAGGGGAAACAGGATATCACTCTAATAGAATCTATAAGCATGAAGCACCAAAACTAAATAAGTTAAAATTATATATATTGTGCTTCTTTGCCATTTTTTGACATTTGAAGTGGACATATTTTATTTTCTTGGCAGCGCAAGATCTTTGTAAGGGTGAGAGATGATTCACTCAAAAGCATATCTGTTTTTGTATGAAACTGAATAAAATTTTACCTGTAAAATCCTGTTTTGATAAGTTAGATCTTTACTTTTAAACTAACGAATCACACTCATTTAGACCAACTGTTGAGTGGCATGTTATTTTTGTTTCTAATACTGGAGTCTCCACTGTGCACCACTTCCTTCCCCCAGTGAAGTGAGTGCAGTCTCCATTTCCTAATCTTTTCATTCGTCTGTGAACTTGTGACTTGCCCTGGCTCATGTGAATTTGTCGCCATCTGTTGTGCACACTATATTGTACAAGAAACCATTTAAAAGACAGGAACGATACTGCTCATGGAGTGTATATACTCATACCTGCTTTCAGTCCCTTTAGATGGATTGCACGTTGATCTTTTGTGAAGATGAGGTCTAATTTTATTATGAAAAGTTTGCTTGAGACAAAGAATCCATTGCTGCCATTCGTGGTATTCTGCACGCAGTTGTGGCATGTTGCTTCTCTCTGGTAACTCCCCTTTTCACATATCACTCTCACACCCTCCTGCCTTTCTTTCTGCCTCATCCTCTCTCCGCCCCACATTCCACCCCTATGTTGTTTTCTCCCTTACACCTTCTCCTTTTTTGCTATTCAAGCCATTTCTTATTTGTTCCCTCTCTTCCCGTCTCAAAGCATAATGTGCCTCAGTTATTGTTTCCTTTCCTCAGTGTTCCACCCTACCCCATCTTAAATATCTGTGTTTGAGAACAGGGCAAGTATATTCCTGCTTTTCTGCAGATCCTGGTGGGTCTCATATCACACCTTATGCACCATTCTAAAATAAGTACTGGGCACTCATAATCAAAAGCATCTGCATAAATAAATACGGATTATGAATGACTGAATGATTGTCAGTTGCAGCGGCCAGTAACTTTGCTGTCTTGCACTGTTTAGGAAATGAGGTAACGTTATGGCAGAGAAAATCGAATTGTGCCTCTTTGATCATTTAATTGTTTACTCCAAATGAACTGCCTGTTCCCATGGGACAAAATTACAATAAACAAGTTAATACAATGTTTTAATACAATGCAATGTCGTAAACGTTTATCCCAATAGTTTTGTTGTCTTTGCTTCCAACGTATTTTGCATTTTAAGGATGCCATGTGCACAAAACATGTTGTGCATCCTACTCCACTAGCGTTGAAGACATTTTTTCTTCCTTGAGGAAAGACACAATTTAAATATTAACTTAAATTCCAATAATTTCCCATATCAGACATTTAATTTGTACATATTTTAACTGAATTCTTACATGTTAAGTGACAGCTTCACAACACGATACAATGTTAAACAGGGCCGGATCTAGGGGGGGGGCAGAGGGGGCCGTGCCCCCCCAAATTTTTGCTGTGCCCCCCCAAAACTTTGACCATTGACTTAAAATAATCAATTGCTTTGATCGATCCCTAAAAAAAATCCAAGTTATTATTTATTTTTTTTAACCGATATTTTGCATTCTTTCTCAGTTCAGGAGACTTAGCCGATCATAATGTTCTATTCAAAATATCAAAAAACAACAACTTGGCAATGTATTTCTGATTGGTTGGTTGGGCAGTTTAAAACTGGGAGACGGACCGATCTGCTGTCACTCTCTACATTTGTCGGTGTTTGTCTGTCACTTGAAGGTTGAGGTTAACGTTTGCCCACAGCAAAAATAAATAAAAATAATATAGGTCTAAAAGTTATTCTGTTTAAAAGTTTATAATTAAGCCTGTGTATTTTGAGTCTTGTCTTGTTGTTTCATTTTAGTGGTTTAGTGTTATTACTGTCTGAGGGGCTTAGTGGTGGTGGTTTTACGCAACGTTAGCTAGCTAGCTACAGTAGCCTACTAGTTTACGTTAGACTAGCTAACCTAGCTAGGTAACGTTAGCTAGCTAATTGTCACCATTATAGCTAAAGCTAACTAACGGTTAGGTCGCTAATGTGTTTTTCTTTCTTTTCTTATTCTCTGTGCTCCACGGTTCTTCTTTCCTTTTGGTGACAGTTACCCTACTTGCTTATACGGTATTAGCCTAAATCATTATGCATCGATTTTTGATTACTAAACCAAAGCACAGTAATGTTAACACAAATGCAGCTCTAGTTGTACATACCGGTAGTTCAGAATCTTCATGCTCAGTATCGGATCCTGTGCCCGGTCCCAGTTCGGAAGAAAAGGCAGTCGGGGGTGCTTCCGTGGATCTCAGCCACAATTTAAATGATAACACACCATCTCAGCCAGTTCTAAAAGTATTTCCCAAACGGGAGTTTGGCAAAAAGGCTCATTCTTTCAACCCAAGCTGGTATCAGTCACGATCATGGCTAGAATATTCAGTGAAACTAGATGCATGTTTCTGCTTCCCCTGTCGCAAGTTTTCAAGCACAAATGACAGAGATCTAGTTTTTACCAAGACGGGGTTTATTAACTGGAAAACGGCATTAAAAAAGGACAGGGGATTATACAGGCATGCATCTAGCCATAGCCATTTGAATGCTGCACGATCATGGACAGAACTGAACACGAGAGTGGAAACTGGTGACACTATATCATGTCTCTTGGGAAAAACACAGGTTGAGAAAAACCAATACTACATCAATACTATATACAATACTACTGCATAGGGGAAGTGGTGCAGTTTCTGGCTGTGAACGAACTTGCTTTTCGTGGAAGCACTGAAAGTCAGTCCGAAATAAACGATGAAAGTGATATCTCTGCTGGGCTGTTCCTGAAATTGTTTGAGTACACTCTGGCTAAGGATTCCAAACTTGCTGAAATAGCAAAAAACATCCCTCAGAATGCAAAGTACACATCAAAAGGCATTCAAAATGAGATAATTAACACTCTAGCCAGTATGGTGTTGCATGAGGTGAAAAGAAAATATGATAATGCAGATACAGTAGGGTTCTGCATCAAATGTGATGGAACCAGAGACAGGTGCAATGTTGAGAATCTTTCACTTGTGATTCGGTTTGTCTGTAATTCGGTTCCTGAGGAGCATTTGATTGGTTTACTGGACTTGAGTGGGTTGGATGCAGAATATATAACAACAGAAATGCTCAAACACCTGTCCAGTGAAGGTTACAGTGCTGATAATATAATCAGCCAATGTTATGATGGCGCATCAGTCATGAGTGGGATCAGGGGTGAGGTTCAAGCATTGTTGCAACAGAAGCTTGGCAGGCTCATTCCTTATGTACATTGCTACAACCATCAGCTGCACCTAGCAGTGGTGCATGCCATTCAGGAAGAGCCATGCGCCAAAACATTCTTTGAACTCTCCGGCTCACTACATTCCTTCGTTCGCCATCATTATGTAGCCCAGAACTATAATGCACCCTCTCTTAAAAGGTTACTCGAGATACGGTGGACCAGTCATTATGATGTAACAAAATGTCTGGTTGAACATTCTGTCAGCGATTTCTGAAGATAGTGTGGCAGCAATGGCTTTATGCACAGAGGCATCAGGGCTCCTAGTACAACTCAGGAAGCATCATTTTTTTGAAATTGGTAAATTCCTCATCAAAATTTTTGGTGTCTTGAAGCCAGCAAATTCTATTCTGCAGGCTAAGGCTGTGGATCTTTGCAGTGCTGGGGAGGTTATCAGTGCCTCACTGCAAGCTTTAAAAGATATCCGAGAAGATGATTCATGGGATAATTTTGAGATATTAGACTGCTACAAAAAGAAGGAGAACAATGAGCAAACAGCTCATAGACAGTTTTGTTCTCTCCACCGTTGGTCAAAAGTCCTAGCATTTCAAGCCTTTCCTCATAAAACTTATCTTTTATACCCGGGATCAATCTGGTTGCCCTTGTTTGGACCTTTTCCAGCGCCTCTATATCTTTCTTGTAGTAAGGTCCCCAGAACTGCAGACAGTACTCTAAGTGTGGTCTGACAAGGGCATTGTATAGTGTAAGTATGATCTCCTTAGATTTATACTCAAGCATCCCAAGATTTATGTATCCCAGCATCCTGTTAGCTTTTTTTTTACCGCTACAGCACATTGACCAGACCCTTATAGGCTTTGATCGACTATTACTTCCAAGTCTTTTTCTGCATGTGCACATTCTAGTTTTGTACCCCGCATAAAGTAATCCTGCCCTATGTTTTTATTCCCCACATGTAGAACTTTACATATAGTTATATTGAATTTCATTTGCCAGGTTTCTGCCCACTTCTGGAATTTGTTTAAATCTTCTTGGATTACCTTAGTAGCTTCCAGACAGTTGGCTAAACCTCCCAGTTTTGTATCATCCGCAAATTTAACTAATGTACTTTCAATATCCGCATCTAGGTCATTTATGTGAATGAGGAAGAGCAGTGGACCCAGAACCGAACCCTGTGGAACTCCACTTCCCACTTTACCCTGCTCAGATAAGATCCCTCCTACTACTACTCTTTGTGTTCTATCCCGTAACCAGTTCCGAACCCACTCTGAAATGCTTTTGGAAGTCTAAGTATATAATATCATAGGCCTTGCTCCCATCTAGACACACGTGCGTGTGGTTGCATGGATACACACACACACACACACACACACACACACACACACACAAATATATGCAAACGAGGGGAAAAAGCCTGGGAACTGTATGGCACACACAGTGCCCTAAATAAAAAGGTGCTCCTCCTAAATTTCTGTCTGCCCCCCCCCAATCACAGCAGTCTAGAACCGGGGCTGATGTTAAATGAAGTTCAAATTAAGCTCAAGAATACAATTAAATGTTTTCCATACACGTATTTCTGATAGGAATTTAAGTTAGGACGGCTTGCCTTACATTGCCGTAGCCTACCTTTAAACTAAAGCCCTATTCGGACGGGATAAGTTTTACAGGGGGAGGTGGGGTAATGTAATAATTACCGGAGGAGCTCCGCTATTTTAGTCCCGTCTGAATCTTCCATGTCCGTAACTTTTACGGACTGCGCGCTCCCGCGCCAGTAAAGATTCCGGAGTCTTTTACCTCCTGTTAAATGTCCTGTAAAAATTACCCCAGGTTAAAGCAATCCCGTGCGAATTGACATGTCCGGTAAAATTCTGTTATTTCCTGTGAGAAATTAGTTTCCCCCAGTCTTTTCTCCTGGTTTTTCACATAAGCTCTATATGCTCTCTTCGGTCCAAGTGCAAGCCACAACTATTGGCTGACTTCTAAGTTACCTAAAATAAGAAGACAGAGAGCAAAAAAAAAACAGGCTCAAAAGTAGGCTACAGTGGGGCAACGCTTGTGGCAGCTTTAGGTAAGCTGTTGTAGCTATAGCCTTACATACATGTTATGGCCTAATATTGTTTTTTTCAAACTAACGTTAATAAAGAGGTGTAATTCAGGATTCCTCACGGCTTTGTCATGCCAACATTGTCTCCACGTAGTTTTTTTTGGCGCCTGCATCTTTTCAATTGCTCCCTGACAGCGATTTTCTACCAGAAGCAATCAGTTTGCAGTGAAGATAAGATGTGTAACGTTGTATGACTCGTGGGGAACATTTTCGGTGTGACGACAACATGGAGTAGACACTCCCATCTCTGTAATTCTAGACGCTGTTTACGGAGATACTTTATCCCGTCCGAATCGGCCATTAACATTACGGACGTCCTGTGGTAATCATTACTTTACAGACATTGTCCTGAAAACCTATCCCGTCCGAATAGGGCTTAAGACACCTTGTCTAACATTCCCGTGCCTCGCATTCCATGTTTGCGAACGCTGGAGTAGGTGAAAGGCGGAGTAGATATTTCAATAACATAGGCAAGGCCAGAGACAACTGATTCGAGAAAAGCCGAGGAGCGACAAAACGCACTTTAGAAAAACTGGTTTTGACTGCTTGAGAGTAACCCACCTGCAGTAGCTAGGCCTAGATTTCAACCTATAGCTGTAGTTTATGTAATCTGAAACAAGAAACATTGTTTTGTGAAATGTTCCCAAGAGAAGCTCTCTTACAAGACGTAGCCTATAATGATTCTTACTTTGATAAATACCACAAAGTATATTCATATTTTCACGAGGCGCTGTCTCGAAAGACACCTAACTTTAGACCGAACATCAGGAAATACTGACAGCAATCATGCCCTGCGGACATAATTCGCAATAATGACTATGCACTGTTTAGCAATTGTTTTACATTGGTTAATCATGGGAATAATCACTGTTTGTGTCAGTCTCTAAAATTGTTTTCAAATTGGTAGCTGTTACAGTGCGAAATGCGTATTTTGCTTATTTTTGAGGAAAACTGTGAATGAAACTGAACTGTACTTATTATTATTATTAGTTATTGTTGCTATACAACTGCTGTTGTGACAGATTATTCCAAGAGGTCAAATTGTAGTTCAAACTGTTGTTCGGGGGCAGTCTTTAAACTTCGATCAAGGAGTAGGCTACACGCCTTATAGTACCAAATACCACTCAGTAAACTGACGTACGAGTTGGGACCGTGTGCCGTTTTGGGAGTGCCTTTTCGGAGAGGTACGGTAAACCAGCCTACGAAGGAAGGTTGATAGGAAGGAAGACGTCAAGAAATTATTTTTTTAAAGCTCTATTTGCATGAAAGTAATTTGTTTAATCTACTTTTTTGGGGATTTTTCTTTCATAATAGCGACGCAGGCTACCACGTTCGGTAAAGTAAGTAACTGCATTTAATTATAGTCAACCGCTTTATCTCTTCTGTCTTGTAGGCTATTTTATTATAATTAGCCTAAATTATACAAGTAGAACTATTTAACTTTGTAGATTAGCCTACATCACTTTGGAATAGTGATAGACTATCTATAAAGTTCTTAAAGCTCTTATCAAAACTTTTGGGTGGAGTGAGCTATTGTCGTTGCCTCTCCTGGTGAGATGGAGACGGTAGAACTACTGGAATGTGGCTGACAGGGTTGCTATTTGTGGGAAAGTACGAGCCACGAACCTGAAGATTGTCGTCGCCGTCTAAAGTGACCGTCGAGTTCTGTCGGTTTCTTTGATTAATGCTTCGTTGTCTACTGTATAGTGAGTTCAACAGACACGGCCAGGGTTGTCAGATGTTTCAGCCACGAGTTTGCTTTATGAATTAAGTCAGTGGGTTCACTATTAATACGTTGGGGTATAGGCTATACTGTATATAGACTCATTGTATAGTCAATATAGCCTATTGAAGGATAGCCTGTGACCTTTTCTGGAAGGTAGACAATTAAACCAAACTGTTTCACAAAAAAAAGACGTGTAATTGCAAAGCTATAACACCAGTTGGCTGGTACTCGCGTTTTATGATTTTAAACATATTAAAATTAGTATAGGGAATATAGGCCTACATAATTAATACAAAAAAGGTTACACTTTTAAGGTGAAATTGTTTTCTTTCTGGGTTATTGCTTAAATAACCTAACATTTAAATATGCAATTAATTAATTAATTTAAAAAATAAAATTATATGCGCATATATATATATATATATATATATATATATATATATATACTGTATATATATATGTTTTTAAAAGCCAGTTTGTTGCAGAAAATAGAAGAACTAGTTTGTTTCTGTGCTCCGTCATAAGTGACGTCAGTCAGTTTCCTGATATTCGAAACAATGTAACAATAATGATGATAAAGTCTGGGATCAGTCACTCCAGGAATGCGCTTTAGCTTGCAGGTTGGAACAGCGGAGGCACAACACACCGGAGAAGTAGACAGAGCGACGGGTTGGAAATCTAGTACATAAATGGTTAATAAAAACCTGAGCCTCTCTCTCTTTTTCTCACTCACCTTCGGGATAATGTTGCACCTAGAGCCAGGTAGCCATGGCAATGCCGGACATATCCAATCAGCTGCGCTCCCTCCCCCTCTCACGTACATGCAGGCGTACTCTCACCTCCATGTATCAACTCTTAACCCTGTGTATAAGATTTCCAGGTAGATTCCATCATTTGTTGTGTGTATCTGTTTATATTTGTAATAGCATTGAAAATCAAGCACCTACACATTCCTGTGCATCCAACATCGTTTCTTTCAACCTTTTCAAGTTAATGTGTGTGCTGAATTGGTACGTGTGCTGAATCTGAAGTGTGCTGAATTGGTACGTTTTCATCTGCATACTGGCTTAAAAGCACCTGGTAAAAGCACCTTCTTTGGTCCTTATTACTTTGTTTCAGCTTCTTTGTTTAGTTTTGGCCAGTGGTAATAATCATTCCATTGTAATTCTTGCGTATTATTGAATGTTTCTCTTGGGGTTTGTGTTGATGGCAGCAGTGCATTGAGTTATTCTTATTCAGAGAATGTTTAGTGTAAGACAGTAAACGTATGGTCTGTTCAGTATCTTCCCAATGATTTATTTATTTATTCACGTTTTTTGTTGTTGTTATTTCACCTTCGCTGGGACACATTTTTACGAAGTCCAGACCAGTGCTTTAGTGTATTTTTTTTCTCTGTGATTTGGTGAACTACCCAACAACTCACTGTGCATTTATAATGTCAAATTGTAGGCAAGCATAGGCAAGCCCCTAGAGTTACTGAGACATATTTAAGAAGGGATCTTATAAGAAACCTTTGGTGTGTTGTGTATATGCAGAAGAGTGAAGAACACTCAGTAATAATTACTGTCCCAAATGGCATTTTATGGCTCAGAAAGTGCTCTAGTAAAGGGCCAATTTAGGGCTATGAAACATATACTTTCCACTGATGACTGCTTGGAGTATGCATACACGCATAACAAAATAGACACACATCTGTGAATGTCCTTTGGGAATATGCTAATGTTAGGGAGCTTTGAAGGATTTCGTTCTTCAATTATTTACAGACTCACTTGTTTCAAAGTCCAGCTGTTAACACCTTGTGCATTTACATGGTTGTTTTCAGCTGTGATGTCAAATTCTTCCTGAATTCCCTCTGTCCGTTTATCTCCCTTCCTGTTGTCCCCCCCCCCCCCCCCCCCCCACACACCTTCCCCTCTCAAATTCATAATCACATTTTGCCTTATTGACATGCTTACGCAAAGTTTTATTGTAGTTTTACTGCTCCTTTCCCTCGTCCTCTCTCATTGTCCTGCTTTCTGGCTTGCCCTCTGATGTTGTGTGCAGACCAGTGATAAGACGGATTTAATGGCGATGGTTTCCTAATTACAACATAAGGGTTAAAGTATGTATTTCTGAAATCAACATAATACAACATGAAATGAGAGGCCATGAAATTAGACGTTAAAACATTGCATAAAACATTAAATAAGATAACGTGTGGCGCAGTGGTGTAAAACAAAGATGTGAACATTAGGGGAATGAGACTTCTCATGATAACGGCTTACAGTAAATTATAACAAACTAAAGTGAGCCAAGGGACATCCTAGTAACATTTGTCAATAAAGCATGCTAAGTTTTCAAAGTTTTAACTTGGCCTTGCTAATGTTTTGTCTCAAAGGCTCTTGTCTCCAGATTCAAGTGCCTACCGGGAAAAAATTGTCTCTAAGTGCATGGCCGCATCTTGGAATATCCAATTTTCTCAATAATTCTTAAGTTTGCTCATCTTCCCATAGACACCAGTCGACAAAGCCAAGCCAAGACTCCTGTAACAAAACTAGTAGCACATTAACTATAACTCACAGGTTGATTTTTCTTAATTTTTAAAAATGTATTCCACGTTGAATGTTGCCAGCTTATTTATTGGCCTTTAGTAGGAAGAAGAGCAGTAGGTCCATCATTGTGGCCATATGTACGTATGGCCTTCATTGGATAAGGGTTTATCAGTGACGTAAGTATCATTGTCATTGAATTGAAAGTCTGCTCCGTTGACGCTGTTCACTCAATGCCTTTAGAAAAAGTGTGCTGTGGACGGCTCATTCAAATGCTCTGACAAAGGTCATCTGGCCTAAAGCTTAGCATTATTAAAAGAGACTTGCAAATCATCCATGTGTGCCAAAGGTTTTTCCGTATTTGTATTGTATAATGCTCACTAAAACCAAATCAGATTGCTGGAAACCAATCTCTCGAACTGTAACCTCCTTTTCAGACGTATTAGGAAAACATGAATGCAGCCCAGCTGGTTATTGAAACAGTTTAATTTATAGTCAGTGCTACTTTCTCCAAGAATTCAAATTGGAGGAGTGCAGGCATTCCAGAGAATTTGTTGGTATTTTCCGTAATCTTTATCTGTATCTGT
The DNA here is from genome assembly GCA_029718625.1 of Synaphobranchus kaupii. NCBI lineage: Eukaryota > Metazoa > Chordata > Actinopteri > Anguilliformes > Synaphobranchidae > Synaphobranchus > Synaphobranchus kaupii. The sequence continues at coordinate 17,610,363 of CM056393.1, forward strand.
GTGTGTGTGTGTGTGTGTGTGTGTGTGCATGTCTGTATCTGTGTGTGTGTGTGTGTGTGTGTGTGTGTGTGTGCATGTCTGTATCTGTGTGTGTGTGTGTGTGTGTGTGTGTGTGTATGTGTCTGTATCTGTGTGTGTGTGTGTGTGTGTGCGTGTGTGCGTATCTGTATCTGTGTGTGTGTGTGTGTGTGTGTGTGTGTGTCTGTATCTGTGTGTGTGTGTGTGTGTGTGTGTGTGTGTGCATGTCTGTATCTGTGTGTGTGTGTGTGTGTGTGTGTGTGTGTTTCAGCGGGGTGGGTAAAGCCAGAGCCTGCAGTACCATGGCATGTCCAGAGGAGGAGGAGATGGAGGTGACCCGGGTTGCAGGGCTGATGAGGAGGCTCTACTCCCATGATGACAGCCCTCTGTCTCAGGATGAGTTGGACAGTTTCATACAGAACAGCGGTGAGGCTTCTCAAAACATGCATTTAAAGGGCACCTACAGTCATTCTGAAAAATTATCAAACACAAAACCATTATATGCCATTTATAACTTAGTAATTCTTCAGATGCTTTTAGCCAAAGCGACTTAAAAAAATACACAAACACACACACACACAAGCACGCATGCGCACTAACACACACACAGACACACAGAATCAAGCGCACACACCAAGTGGTGGCTTTTAAAGTGCTGAATGATACAATGTATGCAAGTCCAACCAACCCGTTCCCTGTCCTGTTTACATCTACCGATTTACACATGGAGTGATGTGTTTATGTTCATGGAAAAATGTTGAAATTCAGTCTGCGGCCAGGTGGGGTAGATTTCTTTCATCTGTGGACTGACGTCACGTGCAATATGATCGTACATTGTTTAGCTGTTATTTATAGACCCGTTCACAAACATGCTCGTTGTCAGGACTCTGAAAGGGAGACAGTGTCAAGACAAGAACAGTATCCAACCTCTTTTCTTCTGACTATTTTAGTGATTGTGACCTTATCAGAGTCCACAGTATTCCTCTCTTAGATTTGGTTATTTTTCAACACCCCTTTGATGCCAACTGACCTCTGATCAGGAGTAAGAGATTAGTAGTGACAGACAGTAGCCAGCAAGTGGTACTTTCACATGCAACTTGTTTGTCTTATGTTGACTTCATCAACATACTTCATCTGATTAGAGTTTGTGTACCTGTGTGTCACACATTCCATTCATTTCAGTCTTTGTGGACGTTTACTTCCGGAAAAGGAAACATGTAGTGTTAGCATAACAGTCGTGATATTAAAGGTGGGTCGGGGGGGGTAAGTGTTGCCATTCTCTCAATGCTTCTTTAATGGAGATGTACAAAACTAGATATGAGAGGGGGAAGATATTATATGAATTCAAGGCTTAGTATGGGTGTTACTACTGCATTTGGCTAGGGAAATGGTGACTTTTGATCTCAGAAATGTATGACATTACCAAAGCAAAGCATTACACTAATGGAAATGGGAATGCACTCAGCGCTAAGTGTATTTCAGTTAAATCTTGACAAAGATTGTCAAACAGCACTTTCATAGGGCTGCTGGGTGGCTCATCCTGTTAAGGCCTTTTACTGCACTGATGGGCCCCGTTGTCTGGTATCATTCCCAATCCGGGGTTTATTTCTGGTATCATCACCTGGGGTACATATGTATACTGTATATTGTATTGGGCAACATCCCTTTCAGGAAGAACGTGATTGACTAGTAAAGCAGAACACTCAGAGTCTGACCACAGGGAGGGGGACTTTCATCATTCACATAGCTGAAATAACTTGTGGGTAATGTGCAATGTCAGTGAATTTACACTGTTAACCGTTTTGGCACACCTACCCCCTTCCTAGAGGAGCGCCCCTTTGTGGTGACCCACCACCTGCGCGGAGTCAGGGAGGGGGACGTGCCGCTGCTGCTTCAGGGGACTCCCGTGACCTGCCGCGTGAACAGCACGGAGAGATACACCACACGCTCCAAGGTGAAGAATGGGGTACTGTGGGCTGAGCAGGGGATCTGGGATCTTAGATTTTGGAGTATTGGGGTCTGCTGTACAGTGCTGCAGCACAGTAGCTGGGGTAGAGAAGATGTGTGCCAACTGCAGAGGTTACAGCTGTTAGAACCAGGCGTAGTGCATGACTGCATGGTAATCAAAAAGTAAAGGGAGTCGTATTTAAAAAAATATTTGATTCAGAACCTTGATGTTTCTCAACATTTGATCAGATTTGACTAATTAGTCAAGGCAGAGGTAGCCTCATGTGTAACAGACGCACAAGATGTACAAATGAGAAATTTGAGGGTGATATGCGATGTGTAACACTGTCCCTCTATTTTCTATCCCTCTGTCTCTCTCGCCCTTTTTATTTTCTTCTGCGCTCTGTCTCTCTCTCATCCTTGGGTTCTCTTTCTCTCTCCCCCATCCAGGTGCGTGTCTGTACTCTATACACAGTCTGGCTCACGCATGGCCAGTTCAGCTGGACGGTAAAGAGGAAGTACAAGCACTTCCAGGAGCTGCATCGCGACTTGTACAAGCAAAAGATCCTGCTCAGCTTCCTGCCCCTGGGGAGGTCAGACAAGACCGCAGTGCTATTGCCCAGTATTACTGTCACTCTCATTGCAACAGCCACTTCTGTTTTTGCAAGACTAAGTGTGCTACAACCATTACTGGTGGCTGCAAGAGCTTTCCCCTCTGTCACTTCTGCTGCCGTTATGTAACAGCTGAAAGGCTCTGCTTAGCAGCCTGTCTGCGTCATGTCTGCTGCTTTAAGAAAAAACTTTTAAATCTTTTCTCCTTTCCTTGTCCTGTTTGATCCACACCCTTCCCTTTTCTCTTTGTCCTACCTGCCGTCTGTTTTGTTCTTCTTGGGTCTCCTCCTCCGCAGTAAAACACTCTTCCCTTCCCTTCCCTGCTCCCCCCTTTGTCTCGTGTCCTGTCAGATATGCAGCTCATAGGCAGCAGCTGGAAGCCATGACAGAGGAGATGCCCACTCTGCATGGCGCTGACAGAGCCAGGAGAGCTTCAAGCAAGCCGGTATGGCATGCACACACACGCACACACACACACACACACACACACACAACATGCCCGCACCACACACACACACACACACACAACAAACATGCCTGCGCACACACACACACACACACACACACAACAAACATGCCCGCGCCACACACACACACACACACACACACACACACACACACACAACAAACATGCCTGCGCGCACACACACACACACACACACACACACATACAACAAACATGCCCGCACACACACACACACACACACACACAAAAAACATGCCCGCACACACACACACACACACACACACGCAAACACAACAAACATGCCCGCGCACACACACACACAAACACAACAAACATGCCCGCGCGCACACACGCACACACACACACACACACACACACTCCCACACATAAACATGCACGCATGCACTGGCACAAACACATGCATACACACACACACACATCTACATACAAACATACATACATGTATATACATACGTACATGCCTGTATACACACATGTATGGCTTTGGCTACATAATATATCTTAACACCGACACATGCATGACCGGGTATACGCCCACACACGTCACAGAATTCGGAGAGAAACAAGCAATTATCTAAAAATGATTTGTTCACGAGTCACTGGAAATAATTATTTTTTGCCCATGTGGCCTTCTGAGAGTGTGTTGCGTGTGTATTTTGTGTATGTGCACCTATAAGGTTAAGGTATTTTAGGCCCCTCCCTTTTACTGCTGCAGAAACACCTGGAGGAGTACCTGAGCAGCCTGCTGGAAAACTCCTTCTGCAGGAACTACCACAGCATGGTGAGCGTCCTCGCCATACTGGCTATACGCAGTCACATCGCTAACTAACACCTGTTTTAGGGCCTTTCACCTTTTACTCCCAATTTGGAATGCCCAGTTGTATTCGTCAGTGCTCATTGCCGCAACCTCCGCTATCAATTTGGAAGAGTGCAGACGAGTGTGCGCTCGCCTCCGAAACACGCGATGTCTGCCACCCGCTTCTTATCGCGCCGCGGTCTACAAGTCTACAAGTGGACCGCAGGCAGGGGTCGCTAACGAGTGATGACATGCTTTCATCCTGACTGAAACCCTGCCTACGTTCAAGTTCTTTGAAATATCTTCTCGTTTCTTTGCCTTGCTTCTGAACACGTCACAAGGAAACATGAGAGAGAAGGAGAGGACTGTACAAGGAAAGAAGAACAGAGGAGTTTTCGGAAAAAGTCTGACATTCTGGTTGTGTCATTTTGTGGCGACATTGTTCAGGAGTGATGTTGAAACCCCCAGCACATATCTGCAATAATCCTATTATATTTTGATATGGCAGCGTTTTACAACTCCATTATGTATAATATTTAAAGCGGTATTACTAATTACATTTTGTCTCATGATTGATTTAATATAATTTGTCTTCTTTTAGCTTCTTATTTGCTATTCTTTCTATTGCTACAAGCTATTTGTTCAAACTATATCACATTTCTGTAGTTCTTTGTGACCTGTCATTGTGATTTACATACATTTACAAAATGTTTCCTTAATCCCTTCCCTCTTATACACTGCCCGGCCAAAAAAAAAGTCGCCATTGCACCCGTCATGCATAGTGCCCACTGTACAAGCCTCTGGAGGCAGTGTTATGATCTGGGGTTGCTTCAGTTGGTCAGGTCTAGGCTCAGCAGTCGAAACAATGCCACAACAAATGCGCGCCGTAATCAAAGCTAAAGGCGGTCCAACGAAACAATGCCGACTTTTGCGACTTTTTTTTTGGCCGGGCAGTGTATATTTATAATCAACTTTTTTCTCACCCTTTCAACTACTTGTTTGAAGCAAAGCATTGTAGGACTTGCAGTCATATATGTCCCAAATTGCTTCTGCAAAGGATCAATTGTTCTATCACTGAAGAAGGCGAAGAAGGACACTTGCCTCCTTCGTTTATTGAACAATTTTAGCATTCCCTATTATGGCTGCCAGTCAGCTCTTTCTGGGTTGCAAGGAGATGAGGGAACAAGGAAGGAAATACATAAGGCATACATATGCAAAGCTCACTTTTAGTCCCTCCCTACATGTTTCTCTTATGTCATTTCTCTCCAGCACTCATTTACATTTACACACTCATTACATTTCAGCATTTAGTAGATGATCTTGTCTAGAGCAGCTTACACAGATTGCATTTTTATGTACAGTACAACACCATTTATACAGCTGAAGCAATTAGGGTTATGGACTTTGCTCATGGGTACAAAGACACGGGTGTCTCCGTTAGGAATCGAACCTGCAACCTTTCAGTTATAAGACCTATTACACTACACTGCCACCCCATCCTTGACTCCCTGATCTTCACAGTGTCTGTGTTGTGATTTCAGCTGGAGTTTCTGGATGTCAGTCTGCTTTCCTTCATCAAAGATCTGGGGCCCAAGGGCTTGTAAGTGCATTTGTAAAACCTGTGTGTCCAGTATTCTAACTGGACTGCTGAAATGTGTGTGTGTGTGTGTGTGTGTGTGTGTGTGTGTGTGTGTGTGTGTGTGTGTGTGTGTGTGTGTGTGTGTGTGTGTGTGTGTGTGTGTGTGTGTGTGTGTGTGTGTGTGTGTGTGTGTGTGTGTGTGCGTGTGCAGAAGAACAAGAGAGAGGCAGTTACATTGCCCTATGGGCGTTGTTTAAAAGTATGTGTGCACAAAACAAAGGTAATGGGCCCTATCTTACACCCGGCGCTAAGCGGCGCTAACCCAAATGCAAGTGTCTTTGCTATCTGGGCTCATTATAACGCCTAGAACTCACGTCATTTAAATACCATGTATTCTTGCGCCGATAAGAAGTGAACTGGGCGTGTTGGTCTTAAGCTGAGGAGTGGCATGCAGGATAATTTTTGCCGTGTTGCTATCTTGAGCCAGCAGAAAGCACTTGCGCTAAAACCACCACAAACCTGGTCTAAAGTCATGTCGCAGTTGTTTACATGTTATTTTAACGGCGCATATAAGTGCGCCTACATAGGCGTGTTCGTACACCCTCCTTTCTGTTACACACAGGGGCGTGCACAAGCATGACTAAAAATATCAACATTACAATGTGAAATATTATTGTGTAGGCTATATCAAAAAATGCATAATAATAAAAGGGTCCATAGGTCAAAGACCATATACCTGTCCCTCAGCGAAAGGAAATGCCACATTAAATTGCTTTCAGCCCACTCCATCAACATCCAGGCGATGTGCGATGGTATGTGTAAGGTTACATATATAGACTATTCGCAATTATCCTGGATCAAGCTATGACTTAGCCTATATTTGCCAATAATTCCTGTAATCTTCTGGGGGGACAATCTTCTGTTACGGGACAATGGCTATCCATTAAAAATGGCTTTCCATTTGCTGATAACATATCAAGCCTAATGCGTGAATTGTCAATGATGGAAAACTCGCGCACTGCAATAGACAGACATTTGAGTTCTGAAAATGCGCTTCAGATGTAATTACAATACAGCTTGTAAGTAAATAGAATGGTTTTGACTGAAAAAAGTTCAAAGCCTTGTCCAGTTAATATTGCATTTATTGTTTTTCAAATAGCCGAGACTACAGTGGAGGTTTTTTCAATAGCATACGGTTAAAAAACTGAGATAAATGTCACCACTTCGTCCTTCATATTTTTAAAATGACAGTGACAAGGTTTCCATACTGTCAGCTTGTTAAAACCCCGCTGATTTCACCTGTTATTCCATAACTGAACAAAACGATTTTAAAGAGAACTAAGTGTCTAATTAGAAATTGCAACACGTTACACAATTACTTCACAATTAATTTAAATTCCATTTTCTGCATGTGCACTTTAACTTCATGTTTTGTTTAAAAGCATTAGCCTACGCTACGAGTAAAACAGGTTGGTCACATTTCCATAAGCAGGACATTATAAAACAAGGGAAAATATGCGTGAACCTATGGGTTGCCAACCTGACAGCTTTATTGTATTTAGTGTCATCATTAGGGCAAAATAACGTTATTTATGTTATTAATCAAAATTAGAATACAGGTAGCCTAATGAACTTCGGATGAAGCTTGAACATGAGTTCATTGCTTCATTGCATAATCAAACAAAATACGTTAAACAAGCAGGCTAATTTGGCGTTTTCTAAGGTGAGACGGAAGCCATTGGTAGCTTATTCTCAGCTGTTGCAGGTGCTTTTAACGAAATTTAACCGCATATATTTTGTAAAGAGCACTGTCAGGAATTACCGGGAACTCACACCTATAATTAATGAAGAGACTAGGTTCAGCCCATTTGTACATTGCGCCATGCTTAGCGCCCAAAAAACACTCCGTTAAAATAGCAAAACTGGACTTGGACACGCCCTAAATGCGCTTAACGCCATGCGCTTAGACGAAGCGCTAAGATCGCCAAGATAGAGCCCAATGTGTTTATGGGTGTGTGTGTGTGTGTGTGTGTGTGTGTGTGTGTGTGTGTGTGTGTGTGTGTGTGTGGTTATGCTTGTACGTATTGGTATACATATGTGCAGCAGGAGTGAGATAAAGTGTTTGTGTCAGGGAGGGCTTCATCCTGAAGAGGTCGGGTGGTCATCGGATCCAGGGCCTCAACTGCATCGGACATCACCAGTTCTGCTATCGGTGGTCACGGCGCTGGCTGGTGGCCAAGGATTCCTTCCTGCTGTACATGAAGAGGGAGGCGGGAGAAATCTCCTTTGTGCTGCTCTTCGACCCTGAGCTCAAGGTCCAAGTGGGCCGGTGCTACACAGACACTAAGTATGGTGTGTGTATCCAGAACTTCACAAGGTGAGGTCACAAATGGACCCTGATGCAGTAATACACAATAATAGGCCCCCGCACAGACAGAGCCAGTGTGAAACTGACACGTACGGTTGTCTGCGTTTATGCGTGTGGATGCGTTACATGATTTGTGTGTGTACTGTATGTATGTGCGTGTGTGTGTTTGTGTATGCATTCTTGTTTATGCATATACTGTATGTGTATTTGAGTGCTCTTGTCCACACTTGCCATATATGTGTTTGTGTGTGGGTCTGTGTGCGAGTACATGTATTTGCATGTGTGTGAGCACATACAGTAGATGTGTGCCCATGTGTGTGTATGTGTGTGTTTCTGCAGAAACCTGGTCATTAAGTGCAGCAGTTACAGACAGGCCCAGTGGTGGAGTCATGAGATCCACAGGCTGGCCGAACCCTGTGACTTCCTGCAGACACACAGACTCCAGGGGTTCGCCCCGCCCCGGGAGAACACACTCACCAAGTGGTGAGCTGGGGACATGGGGGGTATCATTTGCAGTTTTGATATGAGAGGAGGGGTATATAGGGAGCAGGGGAGTCATGAGCTATCAGGTTCAGAGTTGGCCTAATTTTGTCATTGGCATCTACTGGTTGGGCTTTCAAACCCAAAAAACAAACTCATTATTTAGTTAATAAATAGGTTTGTGCTACTTATTGTGCAACAGCTGCTACCTGAGCCATATTAATGACTGATTCACTAAAGTATTGATGTAAATCAAGTAACCCAAGTAACTGTGCTTAATCTGATCTGAATGGCCAACATTTTGGCCATCAGATCAGCCTTTATAAAATATTTTATGACCAAGGTCACGCCTAGTTTTATCTTCTGTATTCAGTATTAGGTTGCACCTCATCCTGGTTGTCTGAGCACAATTTTTATAACTGAAAAATGGGTATCAAATTATCCCTGAATGCACAAATAAAGTAAAAGGCAGTTTTTTTTTTCTCACCTGTTTTTGAAGTTTTGATTCAACAACATTAGTTGTAAACTTGTCATTGTACAAGGGATTCATAATGACATGCAAGTGGTACACAAATAATGATGCAGGAAAACGAATGATTAAAAAGGAACTATGAGCAACAGATGAGATTGGTTGAATGACAAGCAAATGGATCTCTCCAATATTTCTTGGAACAACTTCAGTCTCGATTCATAGAACGGGACCATTTCAAACGAATTATTTTAAAGTAGCACGGCCATTGGAGTTGTTTAAAAATATTTGACTGAAATGAAATAGCCCGCTTAAATGATAGCAGAAAATAAGTCACGAGGGCAGGTTCGATGTTATCTTTGTTGTCCCTAACAACTGTCTCTGTTACCTTAAAGAGGGAAAACCTTGTACAGAAGATCTGCATTACCGCCAGGTTTCTGGTCATCTTATAAAATGTATGGTTATTACGAGTGGTGAATTGCAATAATTTTTTGTGAATCAGTCACATGCTGTATTGAGCTCCATCTGCACAAAAAGTTCATTTGGCACTGAAATTTGGTCAATTTGGCACTGAAATGTATGCAGATAGCACAATTTAACTATGCATGATCAGGCAGCACCCAGTGCTGTTATTTCCCTGGTAGTGCAGTTGCATGTGCTTCTCACCCACTGTTCCTGTACTGTTATCTGCTCACCTCACCTCACAGCTGCAGGTCTAGATCTCACTTCTAGAAGAGTTTTCAATCTCAGTGTTACGTCCCAGAACAATAAAGGGTGATGTGTACGTGCGCTGATACGCAGCGATTTGCTGATTCACGTGCATGTTTAATTGTGCTGATTTGATAGGTCTGTGTTTTGAGACAGGTATGTGAATGGCAGTGGCTACTTTTCAGACTTAGCTGATGCTCTGGAGCAGGCCAAAGAGGAAATCTTCATCACAGACTGGTGGTAAGTCCATGCTTTCGTTTGTGCACTATATTTATATCACTTATAGCCTACAGCAGGGGTGGGCAATTCCAGTCCTGGAGGGCCGGTGTGTATGCAGGTTTTTGTTCCCAACAATGACCCCAGCTAAATGAGCTAATTGGCTGTTTACACCAACACTGGTAGATTAGATCACATTAAAATGTTTCATATAGGGACACAAGAAGTCTTCGGCTGTCATTCATGCGCTTATTAAGAATTGTAGCTAAAATGTCAGATGGCGTAAATATTAGGGCTAATTAGGCAATTAAGGCATGAAAACCAGAAACAGATACGGCCCTCGTTGCCCACCTCTGGCCTACAGTGTGCCACACTATTAATGTACATATTCTGCCATGTGTATTATGCACATTTTCCCTTTTTTACCACTACTGGCAAATGTTGAAGAGATTTCTGAACACACCCCATTTACAGTAATTTGAGGGAAACAATTTGTCCTGGCGGACAGGCATGTATGAGGTTATACAGCCAAACCATATTAGTCAAGGGCTATCCATATAGTTTGGACTTGTTATTTACAACCAAATAACTTTTGTTTAGTTCTCTAAAACTTCAAAGGGCAGTTTGAACTAAAATCTGACATTTGTAATTCCTGCCCTTGCTGTTAATTTATTAGGTTTACAGCAAATATTGAGCCTGTTTTGATGTTAACACACCATGCCCCATTTTACTATAAAGGCATGTAGAGACGACTAAGCTGAAATGTTTATAGAAATATTGGATTACACTATTACATTTTCCATGTTGTAGTCCATTACATTCTATTCTCTTTTACAACAAACCTAACTCATTTCTAGCTTTGATTCATCATAAAAATAATTGTAATATTAATTGTACAATGTTGATTTTAAATTATTATCCAAGACAAGGTATGTGTCTAAGGCAAGTTTCGCTTCAGGTGTATTTTTAGAAGTCAATATGATTTAGAAGAGATTCTGGTTTTGCTTTTGAGAACTATGCTGAAGTCACCTGCCAGGTTAGCTCAATGTGTTTCCTTGTCACAGCCTGGTCTTTCTTGTTTTAGGCTCAGTCCTGAGTTTTTCCTGAAGAGGCCAGCCACAGATAACTACTGGCGCCTGGACGAAATCCTCAAACGCAAAGCAGTAGGAGCCATTACGCTTTGTCCTTCTTTCTTTGAATTTCTTTGGCCTCTCCCTCGCGGCTCTCTTTTGATTTAAAGACATTTCTCTCCGCCCACACCGCTTCCCTCTCCCTCTCTCCTCCCCCTTTCTCTTTCCTCCCTCATTCCTGTCTCTCTGCTGCCTCCTGCAGGAACAGGGTGTGAAGGTCTGTGTGCTGCTGTACAAGGAAGTAGAGCTGGCACTAGGCATCAACAGTGACTACAGCAAGAGGACCCTCATGAACAGGCATCCCAACATCAAGGTCAGATACCCACAATGCATTGCCACTCAACGAATGGACACTGTGGGTGCAATTTCATTTGTTATCCCATCTGTCAATTAATTTATGACATGGATTCATTATTCTGGGAATCGCCACAGAGACCTTATTGACCGCTCATGTTTGTCTTATGTGCTGCATCCAGTTAAAGCACTGGATCCCATTGAAGTGAATCCGGACCATGCCAGAGCCGAATGTGGCCAGGAGTTTGGTCATAGCCAGTCCAGTGCTGGGGAGTTTAATTCAGCAGGGTATTCTCTGCTTCAGCATAGCTCAGTTATGCCAGATACGCCATCTCCTGGCACAAGCTGCACAGCTCAGCTGGTGGAACTCAAAGTGAATACAAATAGCAGTTAGCTGCACATTCTGTAGAGGGTGTATGTGCATGCTCCCAAATTGATGGAGCTTGTTATAGCGATGGGATCTTGCAATTGCCATTGGGCACTCCAAACTGGGGAACAAATGAAATGGGACCAAAAGTATTTTTATTACTTGTTTTTCATCTGTCCCTCTGCTCCCTATGTTGTCGATGCCCTTCTGCAATCTGTATGGCTCGTGTCTCTTCTTTCCTTCAACTCTTTTCCCCTCCTTCTCTGCTCTCCATCTCCCAGGTTATGCGACATCCAGACCATGTCTCTTCTGTCATCGTCCTTTGGGCGCACCATGAGAAGATGGTGGCCATTGACCAGTCAGTGGCCTTTGTGGGCGGGATTGACCTGGCCTTTGGGAGGTGGGATGACAACCACTACAGGCTGTCAGACCTGGGTGATGCACATACACCCAGTAAAAGCCAGGAGGCGGGGCCTGAGGTAATAGCAAACACTCCCTTAAATGCTTGGAAGACCAGGCACTTTGCATTTCTTCTCAGTCTATCTAAGCAGATTTGCCTATCATTTAAATTGTTAGTAAAAAGATGTTACTAGTCATGCTTCCATTAAGCCATTTTATGTGCACTTTGAAGTTTCAAATAAGAAAAGCCAAATGGGAGCAGCAAATTTTTTAAAAATCCCAAAAATATAAAAAGGTGGATTTTGAGGTTATTTAATATCGATAATATCCTATAAATAGAGATGGGAATGGAATTTCCAAATGATGAACGTTGAACGTTCTTTTGGACATCCTAGTTTTGCACCAAAAAACTGTCCGTAAAATTCCTGAACACCATGACCGCTCAGAACTGTTTTACACTGCTTTGCTCCCACATGTACAGCGCCTGTCATGGTCGAATGACCATTACCTCAAAATATTGCGTTTCCAAGTCATCGCCGTTGGGAAACAAGAAATATGGTCAGGCATAGCTTGCATAAAAGACTTATTAATTCCCCGGATGACAAGCAGTTCTTGAAAACCCATTTTAGATTTTTTGGATGACGTAATCTTGTCTCACCCTATGCAAATGGATTGTTTAATCAGTAAAAAATAGTACATGTAAATGAAGCTGATTTCCATGTATAGATTGCTGAATTTTCTGTAATTCACGTAACATTTGCGTAAAATTTGGATGGAAACATAGCTATGGTTGTGAAACCGTTTTTATCAATGTAAGGATGTAACTTTAAGTGCTAAATGTTCACTTGGTTTTGGCATATTTGGATCATGTACACACACCACACATGCACGCACACACACACACACACACACACACACACATAATATTTGTATTTCTGTGTCCTCTAGGCTGGTGACGTGGTTGACCAGGGTTCTGATGAGCCCCCGGCAACGGACCTGGAAACGAATGACCCGGGTGACCTGTCAGGCAACTCTAAACTGTGGCTGGGCAAAGACTACAGCAACTTCATCAAAAAGGACTGGGTCCAACTAGACCACCCATTTCAGGGTACACACACACGCGCGCGCGCACATACACGCTCACACAGGTGCACAAATGCCAACAAGCATGTTCAAATCTTAGACCAATGCCAGAAATTGTATTATACCTTGATGAAATATTGTCTCATTGCATCGAGGAAGCTTTGTTTGGCAACAAGTAGTTTTAATGTTAGTTGCTGTTTTACAGGGTGTTCCTTGTGGATACGCCACATGCCACATTAAAGCAGAATTTGATGTAATAATACTTATCTGTTATACCTATTGTGAAGAGTAGTGGGTGAGTGGATGTAAAAGAGCCCTGGTGGTAAACACATCTTGACCCCTGTGCTATAGGGAGAGACATATGTATATTATTATAGGGTAATGTCCCATCGTCCTCCCCTTTAATTGGGCATGTCTTCATACCACTGTCTATGTAGCGGAGAGCCATTTGATCTACATTGCAACCTGGCGTTTTTCTGCAGCACCAATAGGCACACTACAATGTTTGACACCAATGTGAGAACTGGGGAGCAGGGAAGAAGAGAGTTTAACCTGATATGTTATTCCATAGGCAACAACATTACAAAGTGTGAACTTGAAGCGCAATCCCTGTGAAATTGCTCTCTGCCTTGCAGGCATGTTTACACATTGAAGGAATATTTCTCCTTACTTGGCCAAATCTTTTCCACAGTCCCTCAAGTTACTTTTAATGTATATGTTTTAGTACATTTAAACTGCGCATTTACATTGTGTGTTTTGTTATGTAATGTGAACAAGATGAATCCAGCAAAATGTCATTCTTTTTGTTTCGCTCAGACAACATTGATCGAACCCAGGTGCCCCGCATGCCTTGGCGAGACCTGGGCACAGCACACCATGGGAAGGCGGCCAGAGACCTTGCCCGCCACTTCATCCAGAGATGGAATTTCACCAAGGTCAGAGGTCAAAGGTTAACACACCTAGGAGTTCTGGGTAACACCCAGTGTGCATTGCTGGATTTAAGCAGTTGAGGTTGGAGTAAAGTAAGGCATGAATTGTGCCCTACTACGGATATGCTTAACTATGGCACCATTTATTATCTCAACAAGGTTTTTGTTTGGCTAATGGCTACATCATAACAATATGGCCTTACAATATGTGTTGCACAAGATTTTATCCAGGACAATTTTATATAATTAATTTATACATTTTAATATTTTTTAATATTAATTTATACATTTTAACAGTTGATTAAAATTATTTAAATTCAATTTCTTGCTTTATGGTATAACAGCAGTTCTTCAGACATGAACTCACAAGGCTCAAGTGCAAAGTCCAAAACTGCCACCAAACATGAAATAGTTATAGTAGTATAAACTGTAAACTTGAAAACATACTGTAGATGAGTGGCCTGCAATAGTAAACCTGCATTATTTTGCCCATTTAAAGTTTTAATTCTTACACATGTTGGTTTCCTCTCCCAGTACTTAGATTGTTATTAAAAAAAAGTCTGCAAAATATTGGTGTGGGAAAAGACTTTATTTGCTGTGTCCTGCTTGCAAGTGTATGGTATAAAAGACTCTTTGATGCAAGATTGTATTTCCTGTTGGTCCTCTCTCATCCTGAGGCAAACCCCATCTAAACTGGGTTAAATTTCATTGCAACCACAAAACTAAAAAGTATGTACAAGTATCCTCTGTGTGACTCCCTCCTACATCCTATCTCTCCATCCCACTATGTTACTGTCTCTCACTCGCACTCACTCACTCACTGCTCACTCACTCCTGTGTGGTATACTTCATCCTGGCAGATCTTCAAGAACAAGTACAAGGACAACTTCTACCCATGCCTGCTTCCAAAATCCAACAGCACAGCAGATGGTTTGCCCTTCGTGGTCCCAGGGGGCATGCAGGCCTCAGTGCAGGTAGAGATATTGACTTCTTATAGACATTTCTGATCACATTAAGGATATACACTATATGTAAATTGTATACAAATGGCACAATGGTAATTGGCATAGGACAGGATTTTTAGTTCAAGGGTATAATTTAGTTGCCCAGTGTGAACACCCACATTGCTATTGACGCAGTAGTTAATATTGCAGTACAAAAATGTGCTATTCATATATCACACATATGCACATTAGCTTTTCCCAGGTGTCAGTTTTGTTGAAATGAGAATTTCTAGTGCACTTACCAAGGCTACATCCGAACTGCTGTCACCATAAACAGAGCCTTTCAAACACAGACATAGGGCTGTTTTCATAACTGAGCCTTTCAAACACAGACATAGGGCTGTTTTCATAACAGAGCCTTTCAAACACAGACATAGGGCTGTTTTCATAACTGAGCCTTTCAAACACAGACATAGGGCTGTTTTCATAACTGAGCCTTTCAAACACAGACATAGGGCTGTTTTCATAACTGAGCCTTTCAAACACAGACATAGGGCTGTTTCATTCATGTCATTTTGTGTTTTCACCACAATCATACAGTGGCGTTACTGGCCAAAAATCATATTTAGAATTGGAAGGATTTGAATTCTAAACTGCATTTGAATGGGAATGATTCTGTCCTATATCGCTACATCTAGGTTATTCCTACATCTGATATGCTTAAAAGTGGGCTGCACTGTATTAAACATAGTGGTTGTACAAAACAGAAGCAATTATGTACTGTAAATGTCACATGTCGATGAGCAACATTGAAACGGACACTTAAACCCCATGCTGGAAACCACAGTCACGGTGTAATAACTTAGCAAGCTACCCGTAATCTTGTTATGTAGTCGTGCATTCTTTCACTCGCATACCCTGCGTCCTTATTATGAGTCCCACCAATGTTCACGCTGCTCTGACACATTCCCACCCCATATCTCCCTCTATCTCTCCCCTTCTCTCTCAGGTGCTGCGCTCTGTGGATCGCTGGTCAGCTGGGACGTGTGAGAGTTCCATCCACAACGCTTACATCCATACCATAGAAAATAGCGAGCACTACATCTACATCGAGGTGCGGACACCACCCAGTTCACTGGACCAGACTCAACACAGACAAACTGAAACTCTGACACTGTCACTGTCAGACAAGAGCCTGACACAATGATGGATGATATATATGTTAATCATCATGTAACATACAAACTGATACATCGGACTGCATGCTATTAGACTGTCAGCCTTTACCAGCATGAACTACTTCTGTTTTGATCCAAATTTATGTGGTAAGGCCAATGTTTTAAGGTCTATGTATCTCTCCTTAGAATCAATTTTTCATCAGCTGTGCGGATGGGAAGTATTTACACAATGGTATTGGGGATGCCATAGTGAACAGGATTCTGCGGGCACACAGGTCTGTCTCTGTGGTGTTACTGCTTTGATCAGTGTGTTTTCACATATCTATACAACTGCTACACAGTGCTATTGTTCATGCTTATAGTAGAACTATATTATTTCACCCATTTGGATTGCATGTACAGTCCTGAATATGTGATGCCAGCCGTGTACTCTTCTATTACAACTGACTAAGAAATTTGTGAACTTTTCTTGCAATACAGCGCAGAGAGGTTGTTTATGCTGTTTCAAATGCGTTTTTTTCTCTCCTCATGATACATGATACTTTCATTTAAAGGCTTTATAGCATGTATAAAGCCTTCATAAATGTGACGTAATGGCTTCATAAATCATACATAAGCAAATGTCATGCTTCATAATGGGTCTTATGCAACATGTTATGCCAAATGTGACATAACCAACAATGTCACCTGGCTAATGGCTAAATATTATACAGGGTGACATGAAACATGCTTATGTACACTGCCTGGCCAAAAAAAAAGTTGCACCCTCCAATATTTCGTTGGACCGCCTTTAGCTTTGATTACAGCGCTGATTCGTCGTGGCATCGTTTCGACAACCTTATGCAACCTCACAACATTTATTTCCGTCCAGAGTTACATTAATTTTTGGCCAAGATCTTGTATTGACAACGGGAGAGTGGAACCACTCCGTAAAGTCTTCTCCAGCACATCCCAGAGACTTTCAATGGGGTTAAGGTCAGGACTCTGGTGGCCATTTCATGTGTGAAAATGATTCCTCATGGTCCCTGAACCACTCTCACAATTTGAGCCCGATGAATCTTGGCATTGTCGTCCTGGAATATGCCCATTGATGAGATAACCTGGTCATTCAGTACATTCAGGTACTCAGCTGACTTAATGTTATTGCTGCATAACGTTGCTGAGCCTAGACCTGACCAATTGAAGCAACCCCAGATCATAACACTGCCTCCAGAGGCTTGTACAGTGGGCACTATGCATGACGGGTGCAACAGTGACTTATTTTTTGGCCAGGCAGTGTATGATGCTAGGCTAACTGTGATGCGTTTGACATGACATGTTGCACAAGAAGGTGTTTATGTGTATGATGTATGAAGCCATTATGTCACATTTAGGAAGGTTTTATATATGATATATATAGCCTTTATATGAGAGACTCTGTTTAAAGTGTGACCGCCATTTCCTTCTCACTGCAGAATGTTAAATGGGTGTAGGGTGAGACCCCCATGATTACAGTCGGGGGGAAGATTTAGGTTTAGAATTAAGGTTTCTCTGCTCTTTAGCCTCATATCTCTCATTTGTTCATGTCACACACACAGTGAACAGAAAAAGTACAAGGTGTATGTGGTGATACCCCTGCTGCCTGGGTTTGAGGGTGACATCAGTGCAGGGGGAGGTAATGCCATCCAGGCCATCCTCCACTTCACCTATAGGTAAGAGTTTAATTGAAAACACACGCGCACACACACACACACACACACACACACACACACGCACGCACATACACACACAGACACCCACACACACACACACGCACGCACGCACACATACACACACACACACACACACACGCACATACACACACAGACACAAACACACACACGCACGCACACACATACACACACAGACACACACTCTCTACAGGCTCCCCTGAAGTACATTATTAGTATTTTCTATGTTCAATGTAGAAGACAATTGCAGTAAGAAACATAAAAATAAAAAAAAGTGAAATAAAATGTAAAAATATTTTATCTGAGTATTCTAACAAAACTAATGTACATTTGGTATCAAATTACAATGGACCAGCAAAAATTTAAAACAATCCAGGCATTGATAAATGCTTGAGTTATCATAGAATCAAAATCCAGGGGAGTGGCGGCCATTGAATGGAAGAAAAGATAGCATGGGTGATGCAGTTATGAGCAACTTGAGTAAGTGAGTCAGTTGTTGATTGCGCTTGTTTCAGAACCATATGCCGAGGGGATTTTTCCATTCTGGCTAGACTGAAGGAGCACAGTGAGTAACCTTTATGTCCAGCTGTGGTTGCCTGGCTGACCATTTGACTATCTGATACACTGCACTGGTTTATGTATCCGTTGTATCTCGCGTGCGTGCGTGCGTGCGTGCGTATGTGAATATTTGTGCATGTGTGTATATGTATGTGTGTGTTGTTGACTTTTACCTGTCAGTTTCCTCTTTGGTTGTACCTGTTTGTCACAGAGTGATACGAGCATGTCCCACTCGCTCTTCGTCTCCCAGTGCAGGACCAGTGGACCCAGTACATCTCCATATGTGGCCTGCGCACTCATTCCCAGCTGGTTCAGTCCCTGGTCACTGAGCTGATCTACGTCCACAGCAAGATGCTCATTGCCGACGACCGCCGCTACATCATTGGTGAGTCATTTCATTCCTGCTCACGATCATTGGTGAGAAGGGAAAAAAGGGAATGACACTGGTGAGGTTGTGAAAAGACAATCACCGGTATTAACAGGTATTAATATTACTGTTTTACTTGTCTGTTATTTCATAATAGACATCCATTACACTGACAGGATCAATTATTAATTTTAAATGTGCAGGCATATTACATTGTGTACATAATCATTTTAACAAATTAAAATTTGGTATCATATATAGAAGTGTTTTATTTATTTAAACTGCACCCCCTACTGTCTTCCTTGTGAACTGTCCTCATATGTTCAACTTGGAATGCAATTGTAATTTGCAATCATTCAGTGAAGCTCTTGAGAAGATTTTTTAAAGTTTATGACGTTTCTACTTTCCCAGCATTTCTGGTGCACCTGATCTTGTGCGACAAAGGCCCGATACCATCCCTTTCGTAAGGCAGATGTTTGTATCCAGAATTACATGCTGTACTATTTGTGCAATTTTAAAGGCTATAGATACAGCATTTCACCCCCTCTAGTGTCTCATATGGAGATTGCATTTCATAACAACACAGCAACAACAATCCTCGTACCACAATCCATTATCCATTATTATGTTTTCATTTTAACTGGAGAAATGCAGTAAAAGAAAAGTACAGAGCGTTCATAGCATATCGGGTATCTTAGCTAGCGCGTTCATAGTGAAGGGGGGCGAGAGATCTGCAGGGGAGTCAAAAAACGAACGGCACAACACTGGGAACCAAACTCTGACGTCTTAGACAGAGAGAAACACTGCACTGTTTTAAGGCCCGTAAAACAATTTTTGCAATGATACATTCATAATATTTATTTTTAGGG
This sequence comes from Synaphobranchus kaupii, assembly GCA_029718625.1. Classification (NCBI taxonomy): domain Eukaryota; kingdom Metazoa; phylum Chordata; class Actinopteri; order Anguilliformes; family Synaphobranchidae; genus Synaphobranchus; species Synaphobranchus kaupii. The sequence continues at coordinate 17,629,870 of CM056393.1, forward strand.
AAAAGCACTACTTTTAATCTTTTTGTCTCTAATCTTTAATGCTGTATTTATAGCCTTTAAATTTTACACTCTTAGTTCGTTTATATTCAGTAACATCGTGTTCCTTTTTCTATCCTGCTCATGTTTTTTCTCCTTTGCCTTTCCCTGTTCTGGTCCACATACCTGCACATACTGCATACCTCTGCCTGCCTAATGGACCCTCTCACTTCCTGACCTTTTCAAATTCTTCTTCCAACTTCTCAACCCCCCCCCACAGGCTCCGCAAATATCAATGACCGCAGCATGCTGGGCTGTCGGGACAGTGAGCTGGCAGTACTGGTAGAGGACACGGAGAGGGTGCCGTCCCGTATGGGAGGCGAGGAGTACCAAGCTGGGCCCCTGACTCTTGCCTTGCGCATGGAGTGCTTCAGGTCAGCTTCATGGGGTTGTCCTGCCACAATGGCACACACACACACACACACATATATACACATACAAATATTGGTAACTACTGTTTAAATTCAGCCATTTATCTGTACATAGTGATCTGATGATTTAATTATTAAAATGTGAAATCCATCACATAAGGAGCATTTTCTTCAATGTAGATGTACTGGAAATATTTAGTTTCACAAATGTAATGTGCAATTTTATGCAAGTATTGGACAATTTTGATTTTGTTACATATCAATTATGTTGAAGTTCCAATTACAAAACTGATAATCTGTACATATCGTGTAATAGTTTCTTAGGTATTAACTTTTTCATTCATACTGTAATGTGTAGTATCAATATTTTCTTGTTAAGAGCAGGGTTCTCTGAATTCTCAAAAGCCGAAGAATGCAATAGACAAATCATATGGTTGTTAAGTATATAATCATGCTTTGCAAACACTACTGTATTATATTAGCTTCCAATAATGTCATCCATTTGAGCAACTCCTAAGGTATGAAATCATGTAGGTATGATGGCGACATTTAACATGAGCTTATGCTTATCCCAGAGTACTCTTGGGAGCAGATTCCGAACCGTGCATTGACATCCAGGACCCAAACAGTGATGAGTTTTTCCAGGTGTGGAACAAGACTGCCACATCAAATGCCATCATTTATGACATGGTAAGAATGGAGTTGCTCGTTATCAGAGATTTGCACACACCCGCACAAACAATACCAATACACCATCTCACCTTCATCCTCTTTTCCTAACTCACCAACCCCACCCTTCACTCTTCCTCCTCTCTACCTCTTTCCTCCCTCCTCTGCCCACTACGACTCTCCACTTTCTCTCTTCCACACTTTCCTCCAGTCCCTACCTTCGCTTCCCTTTGATTAAAATGGCTTACTCTCTCTGACATGACAACGGCAGATACCAAAGCAATTTCGACACATTTTGCCAATGACCCCAGTCAATTACATTACATTACATTACATTACAGGCATTTAGCAGACGCTCTTATCCAGAGCGACTTACACAACTTATTAGCATTTTTTACATATTATCCATTTATACAGCTGGATGTAGACTGAAGCGATTCGGGTTAAGTACCTTGCTCAAGGGTACAACGGCAGTGTCCTACCTGGGAATCGAACCTGCAACCTTTTGGTTACAAGTCCAGTTCCTTAACCATTATACTACACTGCCGCCCATATACTACACTGCCGCCCAGTCAACATACAAGACATCAAATAAAGATAAAAGTGACTCTCATTTCTCCCTCTTGCCCAGGTCTTCCAGTGTCTCCCCACAAACTCTATCCACAGCCTGCGTGCACTAAAGGAACTGTCTTCAATGGAGCGTTTGTGTGATACAGACCCTGAACGTGCTAAAGAGGAACTGGAAGCTATCAAAGGCATCCTGGTCCACTTCCCTCTCCGCTTCCTGTCCGAAGAGAACCTCATGCCTCCGCTCAGCAGCAAGGAGAGAATGGTTCCCATAGATGTCTGGACCTAAAGGGAGACACGTTTTTATGCAGCACCAATGCAAAGCATGGTGGGAACTGTCAACTGTCTATAATGCCACAGAGGACTGGTTCACTTTTAATTTAATGTCACATTCACCTTGTCTTCCGCGAGGGCCAAAACTGGCAATCATGAACAAAGTCAACTAATTTTACATTCAAAATATGACACATATAGAAGACTATGTTTCAAACTTGTACAAAGAAATACAGTACATCAGGCCTTTTGTGTTGATTAATCAACTCATCCCAAAGATTATTTGTTTACAAAATTTCTAAATGGAAACAATTCCATTTTGGCCATGTATGTTTATTTAAAAAATGTAAAGCAATGAACTAAAGATACATAAGGCCTTATATTATGTAATATTATCATATCTTATGTGACGGATGTAGAACTTAGAACTTAGACAGGCTGTGTTGTTATACACTAGAGCTATAGCTAGGACACGTGCTCCCCTTTATTGATTATTAGAAAGATCCCTTGTAAGCTTCATTTGGGAATATGATTAAGCAAACTCAACAATGCATTTTTGCAAATCAGAGACATGATTTAATGTGATGTGGTTACTGTATTTTTCAGTTGAACCCTTCAACTCATTTCAGGGTAAAGCTTGCCGTGACTGATTATTGATGTTGTGACAGCCTCTTCCTTGCTGCATCACAATTCAATGGTTAATGCACATAGTTTAAACGGCATGCTAAGCTTTAAACATTCCCATGAGATTATGCTCCTTTCAGGCAGGATTTTCCATTTCACTAGTATATTGGGTCAAGGTCAATAAATCTGACACTAGTCTTATCTCTTAATTCATAATATGTATCAAAGGTTAGCACTGAGAAAGAGTGAGAAAGGGAGAAGGTGGAAAGAAATATGTGAGGCTAGAGAGCAGAGAAAGAAATTCTAAACCTAAATCCAAAGGCAAGTAGATCAGGATAGAGACTGGAACAGAATGTACCATGATGTATAGATGTGATCTCTCTCTCTCTCTCTCTCTCTCTCTCTCTCTCTCTCTCTCTCTCTCTCTCTCTCTCTCTCTCTCTGTGCTGTACCCACTAACGTCTCTGTCAGGACATTTGTACTGGTTGTTATGGTGACGGATATAAAAGCTAAGTACTATTACCAAGTGTATACCAGTAGCGTAAACAGTGATTGATGTGGGGATAGGCATTAGGCAATGGTAAAACTGAGCGAGTCAGAAGTAGGATAGAGGATAAGCATGGGTAGCAAAGGAAGGAAGGATAATGTGTTGAAGGAAATGGTGGGGCTATTATGGGAACAGGAAGGAAAGGGAATGAGTGTAAAAGACAGGAGGTGTAAATGAGGGATGAAAATGGGAAAACTGCAGCGGGACAGTAATCATTGTCTTTTACCCCGATCCCCTATTTATAGCAACCAACTGAATTGTTATTTCTGTAACACTCTTGTTACTGGTCCAGGATATTCCTTGCTGTGTTTAACATTTTGTCATACTGAGGGTGACAGTGACCTCACTTTTTAAAGGTCTAACCTGGCATTCAAGCCAACAATCCTCAGCTCAAGATAACCATAGCATATTTACTATTCGACACACTGTGAGACCAGAATTAGTACAAAAATATTATACGGGACATTTTGCCAGTCAATTTCCATCTGAATATGGGGGGGATACATAGATCTAGGAAAAACTTGACAGGAATCTTTTTTTCTGGTTTTGGTGTGCAGATCCATGATAAATGCCTGTAATGTAAATAAAAGGCACAAAAGAAAATAATAATAATATACATTTTAAAGCTGGATAATTGGAATTAGCATGAACTGGAATATCTCAGAAGTTTTAAGAAAATGTTGTATGTCAGTTGTGAATTCTGTTCAAATGGATATCATAGAAATTATCACATTTTGCTGTGTTCCTGGAGAGAATTATATGATAATTGTATTGACTGTTTTGGAATTACTTTGTGCTGATACTTGATAGATCACTTTGTTTATATTCATTACATGTCACTGTTGTCAACAGTTAGAGGACACACACCATCCCTCCCAAAGACAGATGCATGTACAATTTGATCAATTATATACATTCTTGTTTGGGTGGTTTAGTCCACTCGGCAAAATGGTTGTTAAACTGAATTCATGCAATTTAGTATGTTTTTGAATAACTTCTCCCCAGCTCTCTTTTTTTCTCTTCCGCAATTTAGAATGCCCAGTCGTAAGTAGGACCATGCCATTGCTCCATTATCCTCTATCAATTTGGGAGGTACCCAAATACGACATGTGTACTCCAAAGATTGTATCAGCTGTCACACTGCAATCTGACCTAAGCTAGCTGAACTGAACAGTTATTGAGCAGAACTGCATGACTTGCACAGGCAGTCAGTCAGTGCCCAATTGACATGAAAAGTTGCTATTATGTAGAAAAGCGGGGGAATATCCATCCCATTTACACCCTACCTCCATGGAAGATGGTCAACTATACATTGGTGCACTGTGCTCTTGGCTAAAGTTGATCAATATGCTTTTGTATAATTGTATTATTCCATAGTGATGTGACATATTGTTTGTTTCTATGACTTATGGGGTCATCCTCTTCAAACCAGTAAAGCAATAGAAAGTCTTTCAACCAGCAATATCAATATTGCATGCCATGCTCAATGCAATGACTACAAACTGAATTAAAACATTGTTTTCATAAATTTTATATTGATTTAAGTTATTTGAAAGCTCTGAGACAGATGACTAACAATGGTATAAATGAAGGCTGTGCCTGAATGGCTGTTAGCTATTGACATCTGCTTATTACAATAGCCTATACAAGAGTATGCTGGGCCCAGAATGATTGACAGAGCATGGCATGCAATAATTGACAGAGCATTCTTATTGTTGCCCTGAACATGGACAGAGAACTGATAGAAACCAGAAAATGTTAAGCTACAGTACAATAATGTCTAGTAGTGTTACAGTGTTCTTTTCCATCCATAAAGTTATAAGGATTATATTTGTAATAACTTTGTTACTTGTAGAAAGCAAGAACTTTATTTTCCAAAATGAATGAACAAAATAAAGTTTTCCATTATAAGTAGTTTGCAGATAGAGTAATAATTTTGAACATGATGCTTGTATGTTGTGCAATGGTCTCCTTCAGGAGGAAACTGGAACCAGTATTGACCAAAATGGGTGTTCAAATAATCCGTCAAACGGTCTCCTGGTCCATGTACCTTGACTGGACTAATAGCCTCTGAATCAGATGTGCTATGCTTAGAACAGCTTTTCACACCTAGCCTACATAGATAGCTGTAGCTATTACATTTAATTCGTTGTTTATAGCCTACAGTGATTTGTCCCTAATAGATTAACGTAGTTCTACTAAGAAACTAAGATGAATTTGCAGTCAAGTCAGAGGTAAGTTACCTTTCTGATTAAAAGCCAGAGTAGCCTACTAAAGCCAGACGTGAGAAAAATAGTTCTGAAACGTACTGCCTGCCTGCGGACCAGATACGTCATAACAACAAGAGACCGCACATAGAGGAAAAGGAGGAACCAAAACAAAAGTTGGCTCGCTACAGCAGACGCGCCGGGGAACGAAAAAATCCAAGGAATTCAGCAAGCCTTGCCATTTTAATCGAAGGAATGTCAAGTCTAAGAAATGTTAGGATATTTAGAATGCTAAGCACCATCCATGTGTGTAGGCTATAGTTTTAACGTAGCTATCTCAGAACAGACAGCGCTGTTTTTATTTTCCTAGAATGACCATGCGTTGACTACGCACTGGAAACAGCAATGAATGGAAGTTTAGGTCGCAAGGAGGGTGGAAATTGTATGTAGCATCACGTTAGTAAACGTTAACAGATATTTTCGACTAAGTAAACAGTGGAGAACACTCTGGCAGCGGGCTCAGGCCGTACCCTAGAAAATTACAACGTTAGAAAGAAAAAAATAGGTGCAGCCGAAAAGTATCCCCTTGATAAACACAACAGGATCGTTTTAATAATTTTTTGGATCAATGCAACCCGACTTGCCATCTTCGGAACTATGTTACAATCCCTTGTTAATATGCAAGTTAGCCAACGTTAAGTAGCTACATATTTTAGCTAATAAATCCGTGGGTGCCGTAGACTATACGTGTTTATGGACGCGACATATCTGCTAGATAACCATACTAGATAGCAGTTTTACCCAGTTGCCTTGTGCTGCCTTTTCAAACAGTTTTTCTAGGTTGTAGGCCTAACGTTACAGCAGCATCTAAATACTGGATTGCCTGGACTATTTTCCGTTTTCCTGGTCTGTGTTGGGTGTGAACCGTCTAGTTAAGCAATCTAGCGCGCCGCAGTGTTGTGGAAAGGAACGCAGAATGGGAATACAGCGACGACCATGCTATTGGCAGTGCCACCATCGGGTCTTTTTCTCGGTGTAGTCGGTGGAGTTGGAGTACTTAACGTTGCGATGCAACTTTGACGATTTAAATTGTTGCGGTTTTCCGACTGACAGCGACGCTAGCTTGGTAACTAACGTTGGCTAGCTTTGAAACCAGCGAGAAAATCCCCCAACCTTTTACGCAGTGAGGCGGGGATACGTTTTCAAAAAGATAGCAACCTATTTTGTTTTCAGTCTTGTCAGGTCGGGAACTGGCTACGCTGCAGTAGCTAACGTTACCCGGCATGTACTAGGTAGCACTTGGCTAGTTAGCTAAGTAGCCAACTTGCGCAGTTAACGTTAGCTAACGTTATTTTGTTTTGGGACCCAGTCTAATGCTAATGTGGCTAATGCTAGCTACATGAGTTCTGTTTTGAATTAAGACTTTCTCCTACCAAAGTGGACTGTTACTTGCATTGAGTAACGTTAGCTAGTTACTTGTTTACGGTCAAGTTTGGCTAAAGTTTGAGCGAAAATGTCTGAAAGTGCACCAACGAGAAGCTTGGATGACATCGACCTGGCGGCTTTGCGGGTAAGTGGAAATATTATTTTGCCAGCTGATGTGTTAGTGTGAGGAAGATGTGTAACATTAGCAAGTTGGCTACTATGAATATTCAGTAGCTAGGTCTGAGTTGTGTTTATTAGCTGGCTAACAAGAGTGAAAACATTTTTATTATGTAACTTATAACAGTAACGTTTTAGCTAACGTTTGCTAAGACAGAAACGAAACACAGCTGTGGGTGTATGAATATTGTTCGTTGGCAGAATAACGTTATCATAACTTAGCCTGCGCTAGCTAACCAGATAACACAGCGTAGCTAAGGTAGTTACATTGGTTGCTAGCCAGCTACAAGTGCAATGCATACCATCTGCGCATGAATGCTAGCTAGCTAGTCAAGTTAGTATGGCTAACTAAATAGTACACTTGCTAGATGATTTGTTGTTTACAGTAGCAGCTATAATTTAAACGAGCTGTCCGACCATTTGGTTAACCAGTTGGTTTATGATCTGAATGAACGTGTAAAGTTAAACTCTATCTCAGCCTCTCGCTCGCGAGACTGTGTGTGGGTTTACAGTGCGGCCAGTCAATAGCGTTTGCGACAAATATCTTCTGAAGTTCTTGCACATAAACTTTTTTTCCCCCAATTCCATTTTTTTATACTAGCCATGCGGAGGATATACGTTGTTCTGCTGGGCCGGTGTAACTTTGTATTTGTGTAAATCGCTGTGGCCGGGCCTATATAAGCGCTCCATTTGACAGCAGCTAGCTGGCTACTGTATTAGTGCAGGCTAACGTTACAGTCAGTAGGCTACTCCATTTTGAGAGACAGGTGTTCAGTCGAACTAATGAGTTAAACAAGAACCTAACCCTCGCGCATGGAACATTTCAGTAACGTGGCATCCACATTTTAATTTCTACATGTATTTTGTAATTATAGTGACCATGAGAAGTCACATAATGATTAAGTTGTGAAGTTATCAGCAGCTGTACTTGTTCCATTAGCTGATTTTCATTTGGATCATAGCCATCTGCAAAGTCATAAACATGGCGGTTTACCTGTCATGACTAATGTAATGTGACTAACTGGTAAATTCTCTCCAAATTCAGAATGTCTGCTTGCAAGTTTAATGATCTATAGTTAATTATATTATACCTGACAGCAACTTTGAAACGTTGTATATTTGTAGATCTGATTGCAAGTTTAATTATTTAAAGTAAATTTTATTACACCTGACAGCAACTTTGAAACGTTGTATATTTGTAGATCTAGCAAGCTATCGCCTAGAACATCGCACTTAATTTCCAGGGTTAATACATATGAATCACAAATAAACGAAAAATCTATGTTCTAGAATCAAAATGTATTTTTTCCTATCTTTTTATGATCCATTTACGAGGTGGGAAGATCATTTCACTTACATTAGTCAGTTCAGGAGGTAGAACTCTAGTAATATTTCTGTAGTGTATTTGTAGACACTTATTTTATTACACACTTATTTTATTTACTCGCTGGTTTTTGTGTATGGCTGGCCCCTCCCTGTTATCACCGCAGCAAGGTTTTTAGGCCTGTTTTTTGTTTAAAACATTTTAATCTGTTACTGCCACAGTTTCTTGTACTTCAAAGGAGTAACCAATCCACCTAATGCATAATTAACACATAACTAAGCTCTCTGGCTGATGGAGTGTGCATTCAGTTTAAGCGATTCTGTTGCGTCAGATTTTGTTTGTAGAAATATATTATATGAATGTTATGGAAATATACACACAAACACCCACAGACACATTTTTTAATTGCACTGTTATATTTCAATTGATTAATTAGGTGTACTTGTGAAACCACACCTTTTGTTACTCTCCATACTGCTTATTATTCCGCCACTTTCCGGAACCTCTCTCCTCCTACACCATTCATACCATCAACACCATTCATACCTTTATAGACCCTCCAGGTTGCTATTATTATTGACCATTATACCATATACACCTTTTCAGATAATTGACCTTTTATCGCCAAAAAAATGAATGGGAGTCAATGGGCACATTTTGAAAACTGATGCAATAGAATGTGGATGCTGTAACATATTACACTGCTTATGACATCACAATGCCTCCCTCTACAACACTGTTATGACCCAACAATACTATCCCAGATGATTTGACATACTCTTTTGTGCTTTCATCACAATTCATTACTTCTTTGTATCATTTCCAGGTTCTTTAGACTACTTACCAGAAAATAAATCACCATATTTTAACACTTTCACTTTCTTTAGATCCCTTTATACCGCATTACCACTTCGTACCATTTCCACCTTATATTTACCACCTCACACTATACCATATTAGCATATTTTATACCATTTCCAGCTATTTATACCACTGCAAAGCAACCACACCTACAATTTCTTTAGGAATTGTTAATCTAGTTCAGAAGTATTATACAGTCATGTAACTTGGTTCCCAAGTGAATATCAAATCAAATGTTGTATTCTCTGATATTTTAAGACTTGAAAAACACTGAAATTCATTTATTACCAGTGTTTTATGTTGGCATGTAGCCTATTTTTTCAGTGCATCTACCTTGAACAAAATGGGCACCAAAATTGGGTGTGTCAGTGTTTGTGCAATTTGTATATGAGGTCCTGACTTAATTGCTGGAACTATATACATGAAATATGATTGACAAGCACATTGCTATGTTAAAATACTGTATTAATATCCAACATATCACAGCGATGAGTGAAGCTCCTACATAACCGTTCGATTTTAACCTGTTTAGTGAATATTGTTGATATCTGTAGCACCATAAGCAATATCCCCTTATTAATATGTGTAGATTTTTGGTAAAGAAAATGTTAATAGATTGCTACACAAAGGTTGTTCAGTACAGATCCATACTGTTGTGAGCCAAATTTCAGATTTATATTTATGACTAAAATGATTAGCCATAATAGTCAGTCACATGGCAAAGCAGACGTTGGATTTTTGCCATTTTTATTTTCAGCATCACCAGTGGGAAGTAGAGACGTAGGCCTATAGTCTAACTTGGAATAGGCCTTTGCATCCCATACCTTGCTGCATGTATTATCACTTATGCCTGTGAAGGAAACTTCCTTTGAAACATTGGTGAGTTTTTTTGAAAACTTGTCTGTTTAAAGAAGCAACATCAAAAAGTTAAAATTCGGTAATTGTTGGCAATAGTTATTTTAAGGATACACTTGCGTGGTGTGCAATTATACCGAGCAGAGACCAAGCAGAGACCAAGCAGAGACCTGTAAAATTAAGACGGCAGCAATGGTGAGCGCTCATAGTGGACGGTTTGGGGGTCAGATCCCAGGTGAGGTATTCTTGCTGTCTCCGAGGGAAAAGCAGATCAGACAGTGTTTATAGTACTTGTTGTCACAACTTATTGATTGCATTAACAAAGACTGCTTTACATACAGGAGCCACTTGTGACCATGAAAGTGAGTTGAGTACATTAACTGAACAGCGGTCTCTTAGTTGTGTACAACCAATCCACACAGGTACTAATAGGCTCCTTTAAAAGAGCTGCAGTCTGTGGAGGAAAAAATGGAAGCTGCGTCCTCACTTGCCAATTAGTCATAGTTTTAGTCATAGTTTATAGCTGACAGCCTAACTCCTAGACAGAAAGCAGCTTTGAGGGAGACTAGCCAAAATCACAAGCACATGGCTTGAAATGAACACCTGCCTAGTCCCCACGTGGGTAGAAGTCACCTTGTGATGGGTAATTTAGTGAGCCTTTAGCTCCCTTTATTAAAAAAGTTTGGCCCTTTCATTTGGCATGCAACTCTTTCCACTTAGAATTCAGAATTCAGTGACACAGCACAAAAAAATGTCGATAATTGCATCCCAATTGTAGTTAATTTTATGCGCAGTGCTTAAGTCATTGTCAGTGACTAAATGCCTGAATATCCCTTTCTGTATTCACAGTTTCAGCCTGGGATACGGTAGCTAGTTGTAATGGTTAATGGAGACGTGGAGACACAGTGAAGGGGTAGTCAGGCCCTTACAAGGAAAAAACAATGAAGAAAAGCAGACAGAGGAATTTAAAAAATCGCATCGTCCACCTCAATGTCAAAGACCAAACCTTCCATTGTATCTTTGCTATTGCCAACTTTCCACTTACCATTAAATTTACACCTTACATTTTTCTTACCTCTGGCCTTTATCCAGGGCAGTCAATTTGAATACATTTATACCTCTGGGTATGTAGGCTACTAGAAATAAGTGCGCGTTAAGTACCTCAAGTCGGGCTGAAGAATACGCCAGCTCCTCACCTTTATTGTATTCTAAACCTCAATATTTTGTTTGCTAGCTCAGCTCCATAATTAGCCTACTATGACACTTAAATTCCTCATTGAGTAATATCCAAGCAAAGGTATAACATCCATTTGTTTAGTTTGTTTGAGTATGTATGGGAAATAGATAGGGCAGAGCAGTGAACCCTCAGTATTCCATCACTAGGAATGCTGCTCTGTGGACATCCTTTGTCCCTCCTCACTGTGTCTCTGGTGATATGGTACAGTGAGTTGCACTCTAAAATCTGTTGTGATGCAGAGGACGGGAAGGTAGCTTTTAGAGAGAAGATGATTCACTTGGGTTCATTGTTCAGTAGCTGTCCTATCTCACACCCACTGCCTGCCACGGACAGGCAAGTGCATGCACACACACAAGTACTGCCAGTCACGTATAGGCACGCACACACCCGCACGCACACACACACACACACACACACAGACACAGACAGGCACTGGCACATGATTTGCCAGCTGTACAAACACATAAACAGTGGGTTGCACACAACGACCAAATCACAAGACTGTTGGGAAGCTAGATTCACTTGCTTGAACTGTTGTTGCTAGATATACAGATAGTTAATGGAGACATGTTCGTTTATGGCAGTGCTCATTTCCTGTTTACATGCAGCAGTAAGTGTGTGTAGTGAGCACAATATCTGAAGAAATGTGTATTCAAATTATTCTGCTCTCTAATTCTTTATTCCCATTTAAATTTCAATTGCTGTTTTTGTGATTAGATGTTCATTGTTTTTAAACAGGGAATTTGTGTACATTTGCCATAGTATAGCCTACCCATTTTGTTTGAATTGAAAGTAACCATCATTTTAGTTGCACAAAACATACATTTCAGTTGCAGCAATGAAGTAGGCTAATATAGGACTGAAGTTAACTGCATTCACAGGTTACTGCGACCCTTAACTTGAGTGAGTACAGTACCAAGTAATTGGCATGGCCTCTATTGACATACAGTCTGTACAGGAAAGTCCACAATTGTTTGATTATTTGTTGAAGGAAATTCTGCTGGCTGTTAGTCCCCAAATGCGAATGTGTTGCTGTGTCCCCTCAGGAGATGATAGGCAGGATAAGGCTTGAATTGACATTATTTCCTTCAGCCGCACAGCACAAGCAGTCATTCCTGCACTGCCACTGCCAATGACTCATGCCCTGACTTGTGTGCTTGTGCATTTGTGACACTCGCACACACAAATATTGAGAGCGCACGAGCATGCGTGTGTTTATGTGTGCAGTACAAACGCTCAAGCAGCTAAAATGTCGAACACGGTGAGAAAAGGCCAAAGACGGCACACAGTGAAATCTTATTGATTTATCAGGCTTTTTAAAAACATATTTTCTCCCCGTCTCTCATACATTCGCATGCTTAATATGAATAATAAGCAGTACCCACCATAAAAAACATTGTTAGAAGTTTTTCGGTTCATGAAAAATGTTTCTATTGCTGACTACCAAACTGAAAAGGTGTAGATCTGTCATTACCCTTGAAACTGGATGAGATTGGCAGTAGTTCTGATTTCAGCAGCAGTACTGAAGATTATTGATATTGTGTTCAGTCCTGAAGTAACGCCACTCTTAAAGCTCTTCCTTCCTCCATTCTTCCCTCCCTTTTTGTCTTTTTTGACTCCTCTTTCCCTTCCCAGTCACTGAGGTTGTAGGTGTTATGTGTCCTCACTCCTCACCTCCCTTCCTCTAGAGGAACTGGTAATCCTGCCTTCTCCTGCCTCTTATGCTCCTCGTTTCTCACTGTTTAAGGCCTTCACTGTCACCATCGGCTTCACTCAAACTTTTTTACCTTGGACTAGCTTTTTCTACCATTCACCTCTGTGTCTCACCTCCCCCTCTCACCTCTTCTCTGTTATTACCGCCATGTATGGCGCCTTCAACTAGAGATGGGCAAAGCCCGGAAAATCGTTAAATGTTTTAAAGCAACTGCAAAATATGCGTTTTACACGTATGAAGGTTCGGGAGGGGAGAGGATTATTTTTTTTCCGCAATATTTTCCACATTTCAATTTAAACCACTATGGGAACGATAGATATTCTGTTAAATACAAAGTTGCAGAAGCAGCCACAGAGTGGGCTTCAAAAGCAAATACCGTGGCCTATACAAGCACACATCATGGAACAGTGCCATGGGTACAAAGCGGACAACTTCAAATGCGTTGAGAGGATACCGCAGCCGCTACACAGCCCGCACTCAGTCACTGTCGAGTGTTTATATCTTGCGTCATCTTCCTGTTCTGTTGGAGTGTCTGTACAAGGAAATGGTTATGACTTATTTTAATAACGTTCATGCTTAAAAAATGCGCTTAATCATTGAGATTTTCCTAAAGGTTCAGTATTTTTGTCTGTATTACGTTTAGAGGTCACACCCCTAGCTTGATCCTTTTCTCACCCTCTTATGTGTGCTTTCTGTCGGAATGAAAACAAATGTCAAGGGCAAATCCATAACTAGAACATAACAGAAAAATGACTGTGCAGAATATCTTAAAGCCAAACACCTTCCCTAACCACCCACAGCTCAGGGAGAGGGAGGGAGCAATGGAGCAAGAGGAAGAGATATTGCATCACAGTGTGGGTGTGGGTGTATAGGCTATGTCTGTGTTTTTGGCTGGAACAAGGAGGAAGAGGGTATGAAAAAATAGGGGATCATTACATTTTTGGCTCGAGTGTCTATTGCCTGTTCCGCCTAGGGCTATGACGATATGGAATTTCCCATACCGCGGTGGCAGAGAGAGATGTCATCGCAATTAGCAATGATTTTGCGAGGGGGGGTGGGGCTTTATGTAGCCCAATGACTGTTTGACTATGTAATTCATACTGTGAAAATAAATTGTACATTTTTTAGTAAAATAGCATACGGGCAGCGGGGGTTGCCAGAGCTGGCTTGTATTTTTATTTATTTTTTTAATTTCCGTAAATTTTACAAATGCCCTATTCGCACTGGACTAGTTGGTCTATTACCTGGGTCATGTGATGTGTAATAATTGCGTAGGTCTGTGATCTTAATCCCATGCGAATCTGCCATGTCCATATAATTTGTAATGTAAAAATTCCACCGCAAATTACCTATAGGCTATTTCGCAAAACGCCGAGGACATCTTATAGCCTATTAGTCCCGTGCGAATCTTCTAGCCTATTAGTCTCGTGCGAATCTTCTAGCCTATTAGTCCCGTGCGAATCTTCTAGCCTATTAGTCCCGTGCGAATTGGGGTGATATTTTTTTTATTTCGCAAGGATTCCTTGTTTTTTTATTTATTATTTTTCCATGGCTTTTCCCTGTATCGTTGAGAATTATGGATGCTGCGGTGGAAATAATTAATGCAAATTTTGACGACATTTTGGGGCTGGTTCTTATGCCAAAAGTTTTTAAATGTAGGCCTACTCATGAATTTACCGAATTGAAAGTGAATATAGCCTATATCCAAACCTGTAGCCACCTCCAACGCACCAATTTGCATACCCTATAGCCTTTAGCCTATAGCCACTGTGCCTTACAGATGTGTGCAGAAAATGACACTGCGAACTGACAATATGCAACTAGCCTATAGGAATGTTTCAGTCGTGATAATCCTAGGGATTTGATCAGTAAATTTGAGTGAAATGCAGACTTTGTTTATCCCGTTGCAATGCGCTGCACAAAACACAGATGTCGGGGTGTAATTCCTAAATCACATGAGGTCCAGTCAAGTGTAAGGTAGTCTGTAAAACAGCGAAGGTAGCCTACGAAACTATAAAACAGCTGAAATGTAACTAGGCCTAATTGTAGCCTATTATTTGCGGTGAAACACTCTAATATAATTGAAATGGAGCTTGCTACCATTTGCTTAACATATTTTAGGCTATTATACGGTCAATGGAACGAGCAAAATGTTGAGGAATTTAGGACGCCCTGGACGGATATTTTCAGTCCCACAAAGAATTAATGTCCAGGAAATAGACATAAAAAACAACATAGCATTTGATAATATAAAAGGGTTAATAACATGGGAGGAAGCCTGACTTGGAGCATTGAATTCATAAACACATTTTATACACTTAACGGAAAATCATATTCTGATTCAGATTCAATTTAGTCTGACACACCCTCGGAATATTGACTCAATATGTTTATATTGATGCAACGTACCCTCTGAGTATTCTCTGGGTAAAACACACCCTCCTGTCCATGTTTATATTGATTTATATACATGGATTCTGTGTTAAGCATTTGCTTAAATTAGCTACGTGATGATGGAAAGAAAAATAAATAATAATGTTTTATTGGCAGTGACCTTTGTATTACACTTTGATACTCCCAGAGAACAGCAAGGGTATGGGCGTATTATCTGATTAACATTAAAGTCTAAAACAAGCCTACCAGAAGTCTGATTGTTGGCTAGGAAGCAAGGCCGCATTAGCTATGTGCAAACAATGGTTTAACGCAGCTCAGTGCAGTGGGCCACAGATAAGGTTACCAGAGAGGATGGATCAATGAAGTTAAAGCAGTAAGATGTTTTTATTGAGTTATTCATGATGTCATTAACATTTACGATAATTATTAATTGAAGGATTGTTGAAAACAATATTTATGCTGTATTCAGTATATTCAATATTAGTGAATTTGTCATTGTCAGTATTAATATGAGTGGTCATGACGGTAACGTGCCCCAATCCATGGTCAGCTTCCCATGACTGCGGTATGGCGATATGGTGATTATTTCTGCAGCCCTAGTTCCACCTGTTAGCCACTTTAATCTTGTTTTATACATAAGGTTGTAATGTTTTACAAATGCTGTCCTTTGTATCTTAATGTAGATATAGCCTGTCTTTAGAATCAGCAGCTGCTTCAGTAGATACCTTTAATGGCCCAGAAAACTTTGCACTCTTGAAAAACGCTTTGTAATGCATTTTAGATCTTGCAGTATATTGAACAGTGTCAATAGTGTATTTTAAGATTCCTTTACCATGAACACTTTTTTTCCCCACTGAACGTACCCTTGAAGAAGGCCGGCCAGTCTCCTGGGCTGTCTCTCCGTGTCTCCGCAGCTGTTTATACCTCAGTCTGATCACCTGTGTCTTGTTTTCAGGATCCAGCTGGGATCTTTGAGCTGGTGGAGGTAGTGGGAAATGGAACCTACGGCCAGGTGTACAAGGTGAGACACGCCGTGTGAGGCAGTGGTGGCCTACCCTACAACCTCTGCCCCTGTATTCATTCCCTCTCCAGTCTCTGGCCCCAGCACTACAGTATGCCTGTGTTTATGTCAGATGAGTTCCCCTGGATCTGTCCGCTGTGCCAATGGAAGAGAGAAGAGTGTGAGAAAGGAAAATGGGGGGAAAATGGTGGCCAGGTTATGGTGACATATGTTATATATGAAGAGTGTGTTTATGTCCAGCCTTCCACATAATCAAACATTTGCAACAGTACCTTTACTATCTGACATTTTAGTTCAAGGTTGATTAGTTAAGGATACTAAAGGATCAAAAGTGAGTGTTATTTCTGTTATGCGTAATATTAACTTGGCCATCACACTTTGAGCCCCTCCCCCTCTGCCTTTCCCAGCTTATTATTTAAACCCTCTCCCTTCCTCAGGGTCGCCATGTGAAGACCGGTCAGCTCGCCGCCATCAAGGTGATGGATGTCACTGAGGAGGAGGAGGAGGAGATCAAGGCGGAGATCAACATGCTGAAGAAGTACAGCCACCACCGCAACATCGCGACATATTACGGGGCCTTCATCAAGAAGAGCCCTCCCGGAAATGACGACCAGCTCTGGGTCCGTGCTGCTATTCCGTCCCTCTGCTTCTCTTCCCAACTCCATGTAGCAGATCTGCTCTTGTGCTTTCTGTCTCACTCTCTTTCCTCACCCCCATCTACCGCTCTCATTCCCTTGCTTGCTCACTTGCTTTCTCTCATCCTCATCTCCCTCTCCTTGTACTTCTACTCATCCCCACATGCCTCTCTCTCACACTCAACCCCCCCCCCTCCCCGTGGTGTCCTTGTTTCTTTTGCTGTCTGTCACTCCATCTCCATTTTCCTCCCTCTCTCCCTGCTTCCTTCACCCTCACGCTCTTCCGTGATTTCCCCTCTGTGTTCACCCCACGCCCGTATCAATTTCCCTCTTTCTCTCCTAGCTGGTGATGGAGTTCTGTGGGGCCGGCTCTGTCACAGACCTGGTGAAGAACACCAAGGGGAGCTCCCTGAAGGAGGACTGGATCGCCTACATCTGCAGAGAGATCCTGAGAGTGAGAGCAGGCCACTTATTCACGATTATCCACACGGCCTCCTCAAACTATCGCTCCTATTCATTTCACCCATCATCACGTCTGGCCAAGGGGCCAACACAAATTGTTCAGTAGCACTGGCTTGGATGGGCGAAGTGCATTCTGACGACCGTAACGCTATTTTGCTTTTTCTGTGTCTGAACAGGGACTGTCTCACCTTCACGCCCACAAGGTCATCCACAGAGACATCAAAGGTCAGAACGTTCTACTGTCAGAAAACGCGGAGGTCAAACTGGGTGAGCACTGACCCCCCCCCACTGGACCAAGATGTGCACCGCAACTGTCTGTGGGTGTGCGCCAGGAACTGTTAAAGCAGAATGTAATGTCCACTCCAATAATTCAAGCCCCGAAACAGGACTGCAGTGTCTTGTGGACAATGGCTTCTCTTGTGTCTGGTTGCCGGTAGCTGGGAGTTCCTGTTTGTGTGAAACTTATTTTCATGGTGAAGCCACTAAGTCATTCTCCTCCTTGTTAGTGGATTTTGGTGTGAGCGCCCAGCTGGACAGGACAGTGGGACGGAGGAACACTTTCATCGGCACACCTTACTGGATGGCTCCCGAGGTCATAGCCTGCGACGAAAACCCAGACTCTACCTACGACTATAGGGTAATACCGACCCCTCTCTCTCTGGCTTGTGTAAATGCTCATCTGTCCCTGTCACACGTTTCCTTCTTTCTCTTATCTGTCCTTCTTTCTCTGTCCTGCCATCCACACCTCTGTGTCTCTCCCCTTTTCATTCTGCTATCTGAATCTCTGCATCCATCATATCTCACCTTAGTGTCACTCTCTTGCTCCTTACAGAGTGACATCTGGTCTCTGGGGATAACGGCCATAGAGATGGCGGAGGGAGCACCACGTAAGTAGACTTGACTTCTCCCAGCAAACCAGGACAGGTACTTGTTTGGCCGATGAGCCAGACTCATCCATATTTGTCACTTCTTATCAGGAGATGTGTGGACTGATTTGATATATTCATGTTTCTCCTGACTCATTTTCCTATTGAACTCTATGGAAAAATAAGTCTGGAGAAGTAAGTGATCTACTGCATATCTGGCAGCAGAGTGATGGTTTGAGGCCTCAGACCCTTGATGACTTACAGCCATTTAGCCAACCATGTGCTCCATACCCTTCCACTGTATGGGTAGCCCCCCCCCCCCCCAACATTTCCCATAGAGATCCATTCAACTGCAGAGAGGTTATAGTATCGCTTGTAAGAGTACCTGAAAATAAAATGAAGTCTTTTGATGTTGTTGGGTCACAGACATCAGGATGTCATGGCATGCAAATGATATGCAGCCAAATATTAAATATGATGACATATCAGTTTATGTGAATCTGTCCAATTACTTTTGGTACCCTAAAATGAGGGGGGGGGGGGGGTTGCTATGTATAAAAAGGGCTACAATTGCTACGCAGTTCACGCGATATGGATGTAAAACCCCTCAAATTAAACCCCTCAAATTAAAGCCTGCACTTTGACCTCACAGTCGCTGTTCCATTTCAAATTCAATGTGTTGGAGTACAGAGCCAAAACTGCACTGTATATCATATGTATATTTCTCAGTTTTAACAGTAAATCAAAATGTGTAAAGTACAAACCACAATTCCAAAACAATTGGGACAGTATGTAAAATGCACATAAAAGCAGTAAGCAGTGATTTGTAAATTTTCTTTTACATATATTTAATTGAAAACAGTACAAAGAAAATATATGTTTTACCTTATCAACTTTATTAATTTTTGTAAATATACGCTAATTCCGAATTTGATGCCTGCAACACGTTCCAAAAAAGTTTGGAACATTCCACAGGTAAACAGGTGATGCTATCATGACTGGGTATAAAAGGATACCAAACGACTTATTTTCAGGTACTCTTACAAGCGATACTATAACCTCTGCATTTGAATGGATGTCTATGGGTATTGGGGGTGGGACTAGATTAAGCTGTAAATTACACGGTAATAGTATGGAACCTATGGTTGGCTAAATGGCTGTAAGTCATCAAGAGTCTGCACTATCAAACGAGCCTCAAACCAGTTCAATAGAGTTTTTGCCCCTGTCCCAACTTTTTTGGAACGTGTTGCAGGCGTCAAATTCCGAATTAGTGTATATTTACAAAAATCAATAAAGTTGATAAGGCAAAACTTTAAATATCTTTTCATTATACTGTTCAATTAAATATATGTAAAAGAGAATATACAAATCAGTGCTTTCTGCTTTTATGTGCATTTTACGTACTGTCCCAACTTTTTTGGAATTGGGGTTTGTACTTCTAGTACAGTTTCTCTGTGTAACAAATCAAGGCATCCAAGAAATGTGTGACCCCCCCCAGGTGTGTATAATAGTTTCAGTTCCATTTTGAGCTCTCTGCAGTGACTAATCAAACTTCACTTTGCATCATTAAAATGCTGACAGTAATGCCTCTCCAACACACAGTAACACAGTGTGAATCTTAAATCTGTTCATTACATTCTTTGTCATGAATGGATCAACTCATCCAGATAGATGAAAGAAATAAATTTAATCCCTAGATATATTATTCATAATGCAACCTGGCAGGCCCACCATATATTGAGCTGTATAATATATGACCCCGATATTATTGCGCATTCCCTAGTATATGGATTAAGAGATCGTCGAAGGATGGTTCATGTGGCTGTTCTTTCATATTTATAATCAATTTTTTTAATGAGTCCTTCCCACCCTGTCTCTCTTAGCGCTGTGTGACATGCATCCAATGAGAGCTCTCTTCCTCATCCCCCGAA
The DNA here is from genome assembly GCA_029718625.1 of Synaphobranchus kaupii. NCBI lineage: Eukaryota > Metazoa > Chordata > Actinopteri > Anguilliformes > Synaphobranchidae > Synaphobranchus > Synaphobranchus kaupii. The sequence continues at coordinate 17,650,066 of CM056393.1, forward strand.
ACCCCCCTCCCAAACTTAAGTCCAAGAAATGGTGAGAGCGCTTTCATTCTTGTTTATCTGTGCCGTCCATTTTTTTTTGGGCGGAGGGGCATACAATGTTCTTTCTCTCATTTTTCCTCATAGTGTTACCCTCTCTTGCACCGTTCTCCAGCGTCTGTGGTCACATCCTTATTCACTGCTATAGCTTTCCCCCTTTATTCCTTTAATTACTCACATTATATTCCTCTGATTCTGTCGCCTGTTCACTTCCCTGTCCCTGTGCTCCTCTTCTCCCTTCCCTCCTCTCACTGCACGTTGCCCCCTTTCCTCCGGCAGGTCAAAGAAATTCATCGACTTCATCGAGAGCTGCCTGATAAAGACGTACCCCAGCCGGCCCTCCACAGAGCAGCTCCTCAAGCACCCCTTCATCAGGGACCAGCCCACCGAGAGGCAGGTCCGCATCCAGCTCAAGGACCACATCGACCGCACCCGCAAGAAGAGAGGGGAGAAGGGTGAGGCCCAGAGGGGGGAGGAGCCGGCAGTGCTGGATGAAGGATATCTGCAGGGGTTGGGCCTGTTTTTTTTGTGTGTGACCGTGTGTGATGAGCTCTTTGTGTGGTCCTTGTCGCAGAGGAGACGGAGTATGAGTACAGTGGCAGTGATGATGACGATGAGAACCCTGCGGATCAAAGAGAGTCCAGGTAAAAGCCCCACGAACCCGGCCTCGGTTTGGAACGAAGGTGCTGTTCTGAGATCAGCCAGAAAGATCCTAGAAATAATTGCTGTGAGGGAAATCCGGCACCACACACTGTGTTTGTACCCTCAAATTCTGAATTCTAAAGCCAGGGATTTGGCCCAGATTCTTATTCTCAAAACAATGTGGCTCATGCCGTGAACCTATCAAAGAGATTATGAACCAATCGACATCGAGATTGACCTTGCGTGTTCACAGCAGTACAGCTAGATGCAAAGTAACGTTTGAGTTTCACCTGCTTTTGCGTCGCCGAACAGAAATCGAACGCGGCATAAGTTTATATATCTGGGGTCTTTATAAAATTGGCTAGCTATATAATTCCGCTAGCCATCACTGTCAGTTGTGGTGTTCGAGTAAAACTGTCTAGCTGAAAGATTAGCTCCTTTATTTCTCCTTTATTAGTTATGAAAACCAGAAAAAGATCCTATTGCAAAACGTCCAGCAAAATACCAATTTGGGGCTAGGTGTATCGGGTAACTGTAAGTCTGGGATAGAGGGTAGCCTTGTTCAACAATTTACATGTATAAAAAAAAAAAAATAAATGTAAAAAAAGCTAACATTAGCTGTCGTGAACCATCAGGTAGATAGCTAACTTTAGACTAGTAAAATGAGCAAAATAATCACTTCATTAGCTACCAAACTCAGTGACTAAATGGAAAATGTTTTATTATTATTATTGTTAAACTCTGCAACAACATAAAATATTCCATTGTTTTGCCAGGACTTTTGGAGCTCACATTTGTAGCCAACATGGCAGTCTGTAATCCTGCAGTATCTAGTAGAAACTCCGATGCGCATTCACAACGAGAAGCAGACAGTGTCTCTGTGTCTTTCTCTGTAGGCAGGGTTTTATGACTTTCAAAATTACGACTGTTGAGAAAGATGCTTAAACTTTGCTCCATAAAATGGGATTAAACTGTGTAAAAAAATTAAAAAAAATAAATAATACAAAAAACTGTAAAAACATTGTCTCTCTCTCTGTGTTCCCACGTCCCCCAGCTCGATCCTGAACGTGCCGGGCGAGTCGACGCTGAGACGGGACTTCCTGCGTTTGCAGCAGGAGAATAAGGAGCGATCGGAGGCCCTGAAGAGGCAGCAGGCCCAGCTGGCGGCTCAGCGCCGTGACCCCGAGGAGCACAAGAGACAGCTGCTGCACGACCGGCAGAAACGCATCGAGGAGCAGAAGGAGCAGAGACGCCGGCTGGAGGAGGTAGCGGGCGTGCCGGGCGCCGTTTCGCCACATCGCTCGTCGCTCTGCACCACTGCACAACGTTTCCTGCCTTTTACTGCATTTACCAGGCACAGCTGGAGACCCCCTGCCACTTCAGAGTTTAACTGTGCATTACCACGTCAATTATGAAACACTGGGTGCCCCGATACCACATTACTTGACACCATTACAGACTAGATTTTTTCTTACTGTGTTTGTACTTTTCCTACGTAGTGTTGGAGGCTTTTTGCTGCCTCACATTGTGCAGTGTTGGGGGGCATGTACTGGATGTTTACCTCTAATTGCTGGCCGCATTCACTGCTATTGTATTTTGTAGTCTAGAAGTACTTATGTAGACAGATTGACATGATTACAGTGGTGTAGTGTTGAGATAAATATAAACTTGGCTCTTACAGTAAGTGCCAAGTGCCTTTGTTTACTCACTGCTCACCTCAATCACCTTCAGCATTTAGAGTTCATATTCTTAAATCCGTAAATGTACATGCCGATTGAAGGACACAGTTTTAGTAGTGTTGCACATTGAGTAGTACATTTCCATACCTGTGATTTCTGTGACTCAGCACTAATGATACCTCGCCTGCTCTCGCCCTAACATCTACATCTCTCTGTCTCTCCCTCTCTCAGCAACAGAGGAAGGAGCGTGAGATGGTGAGACAGCAGGAGAAAGGCCCCCACCGCAGACTGGAGGAGCTGAGGAGAGACGAGGACAGGAGGATTGCTGAAAGGGACCAGGTAACTAATCAATCATGCACAGGTCCTTTGCATGGCCAGCCAATCGGTGGATGATGTGGAGGCACAGCCAACCAATGGGGGCGTCATCTCTAGTATCTTTAAGCCAATCTGGAGAGAATGCAGCAGAATGCCCTTGGAGCAGTTGCCATGGCAGCAGGCTGACAGCAGAGTTTGGATTTATGACGATTATCTGGAGGATCTGTTTTTACTTCTATTCTGCATATCTTTACTGTTTTTTTAGCCTTTATACCATGGAGTCTGTTATACTGCAACTACAGTGTGGTAAAACACCAGCAGGGCAAATTAAGTAGGGTTACTTTCACCTGTTCAGTACCTTCCAGATGTTACACGTCACTGGTATACTATCTATGTAGTAAATATTACTGTAAAATTAATTGAATCCTATTGAAATACAGGACGTTTTCTCCTCTGTAATCTTCTTAAATCTTAAAGATGGCTACATACAGTATACAACTGAAAAGCCTTTGATTCAGTATGTGTAGGCGGGTGTCATTTAAGGTATATTCCACAACACCTTTTTATCCTTTCCTTTCTTCTCCCTGTCTCTTCCCCTTCTCTCTTTAGGAGTTCATAAGACAAAAGTTAGAGGAGGAACAGCGACAGTTAGAAGTTCTCCAGCAGCAGCTACTTCAGGAACAGGCCCTTCTCATGGTAACCTGCCCCATATTCTTTACTCCCCTTCCTCACTAACCAACCCCTGGAAGGGTTGCATAAGAAATTTAGCCTCCCCTTTCTGACTTTTTGACAGCCCAACAGGATCAACTGTTTTTTGGGTTTCAATATTGGGAGTCATATTGGAGATACTTTTGGCTATATAGTGTATGTGGACACCCCTTGGTCTGGGGCTGTTTTTATGGCTCAGGCTATGCTCCTGAGTTCCAGTGAAGGCAAATCTTAACACTACAGCATACATTGACATTCTAGATGATTCTGGGTTTCCAGCTTTGTGGCAGCAGTTTGGGGAAGGCCCTTTCCTGTTTCAGAATGACAATGCCCCTGTGCACAAATAGCGGTCCATATAGAAATGGTTTGTCTGGATTGGTATGGAAGAACTTGACTGGCCTGCGCAGAGCCCTGACCTCAACCCCATCAAACACCATTGGGATCAATTGGAAAGCGGACTGTGAGCCAGGCCTAATAGCCCCACATCAGTGCCCGACCTCACTAATGCTCTTCTGACTGAATGGAAGTGGAGGCTGTTATAGCAGCAAATGGGGACCAACTCCATATTAATGCCCATGATTTTGGAATGAGATTTTGGATGAGCAGGTGTCCATATACTTTTGGCCATGTAGTGTAGGTGTAAGTGTGCCTGATTGTGGTGAGCTATTTAAAAAATAAGGATTTAAAAACTTATTGTACTGATATTCACATGCAGAAACTAAATTTGGTTTAATTTATTTATCGTACTCACTTCACAAATATTTAACCCTTCTGATTGACCCCACCCCACTGCAGTATAATTTTGCGTGATGTGTCTGTCTCTTTAATTGTTATACAGGTATATACCTCTTTCTGACTCTCAGTTAGATTATTTTGTATATAAAGAGTTCTATACACACACCAGTCTCTGCAATTGTTATTTAAAATATATAATATATTTATGCAATGATATATCACTGAGCTGCAATTCCATTTTAACATATGTTGAATATTGTTAGTTTATCAAAGGTTGAGATGCCTGGGGCTCAAAATATACTGTGCATTGTCCTTGCCCCTAATTATTAATTCCTTTGAGGAGATAGATTGTGTATTGTGTGGCTGAAAGGGTGGGTGACTTTGGCAGCACACTATTAATTAGTCATTAGTGTTGGGCTGTCAGACTCCTGTAGGCAAGTTTAAAACCCAAAGCACTCTTGCCAGACAAAGCCATTTAAAAGAATATGCTCCCTAGGTTAGTTAAAGTGACTAAGACACTTTGTTTGCTCACAGTAGGCTGACTTTAGCAAGGCATGATGGGGGAAAACTGGGCGTACAAAAGACAGAAGTAGTTCTTGTGCAAATTCCATTCCGGTTAAAAGCTAATCACAGATTATAAATTGAGTAATCATTGCAAATCCAAGACATTATTTGGTTTGACTGGCTGTTGGGCAAACCGTGTGATTTAACTAAAGGAAACCAACACTGAAAGTCCCCTTTTCTTGGATTGGTCCTGAAAATAAAGTTCCCATGATTTTTAAACATTTTGCCAACAAAAAAAACAAACACCACTTTTTGGTTTCCTGTGTTTGAGCATGTTTGTTCTTGATTGTAAAACTGTGACTTTATCCGCGCAGTCCTGAGCTGTGTGTGTAACTGACTACACAGTCCTGAGCTCATGTGTGTAACTGACTGCGCAGTCCTGAGCTTGTGTGTAACTGCAGTCCTGAGCTCATGTGTGTAACTGACTGCGCAGTCCTGAGCTTGTGTGTGTAACTGACTACACAGTCCTGAGCTGTGTGTGTAACTGACTGCGCAGTCCTGAGCTTGCGTGTGTAACTGACTAAACAGTCCTGAGCTCATGTGTGTAACTGACTGCGCAGTCCTGAGCTTGTGTGTAACTGTGCAGTCCTGAGCTCATGTGTGTAACTGACTGCGCAGTCCTGAGCTTGTGTGTGTAACTGACTACACAGTCCTGAGCTGTGTGTGTAACTGACTGCGCAGTCCTGAGCTTGTGTGTAACTGTGCAGTCCTGAGCTTGTGTGTGTAACTGACTACACAGTCCTGAGCTCATGTGTGTAACTGACTGCGCAGTCCTGAGCTTGTGTGTAACTGTGCAGTCCTGAGCTCATGTGTGTAACTGCAGTCCTGAGCTTGTGTGTGTAACTGACTGCAGTCCTGAGCTGTGTGTGTAACTGACTGCGCAGTCCTGAGCTTGTGTGTAACTGTGCAGTCCTGAGCTCGTGTGTAACTGACTGTGCAGTCCTGAGCTTGTGTGTGTAACTGACTGCAGTCCTGAGCTTGTGTGTGTAACTGACTGCAGTCCTGAGCTCATGTGTGTAACTGACTGAGCAGTCCTGAGCTCATGTGTAACTGACTGAGCAGTCCTGAGCTTGTGTTTGTAACTGACTGCGTAGTCCTGTGGGCAGGAATACAAGCGCAAGCAGTTGGAGGAGCAGCGGCAGTCGGAGCGGCTGCAGAGGCAGCTGCAGCAGGAGCACGCGTACCTGGTCTCTTTACAACAACAGCAGCAGCAGCAGCAGGACAAGAAGCATCAGCTCTACCATTACGGCAAGAACCTTGAGCCCAGCAACAAGCCTGCTTGGGCCCGAGAGGTATGGCAGCACACACACACACACACACACACACACACACACACACACACACACACACACACACACACACACACACACACACACTCACACTCACACTCACACTCACACTCACACTCACACACACACACTCACTCACTTGCTCGCTCGCTCGCTCGCTTGTCTGGCTCCAACCCAGCCCTCACATTCTCATCCCTTACATCATGTCTCAAGTGCAGGGGAAACCTCATCCATCTCCTCCACAGCCAGTGTGGGCATTGTGGTCCAGAGGACTTGATTTACCAGTTAAGATTGTAGGATTAGCTGTAGATTGGCAGTTCGGTCAGGGCGCAGGGTTTTTGACGGCCATAGTTATCACGACGGGCTCCACGGGATCGTCACTGGCTGCAGTGAGAAGGGGCCTCGGCGTCACATCTCCACAGAAGGCTCTTTCTCTCCCAATTCTCTCCTTCAGGTGGAGGAGCGCAGTAAGCTGAACAGGCAGGGCTCCCCCAAGATCTGCACCACTGTCTCTGACACTGCCATTCAGTCTCGATCTGACTCCGTCAGCCAATCGGGTTTAGCACAAGCTGCCCAGATCTCACCCATGCAGAGGCCTGTTGAACCCCAGGGTGGCCAAGGCAAGGTGGGTGGGCCTTATGGAGGAAAAATGGGAGGGGTCAGGTGGAATCTGTGTAAACATTTCAGGGCACAAAGCTACATGTTGTAAACCTTGGGTGGTCACATCTGAGATGGTCATTTCCCACAAGAAAAGCTTCAAACAGGTCTATTCTCACCTTGGAAATGTTGATATTTGAGTGTATTCCTTTGGAAATGGGGAAACTAGATGTGTTTTGATAGGAAATTTGGAAAATCCCACAGGCCATTGCAGTGTCAGAAACAAACTTGTGTGTCAACCAGCCATTTGGCTAGTAGCTGAAAAAAAGCCAAATGTTTTGTTCGTAAAAATGTTTTACAAATGTCCGCATTCACAAAATGCTTTTCAGTTATATTCTGAAAGCGATGAAATCAGGTCAGCAAGTGTAGTAAATCTAGTAATGAATGTTAATTACTAAATCTCTTCCCACTGAACCAACCAACCTTTTCTTTTTTCTGGCCTCCCAATTACAATCTCCTTTTCTTGCATTCTCCTGAACCTTAGCAAGCAACCGTCTCTTCTTTTCCCTCTCCGTGAACTCATTTGAGTTAACATTACCATTTTAAACAATTGGTTTTCAAATCAAATCATATAATCAATTCTTTAATTTGCACATTAGACATAATCAAAGTTTAAGTATTGCTGATGGCCACTGACTAATATGGAAAATAAATCTGTAACAAATCTATACCTACTGTGGCTATATCTACAGTACATGACATACTACTATCTAACCACCATTAGGTAGTAAGATGACCACAGCGTGTCTCTATTAGATCTAGCTCGCTAGACAATGTTTACTATGTTTGGTATACAATGGAAAACTTATTTTGCTTTCTAGCTAGCTAGCTGTTTTCAGTAGGTTCGCTATTGAATCGTATGCACTTAGTAACGGCGGGGCTAGTGCCAGAGTAGCCAGTGCTGCTAGCTCTAGTCCAGTTGCAGTAGGATCCCCCCTCCACCAATCATCATATCCCCCCTCCACCAATCATCATATCCCCCCTCCACCAATCATCATATCGCCCTCCACCAATCATCATATCCCCCCTCCACCAATCATCATATCCCCCTCCACCAATCATCATATCCCCCCTCCATCAATCATCATATCCCCCCTCCATCAATCATCATATCCCCCCTCCACCAATCATCATATCCCCCTCCACCAATCATCATATCCCCCCTCCACCAATCATCATATCCCCCTCCACCAATCATCATATACCCCCTCCACCAATCATCATACACCCCCTCCACCAGTCATCATATACCCCCTCCACCAGTCATCATACACCCCCTCCACCAATCATCATATACCCCCTCCACCAATCATCATATCGCCCTCCACCAATCATCATATCCCCCCTCCACCAATCATCATATCCCCCTCCACCAATCATCATATCCCCCCTCCATCAATCATCATATCCCCCCTCCATCAATCATCATATCCCCCCTCCACCAATCATCATATCCCCCTCCACCAATCATCATATCCCCCCTCCACCAATCATCATATCCCCCTCCACCAATCATCATATACCCCCTCCACCAATCATCATACACCCCCTCCACCAGTCATCATATACCCCCTCCACCAGTCATCATACACCCCCTCCACCAATCATCATATACCCCCTCCACCAATCATCATATACCCCCTCCACCAGTCATCATACACCCCCTCCACCAATCATCATATACCCCCTCCACCAATCATCATATACCCCCTCCACCAGTGATCATACACCCCCTCCACCAGTCATCATATACCCCCTCCACCAGTCATCATACACCCCCTCCACCAGTCATCATACACCCCCTCCACCAATCATCATATACCCCCTCCACCAGTCATCATATACCCCCTCCACCAGTCATCATACACCCCCTCCACCAGTCATCATATACCCCCTCCACCAGTCATCATATACCCCCTCCACCAGTCATCATACACCCCCTCCACCAGTCATCATACACCCCCTCCACCAGTCATCATATACCCCCTCCACCAGTCATCATATACCCCCTCCACCAATCATCATATACCCCCTCCACCAGTCATCATATACCCCCTCCACCAGTCATCATACACCCCCTCCACCAGTCATCATATACCCCCTCCACCAGTCATCATATACCCCCTCCACCAGTCATCATACACCCCCTCCACCAGTCATCATATACCCCCTCCACCAATCATCATATACCCCCTCCACCAGTCATCATATGCCCCCTCCACCAGTCATCATATACCCCCTCCACCAGTCATCATATACCCCCTCCACCAGTTATCATACACCCCCTCCACCAGTCATCATATACCCCCTCCACCAATCATCATATCAATCTTCAAGTAAGAAGTGGCCTGGCTGTTTTTACCTCCCTTTCTTTGGTCTTTTTAAATCTGGTTGCTTTCAATTGTAAATTATTTTCCTTTTCTTCTTTCCCTTTCCTTCACCCCTTTTAATACCTTTACCCATCATGCTCCTCTCCTGTGACATGGCCCGTACCCTCCCGCCCGTCGTTCCTCTGGGTCTCTTCCCCCCTCGTGCTTTCCTCCCTCCCTGTATCCCCTTTGTTGCACGGCGCTGGCGCCTCAGTTTCAGATGGCCCACCTGGTGCCTCTGAAACCGTACGCTGCCCCGGTCCCTCGCTCACAGTCCCTCTGTGACCAGCCCACTAAGACCATGTCTGCCTTCCCCACCCAGGATCCCTCCCCCACCCCCACTCCCCGCTCCATCCCCTCTAGGGAACTGGTGCGCCAGAACTCGGACCCCACCTCTGAGAGCCCTGCCCCCCTGCCGCGTCCCATCACCCGGGACGACCGCGGGCCCTGGATCCGCAAGCAGGACTCCGAGCAGCCGCCCAAGGTGGGTGCCCTCCCTCAAACTCTTAATCTTTCAGTCCTATTTATAGACATGGGAATCCTCCTTGCTTTTGGGGTCTTCTTTTGCTGTTTTGTGCAATTTCTATTTCTTGAGATGTTTTACAAGTGACTTAATTATCAATATTTGGTTTAGAGATTTGGGGTGAGGGTCTGAACTAATCATAGGTGAGCACGTTTTGTGTGCAAATAAAAAAAAGTAGCTCTCTCTGTCTTTACCTCAGGTCAGCTGGTGAGATGGCTGATTCTTGTCTATGTATTAATGGCGTATTAAACTGGTGTTTCCTGCCCCAGGTGCCCCAGAGAACAACCTCCATCGCTGTAGCCCTGAATAGCAGCTTGTCCTCTGGGGTCAGACACCCGGTTCGAGCCAGGTGGGTAAAGGCGTGTCTCTGGCCCACAGTACAGGGAAATGGCTGGATGGAGGGTCCTAATAAGTATACAGTGCAATTTGATTATCGTTTTGCGTGGCCAAGTGTGTGTGTGAGAACAAGGGAATTTTTAATTATTTTTATGTGTATGTATGTGTGTCTGTGTGCATAAGTGCGTGTGTGCACACGCGTCTGTGTGTTTAAACATACTTTGTGTGTGTGTGTGTGTGTGTGTGTGTGTGCTCTTTTACGTGCACAGTTGTAATTACTGCCCTGCAGGGCTGTGTGCTCCTCTCCACTGCTGTTTAGCCTTGAGCTCTATGTCTGAATGAGATGTTTAAATGGGTCAAATGTAAGCCTGTCCCAGAGAGGACCTGGGCTGAATGGATTAGTAATAATGAGTCGGTGTCTCCCTTCCACCTGTTAGTAACCCAGACTTGAGCCTTAATGACCGCTGGGAGACGGGTGATGGCGTGGGTGTGGCATCCAACCTGCCGCAAACTGGCTCCCTGGAGAGGCATCACATCCTGGGTGAGTGAGTCTGAACACAGGGCTTGTAGGGCTTTTTTCACTGATGCATAAAGTTAATTAATAAGTTAAAGATGACGCAAGTGTACATTTTTGTGTGTTGCAGCATCTTCAAAAACGGAGTCGTCTCCCATTCTGCCCCAGGATGAGCGCCACAAGCAAGGGGAGTCCCGCACCTCTTCCCGGCCAAGTCGTCCCGCGGTGAGCTCCTAAATATTACCATCTAGCCTACGAGATTTTCATAAACACTCGGATCTCTATTCAGTCTTGTCTTCATTATTTTTCCTTAACTTTAACTTTCAATTCTTGTGCAGTAAAATATAGTTAGCGACTGACATTAATGGAAACGGTTTTCTCCGAAACAAACAAACGTATATTTAGTCCTTCAAATGAAGGCCAAAGGGCACTGCATCTCAATTGAATAGAGACCCAGGTAGTGAGCACACAATGGAAAAACCAATGCAAAATGGCTTAATATAGAGCGTTGGGCTACCATGTGTGGGCAGTAGAGCTTGTATGCAGAGTATGGCACAGAGTCTACCAGTGTCTGCAGTTCTGCAGGAGGGGTACAGCATGACTGGTCCTTAAGAAAGTCGTGCTCAGTTGATCTCCGGCATTGTTCCGGAATATCCCATAAATGCTCCATTGGGTTCAGTTCTGGTGCGTGAAAAGGTCCTGTGGCCATGTCCAGTACCTGCATTGCTTTATTTGTCTAGCAGATGTCCTTATCCAGTGTCATTTGATCATTACAGCTGATTATTTGTTGAAGTTGATCAAAGGTACAACTGAAATGCTCCACCTTAGATTGTTTCTTCCACGGTCTCTTGATATTAACAGCACACTTCCTGCATATTCCTCTACTTGTTTCCATTGTGTACAGTTTGGCCGCTTGATCAATGTCCTAATTCTTGTGTCCCACAGTGTAAAACCTCCTTCACTGTGTGTCCATCCCTACACACACCCGTCCTCACAGAAAACTGACTCTAACCTCTCATTTCTCTCTCCTCTCCTGCCATCAACTCTGCGTTCTTTACCCCAATCACATTCCCTTTCACGCTTCTCCCTCCCTCTTTTTCCTCGTCCCTCTCCCTGCCCTCGCTCTCCTTTACCTTTCTACTTACGCTCCGAAACACAGAGCTATAAGAGAGCTGTAGGAGAGGTCAGTACCCACGTGTGTGTGTGTGTGTGTGTGCTTGCTCATCGTCTGTGTGTCACCAATATTTTTAAATGTTCGTTTTGACTGTTGCTTTACTAGGCAAAGTCAAGAATGGGAAAAGATTAGCATTTTTAATATTGGATATATTGTTTTTCTATGAAATTGAAGTATAGATGTTCAAGTTTTTTGCCCAGTTTCTTTTATTTCTTTACACCATGATACGTCCATTTTCTTCTGTATGTTGTCTTTTTTGATGCCTCCGATGTTGGAAGGTTTAAAAAAGTTGTGGTTGTTGTCAAGGTGTCTCGCTTGCTGCATCCCCATATCTGACACGCGCATCTCTGACCTGGCTGTGCATCCCCACTGCCTGTTCTTCAGTCCTTACACTCTGTTTCATTTCAGTAGCTTGACTGCTGTGGGTAGTGCACAAAGGATGGGATGTGGCATGTAACTGAATCTCCATTGCATTATCGGAATGCTATATACTGCCTGGTTATTTCCTTTCCCATTGTGCTTCTCCTATTTTATTCCTTTTGTAGTAGAGATGCCAGCATGTGCTGTTAAACCTGTATCATTAAAGAGATTGATCATTTAATGAAACAAAAATGATAACATTCAAAATGAGACATGAAATGTGTCATTCTGGCACATTTTTTCTAGGATCTGATGCATATGAAATTAATGTGTTTACACTAGTGTTGTTTTATTATATTGGCAGACCAATTTAGCTTCAAAAACAGATTTTTAAGGTGAATTTTCCCAGTAAAATGATGGCATTGCTCGATAGCTGATATCTCATTATTGTGAGTATATAGTGATTCTGTTCATGTGTGTTTGCGCGTGCGAGTTTGCAGTTGCTGGTGTGTGTGTGCGTGCGTGTGTGTGCATGTGCGTGTGTGTGCGCGTGCGTGCGAGTGAGTTTGCAGTTGCCTGTATGTGTGTGTGTGTGCGTGCGTGTGCGTGTGCGTGCGCGTGCGTGTGTGTGTGCGTGCATGCGTGTGTGCGTGTGTGCGTGCGCGTGCGTGTGTGTGCGTGTGCGCGTGCGAGTGAGTTTGCAGTTGCCTGTATGTGTGTGTGTGTGCGCGCGCGCGCGCGCGAGTGTCTGCAGTTGCTGGTGTGTGCGTGCGTGCGTTGTGTAGCACCTCCTGCTTCTCCATCCCCTCCTGTGTGCTGGTATCCGCATGCTTCTCCCTCTGCTCCTGCTGGGAAAGTATGGCTCTCCACCTCTCTTCCTCTCCTCACGTTTGCGTGCGTCTCTGTGTCCAGGACCACAGGCTGCACGCGAAGGAACCGAAGGAACGTCAGGATGAGCCCCCCAGACCCCCCGCCAAGGCCATGGACTACTCCTCTTCCTCAGACAGCGAGAGCAGCGAGAGTGGAGAGGGGCCAGAGGAGGAGGAGGAGGAGGAAAGCCCCACAGACCGGTGAGAGGGGGGGGGGGGGGGGGAGCGGGTACACAGCAGGACACTTACACCCGGATCATGTTATACCAGAACAGTTTATACCAGTACTTTGCTTGTAGTGTCAAGCTGTAATTTCTACCTGAAGACAGCAGGCAAGAGAAAGGAGGGATAAGGGGGGTGTTGTGGTGTTCCCAGTACAGTGGTGGGTGGAGTGGTTCCGTACTCCACATCACTAGGGCGAGCCTCTACATTACACTTCACCCTACAAGCTCGTTTCCACACAATAATCCTTCAGCCTGTATAAATGCTCCCAGTGACGTATCGCAAACACACCATGGCCCTGCCTAAACGGCCTTCACCAGGCATTACCCTGCACCTGTGCTAAACACTGGATGCACACAAACATGCTCTGTCTGTCTCCTACACACATTGTCTCTCTTTTTCCTTCACCTCTAAGTGTGTACGACTCAATAGCAAACCTACTGAAAATGGTTAGCTAACTATAAAGCTAGATTATCATCTCCTACCCCCACCCCCACTTACCCGCACTGATCACTGATGTCCGTCTCCCACGGTCCCCTCTCAGTGTTCGTGATGCGGACTCGGACTCGGTGAACACCATGGTGGTCCATGATGAAGAAATGGAGGCTGAGGTGGAAGTGCAGGCCGGGGGCTACGTGGATCAGACCATGCTGGTCCAGAGGGTGAGTTACCAACACAGAGTAGGGGCAGAGGGCCTACCATGCAGCTTGCTGGCCATTATCAATCCCCTTGTCTAGCTAAATACTGCTGTTGACAGCTTCTGTGGGTTGGTCATGTCATTCACTTTGGTTCTGAATGGCCATTTTTTTCAAACCAGTGAAAATGATAACTAAAATGATTCCTGGTAAAAGTTCCACAAACATTTGTCTGGGTGAAATGTAAGCAAGCAAGGCAGCCATTATCATTAATGAATATTTCACTTTGAACTGTCAGGTGAGAGTAATCCACGAGTGTTCAAAATGTCATTTCTAAATCTGTTTCATTCTGGCACCAAACTCATCTCTACATGAAGTCCAGTTTTTTTTTTTACAGTAGGTTTTGCATTGTGGGACTGTGACTAACAGAAACAGAAATAACCTGTATTAGTATTATAAATCCTGCATTACACAAGTGATCTTAACCTGGGTTGCTGTATAGAATGAGGTAGTGGAAGTGTAGCACAGAGGACAGTGTGGTGTTGATTGTGCTCCTGTCCTTGCACAGACCCCAGAGAATCGCGGTCATAACGGCTACACAAACCTGCCGGACGTGGTGCAGCCCTCTCACTCTCCCACGGAGACTGCGTCTCACTCCTCACCTGGGAAGGATAACGTCTACGATGTGAGGAGTCTGTCTGTCTCTCTCTCTCTCTCTCTCTCTCTCTCTCTCTCTCTGTCTCTGTGTCGTTCCCTCTGTCTGTCTCTGTATCTCTCTCACTTTCTCACTCTGCCTCTCTCTCTCTGTCTCTCTCCCTATCTCTCTCTGTCACTATCTCTCTCTTTCTCTGTCTCTCTCTGTCTGTCTCTCTCTGTCTCTCTCTGTCTCTGTATCGTTCCCTCTGTCTGTCTCTTTGTATCTCTCTCTTTCTCACTCTGCCATCTCACTTCTCTCTCTCCCTCTCTTTGTCTCTCTGATCAATTAAATTCACAAATGCTTTATTGGCATGACAAGATGCATGTTACGTTGCCAAAGCACAGAACAAAGAACACAATTGAACACATGAACACAGATCTGGACATACAGTTTACAGACAAAAATACGCAAATACACTCTTTCTCTCTGTCTCTTATGTTTTTCTCTTTCTTTGTGCATCCCTGTCTGTCTCACCAGTCTCCTGTGTCACTCATCACACTGTATCTGTATATCTGTATTTCTTCAACATCTCATTTGTTCATGTTTACCCCCCTCTCTGAAAGCATGCCCTATAAGCATGTTCTATCCGCTCGCACCAGGTGCCAGAAGGCACTCATGTAACTTTAGCGACTTGGAGAGTTATAAACAATTAGCTTCTATACAGTAATTAATAAGATGGGACTGAAACTGGGTAAATTTGTTGTGCAGTTGTCTTCTGTATTTACACAAACATGCACATAAATACACACATATATACAGAAATATGGCTTGTGCCAAAGTGCTGAAATGGTGCAAACGGAGTCATTTTCCTGATTTCAGTATCAGTCCCGGGGATTGGTCAAGACTCCTGGCAAAGCTTCCTTCACCACCTTTGTGGACCTGGGAATGTACCAGCCGCAGGGGGTTCCGGAAGAGTCCATCTCGGCGGCAGGTGAGTTTCGTCACGCGTCTCTGAGCACAATGTACCCCTCTGTGGTGAGGGAGCAGCTCTGACATAAGCGAGCTGGGCCCTGTCCAAGAGCTCTGAGCTGCACACAGTCCGCCTTTCAACCGGCGCTTTCTGTGTCTGCATCCGTTTGTGTTACTCAGTACAATCGTTTCATTCTGAGGGTCACTTTTACACTTACTGTCCAGTGTCTTACTGTACCTCCCTCTCCATCTCCCTCTCCATCTCTCTCTCCATCTCCCCCTCCATCTCCCCCTCCATCTCCCCCTCCATCTCCCCCTCCATCTCCCCCTCCATCTCTCTCTCCATCTCCCTCTCCATCTCCCTCTCCATCTCTCTCTCCATCTCTCTCTCCTGCCATGCCTGCCCTTTTCAGTTTTTTTGGATGTTAGGAGTGTTGCCGCACCGAATAAAATAGTTCACATTAAAGCTGATTAAGTTACTTAATAGACGTGACCACATGAACAATTATCATCAAATAATGTACGATGCAAATTGCCTTCCGAACGATTTTATTTTATGCGTATTCTCTTAAAGTTGAGCTAAGTGATGTCTTCTCTCAGGTTTTGGCTGCAGGTTCGAGCAGCTGAGGCTGGATGGACGCAAGGGCTCCATAGTGAACGTGAACCCGGCCAACACCCGCCCCCACAGCGACACCCCCGAGATCCGCAAGTACAAGAAGAGGTTCAACTCTGAGATCCTCTGCGCTGCCCTGTGGGGTAAGAAAGGGAGGAGAGGGACCAGAGGCAGAGAGATAAGAGTAGACAGACAGAGAGAGAGAGGGAGGGAGGGAGGGAGTAGACAGAGGGGGGGGGGGTCAGGTGGGAGTGTGTTATTTATGCCACAGTAACAGCAGTGTCTTTGTGTCTCAGGCTGTAACGTAAGCAGCACAGATTCAATCTGTCTCTCTCTACACACTACGCAGTTGTGTGACTGTACAGTGTGGCAGATAATTTGTGCTGACTCTGTGCGTTTAGGCACACCCCGTACAGCGTGTCCGGATGCCTGTACAGTGGGCTCATTTGTGCTATGTGCGCGTGTGTCTGCAGGGGTGAACCTGCTGGTCGGCACAGAGAACGGGCTCAAGCTGCTGGACCGCAGTGGCCAGGGGAAGGTGTACCCCCTCATTAACTCCCGTAGGTTCCAGCAGATGGATGTTCTGGAGGGCCTCAACCTCCTCATCACCATATCAGGTCAGCAGCACTCTCTGCTCCAACAGCTTGCTCTGTAGTTCTGACGCTCAGAACAGTGGCAGGTCGTTCAATTTTGTCTGTTTACCAATTTAGCCGCGTCTCCCGAGGCAGACGCCTCGCATCGCTGGGCGTCATTAAACGGGCCTCTCCTCGTCCTCCACGCGCTCGTTTCTCACCGCTTTTTTACCGTGCGATCTCCGCACGACCGCCACTTTCATTACGGCCTGTTGGAGCGGTAACGTGCACGTCCTCTCCTTCCCTCAGGCAAAAGGAACAAGGTGCGGGTGTACTACCTGTCCTGGCTGAGGAACAAAATCCTGCACAACGACCCAGAGGTGGAGAAAAAGCAGGGCTGGACTACGGTGGGAGAGTTGGAGGGATGCGTTCACTACAAAGTGGGTGAGTGTGAGCAGAGGGTTGGAGGGAGGGGCGCGGCTCGGGGATGAGACGTTTCAGCGCCGCGTAAGCGGGGAAGGAAGGGCGATGTGTGCGCTATAGGAGGCTGGAGGATATGTGCACAAGTCATGGGACAAAAGGAGCAAGATGAAGAGGCTGGGCCAATGAGAGGGAAATCTTTAGCATACTTTAGCATAATGGCTTCCTTTTAACCGAATGACTTCTGATTTGTGTTTGCAGTGAAATACGAGAGAATCAAGTTCCTGGTGATCGCTCTGAAGAATTCAGTGGAGGTGTACGCCTGGGCTCCCAAGCCTTATCACAAGTTCATGGCTTTCAAGGTAGCAACACCTTTGACTGGAACACATTCATGGCTTAAGTTTGTTGTAATATAGTTGTTGTTGAAAGCGCTGTCTTTTTAAGCGCTGCCATGGTGCTCGCATTGTCAGTCCAAGCCAGCAGAGTTGTGTGTTTTCGGTTCATTCCCCTCCATCTTTCCCCACAGTCCTTTGCTGACCTGCCGCACAAGCCCCAGCTTGTTGACCTAACGGTAGAGGAAGGTCAAAGGTTAAAGGTCATCTATGGGTCTACTGCCGGGTTTCACGCTATCGATGTTGACTCTGGAAACAACTATGACATCTACATCCCTGTGCATGTGAGTGTGTTTCTCATGGACATGGTTGCTGTCTTATCGCCAAATCGCAGCCATAACATTACAGTGTTACCCCAATAAACGAATCCCCATTGTGAAAAGGCATTTAAACATTACATACAAATGTTTTGTAGTTTTTGTGGTACATCATTACCTGTTTATCATTGATAAATTTTAATTTTATTACACTGGGATAAATTAAAATTTCTTTGATATGATGAAACAGACGTTGGCCATTTTACTAAAGTTGGTCAGTAGAACTACACATTTCTTAAATTAATCGGAGCTTACTTTTTTAATTAACCCCCAATTTAGATCCAGAGCCAGGTGATGCCCCATGCCATCGTGTTCCTGCCCAGCTCTGATGGCATGGAGATGCTGGTCTGTTACGAGGACGAGGGTGTCTACGTCAACACCTACGGGCGCATCATCAAGGACGTGGTGCTGCAGTGGGGAGAGATGCCCACTTCTGTCGGTGAGAAACTCTTTAACCCTACAAGACTTAACGCTCTACTGCCCTGTATTAACCTGCATTGTGTTCCTCAGCTTTAGATGGTTGGGAAAACATTCCTTCTTTACCTGAAACACGATGCGAGACAAGCTGACGCTTTCACAAAGCGACTGTATGCCGGATCAGTTATACGTCTGTCAGCAGCCATTCCACCATGTAAACTGATCCTGCCAAGTGGCTGAAACTGGGCGGATGTAACTTCTGTTTGTGCTTGGATGGGAAGCCTCATGGGGGAAACTGAGCAGCTGCTGGAATTTGGGTTGGTGGGCCAGTAGAGGGCAGTTTCTCTATGGAGGAAAGAAACCCTAGTGCCCGTCAGTACAGTGATGGGAACACGGTGTTGTAGGAGTTAGTCTTTCAGATGAAACCTTAAACTAAGACTCTGACTTGCTGGGTTCATTAAAGACGCTTGTTGTAAGGTGTAGGAAGTTCCTCCGTGCCCCAGCAAACTTAACAAACTGGTTCTGTCAACATCTAATAGGCCTAATCCTCCAGTTTATTTAGCTCCATAATTCCCCCCCTAAGTGAATGTGTGGTGAGTGTTCTTGTGCAAAATGGCTGCCAGGCAGCAACCAGGGTGTTGCTACACATTGGTAATGTTTGAAGTATGTTTCCTCCATCAGTGTAAAGCACTTTGAGATCATGAAAAATGACATATAAATGCAATCTATTATTATTATTATTAGTATTATTAGAAACAATTGAAAATGATAAAATTCCCATAAAATAAACATGAAGTTCATATACAAAACACAGGACAACAGACAAACCACCTACACAAGAAGCTACACCAACATACATTATTACAGTTTATTCCCACACTATGGACATCATTGTGGGCGCTTTCATATTTACGTGAAGTTTGAGTAAGAACAGATTTGAACATGAAGCTGTGTATAAATCAAATAAGTGTTTCTATTTGGACATTGTAGATATGACACCGTTCTTTTCTGTCCCTTTGACAGTCCTTTCTGTCCCTTAACATGGTTTGATGGTTAGATCGGTGCAGGTTATTCATGGGGACACGGTCCCCGCTTGGCTTAACATGGTTTGATGGTTAGATCGGTGCAGGTTATTCATGGGGACACGGTCCCCGCTTGGCTTAACATGGTTTGATGGTTAGATCGGTGCAGGTTATTCATGGGGACACGGTCCCCGCTGGCCTGTGTGTGGGTGCTGAGTCCTGACTGCCTTCTGTTTCTGTGCAGCGTACATCTGCTCCAACCAGATCATGGGCTGGGGGGAGAAGGCCATCGAGATCCGCGCCGTAGAGACCGGACACCTGGACGGAGTCTTCATGCACAAGAGAGCCCAGAGACTGAAGTTCCTGTGTGAGAGGAACGACAAGGTGAGGCACACATATGCACGCGACCACGCACGCACGCACGCACGCACGCACAAAAAACACCCACATACCATACACACAATCACAGATGTTCCACATTTGCTGTCCTGTTAGTGCATTTAGTGGCAGATATAATTCTCTCTCTCACTCTCTATCTCTCTCCTTTTTATCCCTCACCTCTCTCTCTCAGGTGTTCTTTGCCTCTGTGCGTTCTGGAGGAAGCAGTCAGGTCTACTTCATGACTTTGAACAGGAACTGCATCATGAACTGGTGAAGCGGAGCCTGCCTTGTCTGCCTGTCCAGGCATCTGTCCATCTGTCCAGCCGGCTCTTCCTTCATGCGTCCAGTAGGGCCCTGTTCACTTGGGTAGTGTCCAGAAGAGGTGGGGGTTTGAGTGGATGGAGGGCAGAGAGGAGAAGGGGGCGCTTCCGGTATTTTCCGCAGCGTGGCTGAGCAATGCTCCACGCTTCTCTTTCATAGTTTCTTTGTGTATGAGCCCACAGCCTCATCTGCCTTCAGTCAGCTGTCTTAATGAACTGAAAGGCCCACTAACTGACTGACACACTGCCCGAATGAAATACTCTAAACTAATAGAAGGACAGACCAGCTACCAGTGACACTGACAGGCATGGAATTGATTATTTTCCCCACTCTTATCTGAGGAATTGACTGATGGCTTTGATTTATCTGTATATATTTTTGTAACTGTTCCAAAGCCTTATCGGAACTCCTTTTTTGGACTTGTGGGTTCCAAGTGAGGAGGGGAGGAGGGGCCTCATTAGAATTCCGAATTCCTGCTGTTTATAAAATCTAACAAAACACTAAATGTATCGGATTTAATTGTAAATAGTTACTGAAGCAATGAACAACACGGGTGTAATGGTACCACTGAACCTTATCTACCGGAGTCTGTCTTTCCTGAGACACTGGTAGACCAGTCCGTTTGGTTTTCTGTCACGGGGGTTGTCGTGGAAAAGAGCTCGTAGGACAAACAATGGAGTGGATATCATAGCAATGCTGTAAATATTGCACTGCCTGTCAAGAAGGATCTGGACATCAGTCCCCGAAGGCCTCAAGCCCATTTCTGAGTTTCAGTAAATTTATAAATAACTAATGACTATATATATATTTTAGAATGTACTGTTCCTGAAATTGGAGAGAACTAACTTAGTAATATATTGTGCTATTAAATTGGTGCACAGGCTGCAGGCGTTGTGTGTGAATACTAAATAACTGCTGTGTGGAGAGGCATGAAACTGTTGAGGATTTTTATCATCAGTGGAGTATGATGCACAAGCAGAGAGGTTTTTATCAATGGCTTCACAGTTCACAGATTGCTTACCATTTTAAATCCTTTTTTGTTCATCGTATAAATGGTGGTTTCGAGCCTGATGGTTGACTCCACCCACACTGAACATACTCCATCTTTAAAATGAGTCAATAGTGGACTTCTTTTGTATGTGGGTTCTTGAAAATCTCATTTTTATCTTGCTCAACAATTACTTAAGAAATTAATCTCTTTATA
Source organism: Synaphobranchus kaupii (assembly GCA_029718625.1). Taxonomy (NCBI): domain Eukaryota; kingdom Metazoa; phylum Chordata; class Actinopteri; order Anguilliformes; family Synaphobranchidae; genus Synaphobranchus; species Synaphobranchus kaupii. Next base: position 17,670,958 of record CM056393.1, read on the forward strand.
GGACGTGATGTCATCCGAACTCTCCCTCCGTCATATTCTCTCGTACCCCTTGCGCAGGCTTACTCCAGAGCCTCAGGGCTTCTCTCTATCACTCTCCCTGGTTAACATCACATCCCCCTCCTCCCCTATCCACTAACCGCCTGCCTGTCAGTCATCAGTCTCCCAGCCTGCCCCACGCTTTATCTGATCATTCCACCGTCAGTCTGCCCCTCCATCTAAGTCATCTCCACTCCCAAGTCTCCCCATCGCTACCCTCACTTACCTGTGTCACCCGCCATTGACCCCTCCCTCCGCTCATGCCTCGTGGTTACTACAGCATCTCACTTGATTACTTGAACTTGGGAGTTCTAGCTGGCCCGGAAGGTTCTTGGGAGTTCTAGCTGGCCTGGGGCTGTAGTCTGAATGGGGAGGAGGTTCTTCATAAACACAGCCACTGCAGAACTTCTAAATAAATGGGCTTGGGAGGCGTAAAGGAAAAGCTCTTTTGAGAACAGTTCCACTTTTTTTCCCCAGAAGATCATATTCTCGTAACATACCGTGTGTTTGCTCAACATACATTTTTGCAAGAGTGTGGCCTTTTTGGAAGAGGGCGGGGCAGGTTTGGGGTTGTTAAGCAGAGAAATTGCTCTGTGGTTCACGCTGTAGAGAGAGGACTGTCCTCTAGAAGTCATCGTTTTGCAGCACTGTTTATCAGAGGCTTTGGACTCATGAAACCATTTATAGGCTGTTCATCTACATGTTTATATAACTATGTATGTTTTAATTGTGAATGCATATATACATGATGCTTTTTAAAATATTTTTTTAGAATAAACCAAAAGCCAGAATATCGTATATACCTATACATAAGGTGAACTCGTATTAAAATCAGAAAGGCTGTTAGCTTTTTATGTAGAGAACAAAATCAAAATATTGTAAGAAAGCACTAGAATGGCAGGTGCCTATTGTGTTTAACAAGCACAGAATAGATTGTAAACTCAGATTGATTGCACTTTTTCCGTCTGCCTTTTTCTTTTTTTGCTTGCATATATACAGAACGTACTTTTCACAGAAAGATCTTTCAGATTATTTGAAGTTTATTTTGTGATTGCACCGTATACTGTCATGCTGGTATGCATGGTGGGACATTTTTAAAAAATCCATATTTCTTCCTTATTTCCGCAAGATTACTGTGCCTCATTTCATAGTATAAAATAGGGTTGGGACCAATACATGGACAAATCTATCATTGTAAGGATAAGTAAAATACATATTTGACATTAGGTCTAGGTTGTGACATACCGCATCATTGCAAATTAGCATTAGTGTTTATTTGCCCATAGCGGGGTCCTATGCAACTGGAGTCATTCTTACGAAAATAAGTTTACTTGTTTCAGACGTGCTCATGCAATGCGTTGAAGGCGGAATGAAGCAACAGGGAACAAGATGAAACGGATACAGTTGGTGTGTAATACCAACAAGGGTCCGTGATGTGATCAATCCCAGTCCTGCTAAAAATGTAGCTGTGACGACACAAAAATATCTGCTAAACTAAGCCGAACTATAATGGGGTTTTACTATAAGGGTCTGCGTACTGTTGATAAAATCAGCTATCGGTATCCGTTTTTTCTTGTGGGCGAATGTTTAGCGGTATATGCTATTATCTTTTGAAATAATGCGCACAGTGTCTTATTACTTAATTCGCATTAAACCCTTATCATTTTCTTTTGTAAACCTCAAGTAAACCTGCATATTTTTCGGTCAGTATAGTGCCTTGCTCCAACCGATGTGATGGACAGTGTTTGACAGTAAATTGACCTACAGGATAGGGAAGGACCTCATTGGTGCAAACATTGAGAATGGCTTTTTTTTAGTTTTATGCCTATTTTCTACATTTTCTAAATGCCCAATAATATATTGTTTATGCCATCCCTTCTCTGCCAATTCATGATAGTTGAGACAAGCGTGTGCTCTCCCCCGAAACGCAATGTCAGTTACTCTGTTCTTCTCACTCTGTAGTCCACCAACACAGGCATTGTGGTGGAGAAGCACGCACCATGTGCAGGTAGCTTGTGCAGGCAAATGGTTCCCAACTGTCCAGTGGGGGTCGTTGGTGAACAGTAAGCCCTTTTTCGGGCAATGCTTTGGCGAAATATGTGCTAGGGTGCAGGGCTGCTAGCCACAGACGGTACTGCCACAGTTTAGATCCCGCACTGTTCCATTGGGCCCATTCACACAATGAAAAGTGGCTATTGAATTTCAAGTATGGGCTACTGAGAAATGGAATCAACATGGAAGAAGTTGCTTTTCGCTGTGCAGATGTTAACGAGTACGGCACTGTCAGCCCAAAGCAATACAGGGAGAGGTGGAGCAAGAGATTAATGTAATCGCACTGTTCCACCATAAATGTGTACAATAATTTTATAATTGTTGCACATAAGCGTGTGTGTTCACATGCCACACAAGCATATCTGTGTGTGTTCTCATTGTGCATATAGTGGGCTCAGCAGGGAGATTTGTTCCTTTTGAGTTGTCCCTGTGCCAGTGGAAACCTGTCGTTGCATTTGGGGTAATACCCTTTTGCTGTCAGCAGAGGGAGCTGTCCATGCTAATGTGCATCCGGATGCCCCAAATGAAGAGATTTGTGAGTGTATAGCAATTGAAGACTTGAGGTCCAAATAAATTGATAACCTGATGGGTTCAAAAGCTTTATAGATGTGATTTAGTCAGTTTTTAAATGTAATGTAATGATAATCTAAATTGAGAGATTTGGAAGATATATAATGAAATGTTTACAAGACGTATTTAGAAACATATATTGAATGATGGATAGAGAATGTATACAGAGAATTCATGAAGTCTTAGAGTAAATTCCTGATCGGATAAAATGCACGGCAGATGTATTTGATATTTGGTTAGCATATATTTTCATTAAGGTAACTATAATATTTAGTAAAATACTGAGATTTCTACATTTAAAAAAAAAGATTTATTGTAAATTGAAGCACAGAATATTTTGCAGAGGATCATATAGTATATGTGGGTATATACGATATAACTGAGGAATTTGATTTGTCTTGACTGTTTTTTGTGGGTATGAACAAGAAATTCTGGGGGTGGGTGTGTTTTTATGCCTGTGTACCATTTTTGATCCAAGTGAAAACTATACTTGTGGAGATGGTCAAGATTAAATGAATTTAGACACCCCTCACTTCTGTTTGAAGATGAACTAACCCACCCGTCCTTCTGTAGTACAAGGCTTTCAGGTGTGAAAGCAAAGGTGGGTTTTTCAGTCAGCCAGAGCACACAGGTGGACGAGGGGCGTGGCATCCCATGGTTTACCAATCACAGCACTCAGATTACACCACTGATTAATTAAGACACTGTTGTAACTTCCCTGCAGGCATCCTACTGCATTGGTGAATATAGGGAGATGCTGTAGAAGAAAGCTGATGTTTCCTTCGGGCACAAGCGTGGCCCTGGGCCAGTTTTGTCAGTCTGAAGTGGAGAAAAACACGGTGGCCCTTTTATATATACACTGGCTTTGGATTGGGGTGAAATCCAGGAGGAACACCCTTTAGCTTTGGGTCCGTAGAACCTGTTGAGTCTGAATCCTGGCACTGCAGACATGCTACACTGTTAAAGTGATTATTTTGTATGTGAATGCTGCACTACTTCACAGTGTAGTACTCGTGTCTGTTAGTTGTGTAAGGTTATGGTCTTACGCCCACTGCATACTACATTTTAATTTTGTTTGTTTGCTTTAGCACTTTCAGTAATGCTAAACCTGAAGAGGTTAGAAAGCGGGTGTTTAAATGTGGTGTTGGAATGCTCAGATGGCTTTGGAAAGGAGAGTCTTTGTCGGTGTTATAGGCTCAAGATGAATGTAAGCCAGCATGTCTCTGGTCTCTTACTTTGGGAGCCCCAATCCACGCCAGTCTTGTTCTCAGCTGACATTTTGACAGACGTCAAACCTAAGCTGGTGGACGGAAGGTCCGAAACTGAAAGCTTTGTACAGATTAAAATGCATATTAGGATTCATGAAATATAGGTGTTCCAATACCATGCCTCTACATGAGGATGTTTGAGGACGTAAACTGAAGGGTTCTTCGACTGCTGCTGGAATGCTTGGTCTTAACCTTAACTACTGTAATGACAACCAGAAACTGACTATTATGCTTATATATTAATACAAAATAAGCTTGATCATTTTGTAAATTTTAGTCTGGAATGAATTCAAATATTTTTCTCTTTTTACTGTTCAAGTTGAACTAAGAAGTGGACAGTGGTGAAAGTTTAACGTTGAGATTCTCTCTGATGGGTTGATTTTTTTTTTTTTTCCTTTTCATTTTTTAAAAACAATCTTTTTAGACGTTTGGTGTTTTAATGTTCATGTGCCGTTTTGGAGGGGGGACCTTAAGATTGTGTTTAATAGACTAATGAGTCTTAGGACTGTGTTGAATGAACTCATGAGTCTTTATGCAAAATAAATGTTTAAAAAATAAATACATTGATTTCTGTTGCAAATGCAAGTTGTGATGCCAAAGGCATATCTGTTCAATTATTTTCTTTCAGCAAATAAATACATTTCATTTGTGTGAACATCAATACTAATTTTCAGTTAACACAAATAGATATTTTAGATATGCCTCATATTTTCATCCCATGTTACACTGTCACACTGCTTTTACTAAGATGATGCAAAACCTATTTTGTTACACATCTGATTCCATTTTAAAATGGCATTATTTGCTCCAATCTTAAAAATAATAAGGCTGTCAATCTAATAAAAACATCATGCAAGAGTAATTAGCTGAAAAGACAATGACTTGTGTACATGAACACCTGGCATTTGTTCAGTATAGCAAATTTCCAGGCTTTCCTGGGGTAAGATGTCCACAGCAGTCAGTGGTGGAAAAAAACTAGGCCTTGCTGGTCTTGGAATGGCAATTATATGGCAAGTATCACATAATGTAAATGTACCATAGATGTAAAATCATTCAATTATTCAGTCATTGTTTACAGCTGATTTGTTACAAAAATGAGTGGTATGTTTGCCTATGTCTTTAGATTGGTGCATAACCCTGAACTACAGCTCTGATTAATCATATTTCCACAGGGTGACATAAGATATAGTTTCGTGGACTAATTGGCTCGTCTAAAAATGGGTGTAATTGGAATACGAGCTTTTAAATTGTAAATACTGTGCATCAATCTGTCTCTTCCTTTTAAAAAGCCAACAATGGATATTTTTTGCAAAATATTTGGCTATTAATCCTAGGGAACATTTTAATGGATACAATTGGTCTGTACAATGGACCCCTAATAAATGCTTTTGACCAATTAGACGTTTCCTGGATTTATGTTTCAGAGAAGCATTCTGCTGAGCTGATTCTGTTCACTGGAGATACTGGAGCTCATGTCATTACATTAGGAAAACACTTCAAAATTTCTCTCAACTCACTGAGGAGATGTTGGAGGGAAGAAGCCTGCACAAATACAATGGACGTTAACAGCAGGAACATTCTCATAACACACCATACTGACTGCACGCAGGTGGCCGAAACTGGCAAGAGAGGCTACTGGTGTTTATTTATGTACAACGTATACCGTTATAATGAAGATGTAACACAATGGCAAAGTCAACAGCATCAATATCCTTCCTGCTTGTTTTTGATTTTTTTTCATTTTTTTTTCCAAAAAGAAAAACTGTTTTTTTTATTTTTCTTTCACCTCAGAATTACGTAATTTTCTTTATGCAGTTTTATATTATTCATTTAATTTTTCTTTAAAAGTGTCTGAGGCACACAGGGAAACAATAAAATAGCATTAAAAAATTGAAAAACAACACAAACAAAAACATCTGTACATATATATATGCGTGTGTGTATATGTATCTGCATAATGCATGTGTGTATATAGGTAATATATAAATATACACACACACACAAAAACACATGTACATACACATACACAGACATATATGTCCGCAGAGAGAAACCATTTAACTGAAATTAGCAACTGATTTATCCCGTAAGCTGTGACCATCGGCTTCAAAAACTTTAGATTTGTCTTCCACTGCATCCATTTTAAATTCGGTCCATTCCCTTCCCCCTCCTCTCTCTCCCCCCCCCCCCCCCCCCCCCCCCCCCATCTCTCCTGCTCTCATAAATATCGTTAGCACGGGTCACCTGTCACACCAAATCTAGTTTTGCGTTCTCCACTTCTCCGTCTCGACCCGACTCCTCAGCAATGCTGATCTCAGATCAGTGCACAGAGGCTGATGGGAAGCATGCGCCTATGGGACACCGCTGTGAAAACAGTGCTGCTGAGAGGAGAACGGGTCTTTCCCTCCCTCCTTATAGCACACACTAATTTACATAAGGGATGGAAGAGGCAGGTCTGAAGGAGGCATTTAAACAACAACCAAACAAAACAAAAGTCCCAGAATTGTCTTCCTCCTCTTACTTCTGAGGTCCAGGGGGGTGAGGGGGGGAGGGGGGGGGGGGGGTTCCTAGATTTATTAACTTATTTTTTGGAAAAAGACAGCAAGTCTGCGTTTTTGTTTGCATCATGTATGTGCGAGTCGGTCCAAATATGTTGTGGTCTTCAGTGTGACATTAAACTAGTCAATTGCGCATGATTTGTAGTTCTTTGTGGAGTATATTTTGGTCACCTTGTGTGATTTTTGTATTCTACTGTAAACATGCACTCTGTGTTGGTGTACACGATGCACTAGTGCACAGTACAGTACAGTGTGCGTGTCTAATACACATGTACAGTATACAGTATGTGTGTAACAGTGGCTACTGTATGTCTGTGGTACATGTGGTATGTACAATGCATGTCTGTGTGAACGTATCGGATTATGTTGCAAATCATATGCTTTATGTACAATGAGCGTGTTTACAATGTGTCCATGTATAACGTATTATATGTACAGTGTTTATATGGGTGTGCGTAAAACGTGTACCAAAATGTGTTCGCTTTGTATAGAGACGTTTTAAAGTGTTTCGTGTTGTGTGTGTGTATGCATGTCGCTCTATGTGTCTGTATGTGTGTCTCAGCGGATGGCTTTCCCACAGTTCAGTTCCAGATCTTTAGGAAGCTGTCCCAGGAGCCCGTCGCAACTGCCATCCCATCGTCCGTCACTCCAAGACAGCTCACACGGTTGTCATGGCCAGCCAGCACTCCTGAGAGGATAGGAGGAAGTAAGGTGTGTTCAGGGGAGTGTCTGCAATGGTCAGGTGCAAGGTTCACCCACACATCCATGACGTAGTAATTGTTCCTTACACACCTCAATGGCTGATACAAAGTTATACATCTACCACACACTTCCATTGATAAATGATAGAATGCACACTGGCAGTAAGACATTTAGGTCAAGACAGGGCTGATCTAGTTATTAATGAGTGCATGGCTTGCAGGATACTGGTGAACTGTCCTCACTAAACTCTAGTCTCTACACCCCCTTATCACCAGAGATGGAAAGTCCAGGGGTCAGAAAGTAAAAGTCCGGCCATGAGTTTCTTCCACCCATGAACTCAGCCAGCTGATTTCACTAATAATTTCTATCTCCTGGTTGAAGGATTGGGCTAATTAGCAAATCCAGGCGATTCGAATAAAATACTGGGGGGGACTTTTACTTTCTGAACCTGGATTGACGCGCGTGCACAGAGCCCTCTCTCACCGGCACGGTCCCCCTTCATGGCATCCCAGATGTTACAGTTGAAGTCGTCGTATCCGGCCAGCAGCAGCCGGCCAGAACGGGAGAAGGCCACAGAGGTGATGCCGCAGATGATGTTGTCGTGCGAGTAGAGGCTAAGCTCCTGGTCTGCCCGCAGGTCAAAAAGCCGGCACGTGGCGTCGTCTGAGCCCGTGGCAAACGCGCTGCCATTGGGGAAGAACTGAGAGAGGCGGTGAGCAGAGAGGGAGGAAAGAGAGAGGGGGGAGGAAGACGGAAAACAGGAGAAGAACAGTCGATTGAGAGGAAAGGAGAAAAAAAGGATGATTAAAATGAGATCAAATCAGATGGTACGTTGAAACTGATCGTGCATAATTCAGTGGGAGCGGAGGACTGTTGGCATGGTAATGTTCAGAATTAATTCAGTTAGATCTGGAATTGGTGGAACTGTTTGTATTGACCACTGGGACCTGAAATTCTACAAAACGTGGAACGCTGTTGTCATAGTTCAAGGCAAATGTTCAAGTTTAAACTACATGTACAGTATGTGCTATAATGAAATGCAGGAACTGAGATCCAAGACAGCAATTTCATAGCCTGGCAAAAATCTATAGTATAGATATACTATGTCTATAGTATAGTATAGTCCTTGATAAGTTAAAACCTGCAAAGTTTAAGTTAACGTTTCAACCTTTTACTCCTGCCAGACCGCTCCACAACTACCTTGCCGTACCTTCCCATAAGGGTGCCGCATGTCTCTCTTCTGTTCTCTGGTCCCTCAGAGGTGGACTGAACCGTATCTAGGCTCAACTTACCCTTCCCCGTCATAAAATATTCAGCATTTACCATGAGCTGCATACCTCTGGACATACTTGTGATGCATTTAACAAAATACCCTCAAATCCATTATGCTACTTCTAGCATTATATCCTCCAACTCTCTCTTGTGTCTAGTATGGCACTTAACATTATGCTGTAGGTTTACATAATGACACTATGTGTTGTGGCACTAATAACTGTATTTTTACTGTTCTTTGCCAAACCCTTTTGCACTCTGTCACTCTAAATGGGAATTGCTAAAGTGCTAAATTGCTAAAATGCAGATGAGATTTGGGTATGACCTCATACAGTGTGAATGGAAAGGAAACAAACTTGAAGGTTCTGTAAGTGATATATCACTGGAGAAAAGTCGCCAGCTGATCCAATGGCCAAAACCAGGAAACAGTCCCTATGAGACAGATCAACCTCACAGACACGCACACGCGCACGCGCACACGCACATGCACACACACACACAGAGTCCTTGTGTATGAATATGTGGCTTAGACCCACAGTGCCCCCACTCCCCTGCATAAGGATCTGTCCATACAGAAGTATTCCCCTGCTGTATGCACTGCCAGGCCCAAGCACTCACACAGACGGCATTGATGTCCGATTCGTGGCCGGTGAAGGTCTGTCGGCACATACTGTCCCTGATATCCCAGAGCTTGATGGAGGCATCGCACGCCCCAGACACGAAGGTGCGGAAATCGGGGGAGAGCGACAGGCTCATGACGTCGCCGCTGTGGCCAGAGAACACCGTGGTCTGCTGGCCCGTTTCGATGTCCCAGAGTGCACTGCAGAGATGCCAGCACAGCGCAGGGGTCATGTACACATTTCACAACAGACACTCAGAGCTGAGCACTGAGCTGGATACATCATTATCTCCATTAACAAATTACCATTACAACTGACGTATCCTTACAGAGACAAAACATGTTATTACTACCACTTTACTACATACTGTGTTAAATAGAGTTCAAAAATATGCTTATCCTGGTTATCTGATTATCTGGGTTTGGACAAAGTGATGACTCATGACGGTCAAATGAGCATTGGTCTATCTTTCACCATCTTTCCCTGCTTTCACAAAAAAGCAAGCCCCAACTACAATGAGGGAGCAGTCTCCTGTGGCCAATGTAGCTTTACTGTATAAGGAAGGACGCAGACAAACTGACAAGACGGTTGGACTGACCAGGTTGTGTCCCCCGAACTTGTGATGATCTGATTGTCGTCGACGAAACGGCAGCAGGACAGGTAACCTGGGGGACAGGGAGAGCAGCGGTGGAGCCAGAGCAGCAAAAGGACCACTGATCATGGTGATGAGCACTGATCAGACCGCTGATCACAGGGATGAGCACTGATCAGGACCACTGATCACAGGGATGAGCACTGATCAGCACCACTGATCACGGGGATGAGCACTGATCAGGACCAGTGATCGCGGTGAGAGACTGAATTAGTTCAGCGTCTGCATCTCTCCCCTTTCATCCATCTCCTCCTCACAGCTCTGCCTCTCTCTGTCTTACTCGTTTTCTCCTTCCTGTATTCTTTCCACCTGTCAGACAGTGCAGTTTTACGCCTCGTGTGCAGGAAGAGGAAGGAGCAAAACTGCTGAGGGTGGACGGTGCACTCGGCCCGGCCAAAACACACCCGCACGCGCACCTGAGCCCAGCATCATCCAGAATTAATGTACCTCAGCAGACAACGGCTAGCGGTAAATCATGGTAAAACGGTGAGCACATCCTAATCGTCACAAAATATATGAATTCCTCTCTCAAGTGAAACATGGAACAGGGAACCTGAGGGACCAGTGGGAGTTTCCTGGCGAGGAGGGAGGGGGGGGGGGGGGGGGGGGTCCATGCTGATGGGCATTTACTACAGTCCCAACCTTACCACTTCTTCCATCATCTGCTCTGCATACCTGACTCCATTCCAAACAATAGGATTCATCGTGCAGCCAGGTTTTCCGCGCCACTGGTGTAAGCTGACCCTCACGTTGTAAGTGATGGTGTTAATGCAGGCTTTGCAGGGGCTTTCACGCCGCAACGCCCACTGCAGTCCTCGGCACTGAGAGACATCAGATACTGCTGCACGCCCCGACCTTGTACCTGAATAGCCTGACCCTCAATGTCACATTTTCTCTCATGTATTATTCAGCAGACACGCCATCTATTATATCAATCCCTTTATACATTTGGGTTGTCATTGAAGCTGTGACGGTCGGGCACCTTGCTCAGCGGCACCAAACGCACAACAAAGATGAAAGGCCTTCTGCTCACATGACAAGCCGTCCTGAGCCACCGCCCGCTCACTGCCACGTGCTGATAGGTGGACGAGGGGGTTAACAACAACGCGGCATTTCTGAGTCCCCTCCCACATGCTGGGACAGTCCTGGCCGGGGCTGCTTGAACAAATGAGCTGTCATTTTTTCCCTGCTCTGGATAAATGCATTAGCCCTCAGTTCCAAGTGTTTTAATTAAAGTGCAGTGTACTGGCCAGGGACTCGCGTTTGGCTGACTTAATGTCCCTGAGGGCAGCAGTGTGGCATCTCAGTGCCTACAACAGAACACCTGCTTACACAGAGCTGTGTGTGAACTCCTCAGAGGGACCAACAGAGTACCTCAACACAGCACAACATGTCCCCAGATAACTGGTGTGCGCTTGTGCTTACGTAGGTATGTGTTTGCCTGTGCCAGTGACAAAAAACAAGAATTTTGTGTAAAATAAGAACTGCTCAGCTTTTCAAGGTCCTAGAGAAACCACAAGCTAACACACTGAACTGGGAAGAGAAAGTTAACCGTTTCATGTTCAACTCTCAATTAGTGCCTGGCTAGAACTAAGGCCTGCTCATACAGCCAGCTTCTAAGGTCCATATATAGCTTTTTAGCTTTAATATTTCCACGTAATCTCTGTAGTTAAGTGAGCTGAACCTGGATCAGTGAATGGAGAGTAAGAGTGAGCGGTCTGCGCCTGTACCTGTGTGTCCCGGCAGCTCTCTGCTGACCCTCACGTTGCCCTCACGCGTCTTCAGGCTGTAGATGGAGCAGATGTTGTCCAGACCCCCGCAGGCCACGTAATTCCCGGAGGGGGCGTACGCGCACGTCATCACCCAGGAGGAGCGCAGAGGAATGGCATGCATCTGGACGGAGGTGGGGTTGGGATAGGAGGGGGCGGCAGAGGAGGAACACAGACAGAAAGTTGGACGAGCGCACAAAGAACAACGCACTCCACCATATTATGTGCATTGCCAGCCCTCTTGAGCTACCATTTCCCATGTACAGTGCTGAACAGGAAAATGTCTATGTTTTCAATCTGCAGTTTGCCCATAGCCAGATGATAACGCAAGGCCCCGCTAGGCTAAACTGCCCACTTCTTACTACAAATACAAACAGTGCACAACTTGTTCAAAGCGCCCCCTTGCCTCTGGCTGGTGTTACCTTGTTAGTGGTGTAACTGTCCCAGATGATCAGTTTTCCATCCTGGGAGGCACTGACAAGCAGCCTGGGGAGATGAGAAGGAGAAACAGCTGTGTGTGGAGGACTGTTCAAGTGAAGGCTTAAAACTTAACATCACGCATACTCTTTTTTTTACTGCTTCCTCATCTTGGAGGTGGTTTTACTGTGTAACGGTCAATGGCTGCTGACACATTTAAATAGTCTGGGTAATTTATGTGTAGCTAGTTAAAATCGGGTGGGAAATAAGTCGCCTTGGGAATGTGGCGGAGTACCTGTGCCAAGTACTAAAGGCTTGAAAGTGTGAGAATTTTATTCAAGGCTTTTCTGGTTTTATTCTGTTCAGTGTTTAATATGTGGAATGCTGTGAGTAACTGCATGTGGGAGCGCACACCTGGAGTCTGTGCCCCAGTGCATGGCATAGATCTTGGCCAGATGTCCACGAAGAGTGCGCCGAGTACGCATCTGGATCCGCCCAACAGGATCCAGGCCAGCGGTGATCTGAGACAAACAAGGACCACACGCACACACACACACACACACACACACACAGCATGAAAACACAGGCATTCAGAGTTCCTGTTATGCGTACTACAAAGGTTCCACTGTTACTAAATAATAAATGAAATTGGTACCATTCTGAAATCTGACTAAGCCAGTAGAACAGTAGCACACATGATTGTCTTTCTACTCATGAGAGAAATTCATTGTACCTGTGACATTTTAGCTTGTGAGAAAATACTTTTGAAAATTTCAAACATCATCAATGTTCAGTTAATAATGTTCAATGATATATTTAAACAGCTATTAAGCTCGCTACTTAAAACAATTGTTATTACATGCTATTTTATCATAATTATGAAACAAAATGACATGGTACTAATTTTCTGCCATTTCTTTGTAACAACAAGCACATACACTTACTCCAGATTTTACCTTTGGATGTAGTTTAAGCACACTTAGCAAAAGCATGCTTATAGCTTCTTGGTCTGCATTTATATACATCGCTGTACACTGTAAAACTAAAATGATACTTTTTCTGTTCTGAAGCCAAATGGCAAGTACACACAGCACTCACACTACATGTAGCCTTGTACATAAATAATACCCACTTTCAGGCATGCAGCTGCCAGGCCAGCATTTCTGTAGGATGTTCCCCAGATTTATCAAACAAATGCAAGCTTTTTTCTAGATACTGTAGCTGCCATTACATTGGCACACAATAAAGCTGTACCATTTGTTTGTTTAATTGATCTAACAGAAAAATCCAAGGCTCCCAATCCCATCTTTGTCTATGTGTAAAAGCAGCACTTACAAGAACAAGATAGCGAGCATATTTTATCCGTTGCATCCTTCTTTGAAGCACACAAAAATGCATTTGATGGGAATGTCGGGTGGCACACGCCGCTAAAACACGGTGCAGCAAACATATTGCATCTGGAATTGGCCAGCATACTGTGTCAGCTGGAGTCCTGTGGCTCACCACAAGTATAGCTACCTAACAGCTTAAGCGGGTCAGTGGGTAATGACACAAGATTAGGTGGTCACTATGGCCCTCTGTGGCCAGGTCTAAGAACTTGTACACTGGTTACCTGTGTCAGGGTGGAGTCCCCACAGGCTTTCCTAGCATCCTGAAAGACAACAGTGCAGAGATGAGAGCCAGTTGAGCAGGGTGTAGTATGTCAATTTATCCCTTCCCCATGTCTCATACACACACAGCCTCAAACGAGTTCACTGAAACTTACTCTTATCTGGTTCCTCAATTGCTCCGCCTCCTGGCGCAGCTGCTCCAGCTCACTCATCGTTGATTGGTCGCTAGCCTCTCAGGCCCACCACAACTCAGCCAATCAGCAACCTGAAAGTATAAAAGCAAAGCATGTGAGAATAAAAGTGGGTACATTCAACATTACTACAATAATATGTACAGTGCACTCCAAATGTGTTAGGACAGTTAGGACACATTCTTTGTTGTTTTGGCTCTACTCCAGCACATTGGATTTTACATAGAACAGTGACTAGGAGGTTAAAGTGCAGACTTTCAGCTTTAATTTGAGGGTATTCACATCCTTATCGGGTGAACCATTTTTACACAGTCCCCAAATTTTAGGGCATCAAAAGTAATTGGGCAAATTAATATAAAATTAAATAAAGTCATCATATTTAATATTTGGTTGCATATCCTTTGCATGTCATGAGTTCCCGATGTCTGTGACCCAAAAACATCAAAAGACTCTTGATATCTTATTTTCAGGTACTCTTACAAGCGATATTATAACCTCTCTGCATTTGAATGGATCTCTATGGGAATTGGGGGGTGGGACTAGATTAAGCTGTAAATTATACTGGAACAGTATGGAACACATGGTTGGCTAAATGGCCGTAAGTCATCAAGGGTCTGAGGTATCAAATGAGCCTCAAACCTTCACTTTGCTGCCAGATATACACTAGATATGGCTGGATCACTTTAAGGGTTATTTCTCCTGACTCATTTTCCTATTGAACTCTATGGAAAAATAAGGAGAAACAACCGTTAAAGTGATCCATCCATATCTACTGCATATCTGGCAACAGAGTGTTGTTTTAATGCTTGTTTGATTCATATATAGAGTATATATAATGAAGATTTTTTTTGACAATCCAGTCTCAAATATATGTTGTTGTTTTGCAATACCATTTGTGGTGCCAGGAAGGGAATTGGGGTGCCGCCCTCTATTGGACGGCACCGCCACTACACCCAGGCAGGGGAGCCAGCTGAGGCAAATCAGCCAGCTGCTCCGCGTTAGCCTCATTACTGTGCCCTACAAAAGGGCCCGATTGCCCAAGCCAGAGAGAGTGTTTTTGGTTTGATGTGTTGCTGCCCTTGGTTTCCCCATTTAGGGTGAGTTTTCTGTTTGGTGCCCTACGTCCTACGAGCAATGATAAATTCTATTATTTAACCCTTTTTCTGTTTTCCTGTCTGTTCACCATGTGGTGCAGCAACCTTCCCCCAGCACTGTGCCACACAGTAATATAGCCAATTTCTTTTCTGTTTATTATTATACCACTGCCTCTATTTATCCTTTCAGTTTTATTTTATGTCTGAATGTTTGCACTGTACATTCTGGGAAGTACTATGGTACGATTTCTTTTAAAAGAATGTTATATTTAATAAACTTTGGCAACTCTTGAGACCAACAAGTAGTCTTTCAGGAACAGAATTAGTCATTATTCGCCCACACGCTGTCCTAATAAAACACAAGAATGCATGAATCAAGTGCAGTATCTTGGAGAAGTACAGTATTACAGCATCTCCAATGACTAACTACTGCCAGACCAATTAAATTTATTAGCTTTATTTCTCCCATCTGAAGATCAGTTTCTGCCAGGACAGGTAGGCTAATAGCACCCTGTTCATTATTTCCTCAGGCATGTGCAGGAATATTTGGAGGAAAACCTGACTTATCAGGCTTATAACCTATTGTGTGTATGTATACACACTGCCATTCAAATGTTTGGAATCACCGAGACATTATGTTTTTGAAAAAAATTGATACTTTTATTTACCAAGGTAGCATTAAATTGATCAAAAAATACAGTGAAGACATTGATAATGTTACAAAGTTCTATTTCTACTTTAGCAATTGTAGCCATTTTTACACACAGTCAAGCCGGAAAGTCTGCACACCCCTTTCACCTTCTCCACGTTTTATTAAGTTACAGACTTATACTACAATAGATTGAGTTGATTCTTTGCCTCAAACATCTACACACAATAGCCAATAATGATGAAGTGAAAACAGGTTTTTAGAAAATATGCAATTTTATTTTACTGACAAAAATAGGTTACTTAGGGGTTACATATCTGTACACACCCTTAGCCTAATACTTGGTTGCTGCACCTTTGGCAGCGATTAGAGCTTCACGGCGTCTTGGGAAAGAAGCTACGAGCTTGGCACACTTGTTTCTGGACATTTTTGCCCATTCCTCTTGGCATATCCTTGCAAGCTCCGTCAGGTTGGATGGGGAGCGTCGGTACACAGCCATTTTCAGCTCTTTCCACAGATGTTCAATTGGATTCAGGTCTGGGCTCTGGCTGGGCCACTCAAGGACATGCACAGACTTTCTCCGAAGCCACTCCTTTGTTCTCTTGGCTGTGTGCTTCGGGTCGTTGTCATGTTGGAAGGTGAACCTTCGCCCCAGTCTGAGGTCCAGAGCGCTCTGGAGCAGGTTTTCTTCAAGGATCGCGGTGTACTTAGCTGCATTCATCTTTCCCTCTATCAGGACTAGTTGCCCCGTTCCCGCTGCTGAAAAACATCCCCACATCATGATGCTGCCACCGCCATGCTTCACTGTAGGGATGGTATTAGCCAGGTGATGAGCGGTGCCTGGTTTCCTCCAGATGTGACGCTTGGTATTCAGGCCAAAAAGTTCCATTTTGGTTTCATCAGACCAGAGAATCTTGATTCTCATGGTTTGAGAGTCCTCTAGGTGCCTTTTGGCAAACTCCAAGCGGGCTGTGATGTGCCTTTTACTAAGGAGGGGCTTCCGTCTGGCCACTCTACCATAAAGGCCTGATTGGTGGAGTGCTGCCTGGATGTTTGATCTTCTGAAAGGTTCTCCCATCTCCAAAAGGATATGCTGGAGCTGTCAGAGTGACCCTCGGGTTCCTGCTCACCTCCCTGGCCAAGGCCCGTCTTCCCCGATTGCTCAGTTTGGCCGGGCGGCCAGGTCTAGGAAGATTCTTGGTGGTTCCAAACTTCTTCCATTTACAAATGATGGTGGCCACTGTGCTCTTTGGGACCTGTAAAGCTGCAGAGATTTTTCCGTACCCTTCTCCAGATCTATGCCTTGACACAATCCTGTTTCTGAGGTCTGCAGATAATTCCTTTGACCCCATGGCTTGGAGTTTGCTCTGACATGCACTGTCAACTGTGGGACCTTATATAGGCAGGTGTTGGCAATCCCCAATCATGTCCAATCAATTGAATTTATCACAGGTGGACTCCAATTAAGTTGTAGAAACATCTCAAGCAGTATCAGTGGAAACAAAATGCACCTCAGCTCACTTTTGGGTGTCATATCAAAGGGTATGCACACTTGTGTACATATGATATTTTACATTTTGATTTTTAATAAATTAGCACAAATGTCTAAACTTGTTTTCACTTTGTCATTATGGGATATTTTGTGTAGAATTTTGAGAGAAAAAATGAACTCAATCTATTGTAGAATATGTCTGTAACGTAATAAAACGTGGAGAAGGTGAAAGGGGTGTGCAGACTTTCCGGCTTGACTGTAGTTCCCCCCCCATTTTAGGTCACCAAAATTAATTTGCATGAATTTAAATAGTCATCATATTTCATATTTGGTTGCATATCCTTTGCATGCCGTGGCTTCCTGATGTCTGCGACCAAACATCAAAAGACTTGATATCTTATGTTTAGGTACTCTTACAAGCGATACTATAACCTCTCTGCATTTGAATTGATCTCTATGTGAATTGGGGGTGGGACTAGATTAAGCTGTAAATTACACGGGAATAGTATGGAACACATGGTTGTTTAAATGGCTGCACGTTATCAAGGGTCTGAGGTATCAAACAAACCTCAAACCATCACACTGCTGCCAGATATGCTGTAGATATGGATGAATCACTTTAAGGGTTGTTTCTCCTGACTCATTTTCATGTTGAACTCATGTTGAAAAATGCAAATTGTTTAATGCTATATTAAGGCTAATTTAATACGAAGACTACAACCATTTGCATGTGCCTGTCTTTGGCCTGATTCTCTTGTACTGTTGAGGATTGCATACACGCGACGGGATCAGACACAGCTATCTTAGTCCAATCACTGTTGAGTATATTTACATATATACTCACACGATTGGATCAGACGCGGCTCTCATTCCATATAATACAGACCAGAGGCACGCTTCAGCGAATCAGTTGTGGCCAGACAGGACGCACTTTGTAGGCTTGAAAACCTGAGTGCTGCAGTACTTCACCTCACCCTGTGAATAGCTGTATTACCCTGAAAGCTAGCCAGCTTGTGTATTGGCCACATTTGTTAACGAGTTCACCACACTATGTTCTGTTACCGTGCTAAATTAGACACAAAGACAATACATGAAACTTCACATTTTAGGCTACTTCACCGTGAATCGATGAGTTTCGTTTTACAGAATTACCTATCTTAACAAGGGGGACGTCTTTTCAATTTTGGTTAACAAGAGGATGGCACTCCCCCGCGTTCAATGACAATTTGAGCCCCTGCTCTGATGACAGGTGAACCTACCAAAATTCAAGAGATGTACTTCACTAGTAAAACCAATGTTCAGTTGCTACTTAGCCTACGACAAATCATGACTTCCTGTTGGTAGGGCTCCAAATGGAGACAGCAAAACAAACAAAATTCACCTGACCAACCCATATCCATGTAGCCATCTAAAGAGCAAACCTAAAGGTGGAACATTTCAAACAAAACATATAAAATCTAGATAGCTAGCAAATCTTGTATTTTCGCCATCTTGCATTTTCCATCTACAAGCCTAGCAAGTGTTGCCTACGTTCTCCCTCAACTAGTAAAATACATTAGCTAGTTACTGTGCAAACAATGAATTAACACAATGTCAATGTGCAAAGCAAAACTGTTAAACAAAAAAAAAAATTTTCTTCATTTTTAGCCATGTGAAATAACATCTAATAGAAGGGTAATTTTAAGCAAGGCTGTATTTTTCTTCCATGAATGTGAAAAGGGGTGTGATTCTACCAAGTTCCGTAGATCCTTGTAACTTCTTGATCACAGAAATGATAGATTTCAGCAAAATATGATCCCACACCAGACACATCCTTCACCACCATTGCACTGTACCTGTAATTCCCACGGATACTGGAACTGGATCTGGATGCTCTGCCAGTCAATCGTATAAATCGCCTCAAATCTGTACCCACTGTACGAGACATGTAAGTAACAGCTATACAGCAAGTGTCTTCATGTAATCTGACTGTTTCCGCTTATTGGTGAGAACTACACATCATCAGGTTTAGCCATGGCATTTAATCTGTAATCTGATGTAATCTGGATAAGAGCATCATCCTCTTGCCCTTGTAATTCAAAATCCTGATAATATTCAGAATGAGATTAAGATCAGGAAATAAAGCAGTAGGCATTAACACCACAGGAGCGCCTACACAATACGGTGCCTTTTCTTAATATAATGCTATTGTTAGGATGTACAATTAAAAACTGTATGGCAACCTGGTATTATAATTCTTGGAACTATCTATGGTTGCATTGAAACAATGCTTTATGCAAGTTCACTTAGAGGAGTTTTCTACAAATCCACACTGAATAAATGCCTGAAATTAATAGAGCCCATAATTTCCTATGCATTCAGTTCAGGAACACCCCCATAAAACAATTCACCTTTGTAGTGACATGGTGTAAACAGAACCTTGCTTGCTTTAAACTGAATCCTGTAGTTCTGGAAGAAGAAGCTGCACTGTGTCATGTATGTGTCCCTGACGTCAGTGAATATGAGAGGAAAAAAATCAGAGAAGATTTAATGACAAGATCAGGGCATTATGCCCATCAGGGCTCATCATTTTGCCTGCAGTCTAAAGGACTAGAGATTACATCTTGCACTGCTTCAAGCCGGGTCTCAAACAAAGGTCTTTGCTTCCACTATGAATCCCAAAATAGTGTCAAAAAACTGTGAAATTTAAATTCTATTATTTTCCACCTGTGCCCTCTTGTCTCCATTTTCTGACACTCAAGAGATTCAATGTCTTAAGCCTCTCCTCTTGTGAGCACCATCATTCTTGGACAGTGACACATTTTTTGTCATTTTGGTTCTGTACTCTAGCACTTTTAAGTTTGGAAGGATATAATGACAATAACGTTGAAGTGCTGTCAGCTTTAATTTGAGGGTATTTTCATCCATATCGGATGAAGCGTTTAGAAATCATAGAACCTTTCATACATAGTCCCCCATTTCTGGGCATCAAAAAATATTGGACAAATATTGGTTTAACATAATGTAGAATAAAGTAATATTTTTTTATATTTGGCCCATATCCTTTGCATGCCATTACTTCCTGATGTCTGTGACCCAACAATATCAAAAGACTCTTGATATCTTATTTTCTGGTACAAGCAATACTATAACCTCTCTGCATTTGAATGGATCTCTATGGGAATTGGGGGGTGGGACTAGATTTAGCTGGAACAGTATGGGACACAGTATGGTTGGCTAAATGGCTTAGTCATCAAGGGTCTGACGTATCAAACAAGCCTTAAACCATCACTCTGCTGCCAGATATACAGTAGATATGGATGGATAACTTGGGAGGGGGACTATGTAGAAACGGTTCTATAGTTTCTGAACGGTTCATCGGATATGGATGAAAATACCCTCAAATTACAGTTGACAGTCTACTTGTATAATTTCAAACTCAAATTGCTAGAGTACAAAACCAAAATAACAAAAAATGTGTCACTGTACAATGAATTATGGTGCTCACTATGTTTGTTATGCATATTTTAACCCATCTTCACTTTTTCTGGAGCTTCTATATTGTGTCCTCTTTATGGTTTGATACTCAGAACCTGACAATGCTTTACAGTACTTTATACACAATATGTTTTGCTCTACTCTACTTTTTTTTGTCTTGGCACAGTGTCTAGATTCAGATAGACTTTAATATACTTTTACACCAAAGTGGTATCATATTGCATCTTCTATTTTGGTATTGTATCCCATTTAATAAACCTGCTATAAATGGTTATTGTCCAGATGTACAATATTACATCTGGCAAAATCAAATTGTGAGTCTAACCACCCTTATTCACAATATATTTAAAATATACTAAAATATACAGTATATTACATTTCCAAAAGGGCAATAATGGAACAATTTCATTCTTCTTGATTTAAATCTTCCTTCATTGAATTTAGTAGCTTTAAAACTTTTTTCTTTATCAAGTTTGGTGAAGAAAATATTAATATTTTACTACTAATGTCCTTATCAACATCCCTTGGATACAAAAATAATAATTATATTATGAATATATAAAATATATATTATTTTATTTATAAATAATAAAATAATATTAAATAATTTATCCCTGTTAGACATTTTCCCCATAACAGCTTATATTTTATACTATATGAGAACATTATTTTGATGAAGTCATGTTTAATATCATGTCTTGGTATGACGCATTACCTCGTTCTAAATTTTGTTCCATTTATTTTTCTCTTGACACACCAGGGAAAGAATACATGTAAGACTCATACATGTAATCCAATGAAATCTCCAACACATGTTGATTAGTGAGGGTCACTGCCCAGATGATTCCAGCAAGCCTCAAACCTATTGCCTGAATGGTTTTGGCCATTTTATCATATTTACAATAGTTGATAAGTATATGTAAGGGCTCATTGCAACTAATGGGCTTAGAAATCCATTATAGAATAGCGACTGGGAGTGAGTGACTGAGAACTATTCCAACTGACGGAACTTGATTCAATTTTGTTGATAGCTATACCTAGGTGATGGGTGTGTGTCTAAAAAGGGGTCATTTTATTAACATGTCTACCCTTAGACAAAGCTCCCTAAATAGTATAAGAAACTACCCTTGCATCCTCTCAGTGTTCAGATTGTGCAGTTTGTGATTTTTTCCATGCTATTTCTCTTGTTGGGGAAAAAAGATCATTTTCCTTCATTAAGAATGAAATATGCCTTTTTTTTGCAGGGATAAATCAAAGTGAGTGGTGGTTCTTTGTGGCTTTGATGAATGTTAGAAAGAATAAGAGTAGTTAATATGCTATGGTTGTAAACATGGGTAATGAAAGTGATAAGCTACCATTCTATCATTTTCTAAATTGCATCAAATTGTCACATGCAGTTTCTCCAATCAGATTGCATCTTATTATTTGTATGTGTGTGGAATGAGCTGGAACATCCATTATCCCATTGGTAATGTAAAATGTTAATGTGGAAATGACAAGAGGGAAAGGCATAGATCTTTGTGTTCAGAGACAATATATGCAAAATTGCCTAATGCAACTATATGGTTTCAACTTGTTCTATTACACTTAAATCACAAACCCCAAAGAAATCTACTAAGAGAGCAAACTTATATGTGAATATTTGAAAGAGTTTTAAACTCTAAAATTAGAGTTTAAAACTCCAACAGCTTGGGATACAGACATGTTGACAGCTAACCAGCCCTTGAGGGACTAAGGTCCTGACTGACACTCTCACAAGCTCCATCTCACTTGATGACAGCTTGATTGACATGCTGACACTGACAGTCCAAAGCCGAGACTGGGACTTGCCATTACCATTCTGACGGCAACTTTGGTTTCCTTGCTGATTTATGATGGCTTTTTTTGGACCAGCACTGCACTATGACAGACAGATCATTTGAATTCTGATCTGAACAACCAAGTGAAGATAATTAAAACTGGCTGATTAGGGACTGGCATCTCTCCTAGACTGGGCCTGTCAATTCTTGATCCTTACATGGCTTCATTTAACTAAGCAGAAACCATACACCCACATGCACATTCTTTATTACACTTCAGTATATTTTAATATGTCAAACACCCCTATATGCAACAAATTAAAGTAAAATAAAATTAATTACTGCAAATACAGACATACATCATGTGAAGTAATTAAATGAACAACTGAACCACCAATGATCAATTTTGTTCAATGTCCAGGTTGCAAAAGCCCACCAGTCCCCTAATCTAACCACATTCACACCATATTTGTGAACACCAATTGCAAAACATAGGCAGCCTTTCACTTTCTACCGCTTCATCGGTGGTACCTATAGTTGTACACCTGCTTTCAAATGGTTGCTCAGATTCCCCCTTGGAATGTACTGGGAGATTACATGTATTGGCATTACAGATGTGTCCAGAAGCCAATATAAAGCAACAGTAGTTTAACATTTTGACACAACATCTGGGCCTACTAAGTCCTCTATTGGTTGATCCAAAACAAATTACTACATGAGCAACGCACAATTATGTTTGTGGTATTAGTAGTAGAAGTAAGCTCCATTCAAATCAACAGTGCGGTCACTGCAGAAAACAGTATGGCGTTTGCATGGGTGTATGAGCTCATTCAAATTTATGCCACTCCCGATCTGACAGTCTCTCCCACTATCCCAACAAATGAAGCTGAACAGTAGATTTGCATTATAGCTGCTCTTTGAAAAGAAACAGTTTGTCCATTTATATGTCCACAAACTGAGCCTTCTCACTCTCTTGACAGAACAACATATTATCCAAGAAGGGCATTACAGTAAATACCAGGTGTAAACTTCTTTTTTTGGCGGCAGTGGGAGGGTTGGGTGGGGTATGACAGATCACAATATATTCAGATCACAAAACATGGTCCCAGTGCACCATCCACATTGCCACTACCACCTAGCGCAGGAAGCAATTAGCCCGATCTAGGTGTCCCAGGGGAGTCTAGGAGCAGACGGATCACACTACTAATGGAGGGCACCTAGGGGAAATTAGTGGGTGCAGTTGCTCAATTAGGCAATAACCCTGCAAATATATGACTTTCTCAAAATGTTGTACCAACACAGAAACATAACCACAACATAATGAGAATGTTGTAAAGTCTGGAAAGTGCCAATGTGAAAGCAATCAGGAAAACGTAGGGACAGCCTGTCCTTATCACCTAGACCACAAATCTTGATAGCTGCTTTATACCATCTGTGCCTGGAGACTGACTGCGATCAAATTTAAAGGAAAGATGCAGAGGCATATAAACAATGGTGAACCTTGTTCACACAATTAGGCATGCAAACGCGCCGCTGAAATAAAACGTCTCCAGGTTTTGGAAATCTGCGTGACTGTGTCCAACATAACATCTTGCATAAATGGAAAACATATCTGAATATTTCTATATGCAGTTACTGAATGATGCTTTTTCGCAGGCAACGACTAAGGCCGTGTTTGTTGTAGCCTAATTGTCACGACAGCCGAAGGAGGCACGAGCAGTGACAGAAAAGCAAGGAAAAACCAGGCCGTGTGGCGCGTTTTACTGCTTTGTAGCTATCTCAAGATTCGACTAACACCCATTTAACTTCAATTGTAGAGAAACCACTTATATAGGCTAAGAAATTAATACATTTATCATTTCTGCGTGTAGAAATAAACTGCAACTGTGACTGCGTTTCTTAGGATTAAAATGACATTTCTCAAATCGATAACGAAATGGCGTTTCGATAGCTACCCTGTGTTGTAAACAGGATGTAGCCTACTACAGTGCGCGCCCATTTAAGTACCCTGCCTGCTAGCTAGTTGCTCTAGAGAATTTGATACGTTCGTCAAACAATGCTAGGTCGTATTGCATTTCTGATCCATCTGTGACAAACAGTACACTGTAGTTAAACATAATTATTGGTAAATGCTGTTTATTAGCGATATTTCAATAATGAATCGTTCTGCAGCCATAGCTTGCCAACTTCCTAGCTATAGGCTATTAGGCACGGGCTACACTGTAGCTAGCGTACCTAATAGCCTTTAGAAAGAACCACCCCTACAGTTAACTAGTTTGTAGTTGGCATAGCCTAATTTGTTACATTATTAAAATATGGTAGGCTACTAGGTACTCCACCCGTGAAAGATTGTTCTCTAAATACACGTACCCTACCCATACAGTCTGCATCAATTGTATCCATGGATTATCACTAACCTAAGTAGTTCACATAGTAGCAACATTTAAGATATTTGTTATTCTGTTACAGCTGATAACTATTACAATTATCAAGGAAAAGGATACAGTAGGCTAGGCTACACAGTATCTAACAATCTCGACAGAAACATTGTAGGCTAATGAACTTGAGCTTTAGGCTACTCGGTCTCCGTTTGCGTTGCCATTTTTTAACGTCAAGGCCTACAGTGCAGCGAGCCGGGGTTATGGAGCTACAGTAAAGATAGGTTGGTAAGGTGCTACTGTTGATGATCGGTTCTCCGCCAGAAGCTAATAAGCACACAAATACAGTGGCTTTAGGCGGTTTGGTGATCTAGAGGCTATATAGAATAATTTAATCAGTACAGAATATATTTGAGATTACAATAGCCAAATGTATCTGCTTTAATGCAAAATTGAAGGCCGGTGCCCTTCCATCAATTTTACTGTGTGCCCATCTTCGGGAAAAAAAAGATAAGGGCGCCGCTGATATATTTAGCTACATCACAGTATAATTAATTATAATCTATATTGAATAACATAGAATATTGCACCATAAACAGTATTCTTAAGAACCGACAGCCACATATCACAACAAAGCCTTAGCCTACATTGCGTTGACCAACAAAAAAAACGCCCATCATGTTAAGATCCACTGAACATGATTCATTATCAATATTTTCCAGTAAAGATGTCAAAGAACACGATGACATTTCTCGAGTTCCATTGACATTCACTGAATTCCCATTGGATTGAACATCGAGATAAAACACGAATAACTGTATACGGACACGAGGAAACTATATGAATAGCAGATTTTAAGAACAGCAAACTACCTGACTTTTTCTTGTATTTCCCGATGACTCTGTTTGTTCTGATTAAGAACAGTAGCAACAGCTATTAATCTTCAAGCAGATATGACTTCTTTCGTCTCAGTCTTCTTAAGATAAAAATGTCAATATTTTGTTTCCCAGGAACAGCTTTAACTCTCGTCTCCTTGCCCTCAAAGTCTGGGTATCGTCTTTTTTATAAAACAAAAAACAAGCAAATGTAGCCTACGTTTTCGAAATAGCAGTTCAACAAATAATATCTTATGGGCCTCTTCAGAAGATGCAGTAGGCTATCTGGCGTTGTTGTAGGCTATTGTTTTCTTCTTGAAATGCTTGTTACACTCCTACGACGCCTAGATGTAGTATGCAATGATAAAGACTAAGCATCTAAAATTAGAGAAATTTTCCCAAAATGAATCGTTGTTATCGTTAGCACCAAATAGTCCTTTCAGATGTTACGTTAGGTAGGCTATCGGTCTTCGCCTTTCTGTTTGTGTTATCGTGATCCCTCGTTTCCTTCCTCCCTTAGCTTGATAGCTCCTTCCTCCCTCTCTCCTTGCTCCGTTACGTTGGTCGCCTGCTTGTCCAAATATGAATTATTAGATAAATCGCGAAGCACATGAAAAGTGTAAAGCTCGGGCTTTTGATGGACAAATAAAAAAATAAAAAATAGAACCAAAAGCGACTTATCTTGCCGGAGGAGCAGAAAACGCGCCCATTGGTGCAAATATACAAAATAATACTTTGCTATTTATCTATGATTACAAATAGGCTACTATGCGTATCTATATACATATACATATATATACATGCAAGTGGATCTTAATTGTCCCTTAAATGTAATCATCCGTCCAGGGTTAACGTTGGATGGGAAGCTCTCGTAAGCACAATTCAACCACACCCATTCAGAAGGAGACTGTACCATTCTTCAACACCGTTAATAGTCTCCAGGATTTAAAAGGGGTGATGTGGAAATCTAAAAGCTACTCCCTGGCTAGACCTTCGTTTTCAGTCACATCTCAATAACACGCTCAAGGCAGAATAGAATATCTAAAAGATAGTCAGCTATTCACCAACCTACAGTAGCAGAATATAAGGCTTCTGAACTGAATAATCCATTTACACCCTACTTTTTTCGTCACTGTGTTTATGTTCCTTTTTCACAGGAAAGTGAGCGCGCCCAGAATGTCTGCAGCCAGACACTGACTTGTCACGTGATTCGTACACTTACAGCTACTACAGAATTTTTTTTTTTAATGGTCCGCATAGATATGGTCTATTGCAAGCACTGTAGAATAATTTTACCTCTAGTGTTAGTAGCATGACTGAGAATAATGTTATAAACTTTCTAATATAATTTTGCGGAATGTATTGTAGGACACTTATTCATGTAACAAATACAGTTGTGTAAACAATGCATAATACTGTTCTTCTTATACACATATTCAGGTTTGCCAAAATCAAAACCAACTCCTATTACCATGGATGCTTTTAAAAGATGAACCACAGTTTCCATGGAATTGTTTTAACATATGAATGAATTAATATTCAACAGTAATAGCTCTACTGGTTGTCCCAGAAGACAGGCAAACTCATAGGGCTCTGTAATATAATTGCACAACTAACTGTTATTTAATGGGCTTGCACTCACCTCTGGGGAACACTGGCACACCGAGTGAGACCAGTGCATACTGTCATATTCAGAGTTCTTAATGGCAGATACCAGTACTTATCACAATTGGCACATACTTAGAAAGCCTAAGTCTGATCCAGTGTTTTACTGGTAACTGGAGAATATTGGACTATTTATCACTACTACTCATTTTCCTTAATGTGCCATAAATGTTACGTACATACCTTGAGTACCTGCATTGAGCATGTCTGTCAAAGTGTGGTCATTACCCACCCAGCAATTGATAACCAATTGGATTGGACTTTATCTCTGGTGTGGATTAGCTTTATATAGACTACATATGCACGGCATAATCGCATAACATTTATAGCCCACTAAACAGCTGTTATCACAACTCATCTCAAGCAGAGAGAGTGAATGCCATTTCTGTTTGGTATGGCACTTAGGTGATTGACTCCACCCCCTTAGGCCTTGAGGTAGGCTTCTCAAGGCCAACACTGGAGGAGACTATCCAAACAAAGGACTCATTCCCTTGCCAATCTGGTCCCACAGTTGTGAAGCTGTACAACTGCTGTGTTTGTCTTCATCCTAGGCTTTACTGTTAAAGCATGTGGGTGCAAGGTAAACATATTTTATTTGTTTTTCCACTTTGACCATCAGTATTTATGGTCCTCTTGTTTAACTCCTATGCTGACCACAAATTCAGACATTCTGTTTGCTTCTATGCTAGTATTTTAATCTTAAACATAAACCAAAACCAATTACTTCCCCCATGTTTTTTTCTTGATAGGCTACAAAATTATACCAGAGGAGATCTCCGTTTTGCCATGTGTTGACCCTTAATAGGCTGTTCTGCATAAGGATCAACACCTTCTCCCCTGCAACATAGACCAATAATGGTATGTCCCACCTTCCCCGTTTTCCAGCAGGCCTCATTAGGGAGTGTAGTAACGGAGGATGGGTTGCCTAGCAACAGCCTAAGCAAAGGGTAGAAGAGATGTACTCTTACTCACAATCTGACACACAGTTAAATTCACGCACAAACTCACAAGCAGCCATGTATCCATACAGACTGCATCGCCCTATTTGTATAGGTACATGTCTTGTATGGGTAATGCTAAAGAACATAGGCTACATAAATAGATTTTTCAAGCCTTCCGTCCCTTGAAAAAATAAATCACGTAGGCTACATTACTATTGTTGTTAGAAAGCCCTGTGTCTGTACTCTGTATCAAATATGACACTATGACATAAGATCGGTTCATTGAAACTAATAACATTTGCCGTTGTTAATTTGTTTTGCTGTCAGACAGTATTATGTGTATAGGCTAGCTTTTGAATGGCGCCATACCCATAACATAATTAGCAACCAGCTACATTAATTTACCGTGGCGCGAGACCAATGTTAACTGTCTTTTCTCTCCAGCCTTCCCCCCCCCCCCGCCCAGAATTTCACTCATTGCTTGTGACTCTCTACGCCTACCTCCAACAACATCTGACCGTGCGTTTGCTCTTCACTTGCTTTGCATTTAGAATTTTCGGCTTGACAATTAATGAAAATATTTTGCAATAAAAATATTGAAGGAATTTAGAAACCTTATTTTAAATCTGTAATCTTATCACAAAAAAAGATGACTCGTTAGACGTGGAAACTCCTAGCTAAAGGATTAATCTGTTCCACCGAACATGCTGTTGTCACCCCGCCCCTTTCCTTTTCAGAAGCGTTACCATGTAACAACAGAATTGGTAAAGTTCAAATGCCAAGCAGTGGCTTTAAGGTGAAGTGATTAGAAAGTTACATTTGTTTTAATCGTATATTGTATGTGCCCAAGCCCAGTATTGTGTTGCTTTAATCAAAACATTTCAAATAGTTGCCTGTAGTGTAACATAGGTTAAAATATGTAAAGCGGCAGCCTATAGGTATAGGCATTTGCAGAGGCTTTTTTTTTTTTTTTTTTTTTTACTGCGTCGCTGGTTGACCCATATAATCTATCGAACAATGTAGTGGACTCATTTTATGCATTAGTAGCTACAGCTTAAATTAAACAATAAATGCGTCATGATTTAATAGAATGCAAAAGTACCTTGGCAGCTGAGTAACTAACATTGAGTAATTAAATACAACGAAATTTAATATTATTTTACAGACATTAGCTATTTTACTACAAAATGTTGGAATATATTCTAACATATATTGTGTCTCACCAGAGAGTTTGCATGCAGGTACATTTACCCAGACGTACTCAGACGTTGGCTAAGTTACCTGCGGGGACCACAACCTTTAAGAAAGTACCGTTCGTCTTGCCAGCCAATAGCAGTAATGCCTGGCAGCCATCCCCCTCTCCTATTGGTCTGGTAGAAGAAGAGACAGCGGCAGAGAAAGGGAACTGGAAGGGGGTGCAGGAGCATGAGGGGGATTTTTCGGCTGTCCGCCTCCGAATAATTCTATAGGCTATATGCATCACCTACTGCAAACCCAAAATCTTAGCCTACATCCTCCACATCCTCTCTGAGCCTCAATTGACCCGATTATCACAATCATTTGACATTTAATTTTGTTTATTTATTTATATTATACAAAATATTTATTTAGCTTTTTTTTCCGCTAGCAAGACTGACGATTTTTTTTATTTTGGGGAATCAGTATAATATTTAGATGACAATATGAGTGGCGGGGTTTATGGCGGAGGTAAGATCATTGTCGTTCTTGTTTGTATTTTCATATACAACGAAACCTAAAACACGCGAGGATTCAGATTTTTAAAATACAGCAAGCTATATACACGCAGAGAAGGATGCAGTGAACGGAGAGCTAGCATGGATGAAATTGACGTCCAGGGTTTATGATTCCTGTGGCAAACACACACGCACACAGGAAGAAAAAGATAGTCACAGGCACAGAGAACAGGTTAAGAAATTAATCTCTCAGGCCGACATATTTACTGTTACGTGCATGAATGTCGCTATATGTACCTGGACGTGTGGACGCGCGTGCTTATCACTCTCATTGTTTCTCACGTGCGTGCAAGTTTTGAGATTGGTCTACGACGTGCGTCATTTGGGGCGTGGTTCATTTAAATAGATGTATTGCTCTATCAATCTATATACAAGTCAGATGTTAAACTCATATATTGACAAGTTCAAATATTAACCTTTAAATATACCCCGCCCCCTTCCATAATGGAAGTTTAAGAAGATCAGGTTCAATGAAGGTAACAACTGGTAGAAAAAAATCTGTGTTTATTTACCAAAAGTATAGTATTTGGACAATTGGAAATAGGAGGTCCTTGCCCTAACAGTGGCAGTTGTTTTGTTTAATTAGAACACCCCCCCCCCCCCCCCCTCTCTGTTTCCACAGATGAAGTAGGAGCCCTTGTGTTTGACATCGGCTCTTTCTCCACTAGAGCGGGATATGCTGGTGAGGACTGTCCCAAGGTGAGTTTCAAAAATGGGAAGCCACATCCTTCTCTTGGGCATTTACTGTATAGCACAATTAAATGCTCCATCCATCTCAATAATTATACAGCGGTATAGGCATATGTGGAACAATAGTACTGGATACAAAATTTAAAGTGGTGTTTTTGGATTTAATTTCTTATTTGTATATAAACAACAAGCTGAAAAGAAGTGAGCACATAACAATTAAAAGCATATACCCAGAAATCATACGTTACAAATTTCCTCAAGAACAGCAAGCCTAAATCATATTCAAGTGAATGCCAAAGCATGATCTTTAAAAGCATGCAAGATGCTAAAAATGATCAGTAAGAAAGGCATGAATGTGCTCCATACAGTAATGACAAACCTATACTGACTACAGCTTCACATAGTATTAGAATTCAGTTAAGAATGGAGGTAATCAGATACTAGTTGCTACGTAGGACAGTCCGTGGTGATGGAACCAAGGTGAGTGCACTTTATCAATGGCATATTGATTTGAATACAATAATGCAGGCAATGGTTTGATTTGTGTGTGAGAATACATAGCACAAAACAAAAAAAGTATATATATTAATTTCTGTATATTGTTTTTTAGATATATAGGGGCAGTTGTCTCTTACACAAAATCTTTATATGTTACTATATTGCTGTTCTCTGTACCACTATTCCTCCAGTTCCACTGGGCCCAGTTAGCAGGCAATTGTATCCTTTTTGGCCTCTTGCTCCCTCTTTCTTCATGATATCAGGCTCCAGTTTCCTTGGGTGTTCCAATGCCTACTTCCTCTCCCTAACCTTGTTCCTTCCCTTCCTCTTAAGTGTCCCTCATACCATCACCTTCCCTCCTCAAACCACTGTCCCTCATACCATCACCTTCCCTCCTCAAACCACTGTCCCTCATACCATCACCTTCCCTCCTCAAACCACTGTCCGTTGATCCCATCTCCTTTAATTTCCCTCGTTCCTCCTTACCCCCCAGGCTGATTTCCCAACTTCCCTGGGGGTGCTGGTGGAGGAAGAGGGTGGAGGAGAGCTGGTGGCAGAGCAGGAAAAGGCAGCAGGGAGAACCTTTTACCTGGACACCAACGCATTACATGTGGCCCGGGCTGGTGTGGAGCTCTTCTCTCCCCTGAAGAATGGCATGAGTTGGGTGACAACCACCATGTCTCGTTACAAATCTCTCTCTCTCTCTCTCTCTCTCTCTCTCTCTCTCTCTCTCTCTCTCTCTCTCTCTCTCTCTCTCTCTCTCTCTGTCTCTCTGTCTCTCTGTCTCTCTCTGTCTCTGTCTCTCTCTCTCTCTCTCTTCTCTCTCTCTCTCTCTCTCTCTCTCTCTCTCTCTCTCTCTCAGAAATCTGCTCCACATAATGGACTTGTGTAGTTCAAATACTGTATATCACCATACTTATTAAGGCTTGGAGTGAATCAACCATTTCTGGCTCAAAGTTATAATGCATTTTAAAATTAAGCCCAGGTATTGTTTTTGGTTGGTGTCAATTCTGAATTCAATTGATAATTGCTGATAAATGGCAATTCAATTATTGATATTTTTTTGAACCCCCCCCACCCCCCACCCCCCCCCCCCCCCCCCCTCAATCATGCTCCTGCATCAGCACTCCTCACAGCCTCCAATGTCGATTCTGGAGGGCCAAAGACAACAATGTGCTCTCCTGTGAAGCACATAATGTGCCTGCTGCTACTTTTCACACCAGAGTCGACAAGTTGGCCTTGCACAGACATGAATTGGAGCTACACACTTCATATCCAGCTGAACAGGGGAACCATGTGCACCCAATCGACCAGCAGGAGTCATTGCCGTGTAGTGTGCTGTCCTTCCAGCCAGCTGAAACATTCCCTCCCTTGGGAATTCTAGTCCCAATTATGCATCGCCCTGCAGGACTGTGGGGCGACAATCAGCACTTGCATTTGAATTGATATAGGTGGCAGAGTATAGAATTTGAATTTGGATAAAAGGAAATCATTTTATTAAATTAAATTCTGTTAAATTCCAATACCTAATTTATAGAATTCATCACTTTGAACAATGTTTACTTTTATGTCAGTGACATATTCTTATACCATGAGAATTAGATTATTTTAAGAAGCACATTATTTTGCTAATACATAAAGATATTTGACTTTGTAGTTAATTATAATTAATTTCAACTTTGTTAAACATTTGAAGAATAACCTTCCTGGAATGCATTACTTAAAAGATGAATAAAGAAAAACAATTGATAATGGACTATGTTTCTATAACATTATTTGACTCACAAGGTAGCATTTAGTAAATTACAACTAGTGTTTACAATAATAAGTGACAAATATGTTTGGAAGCTGGTGGAGATATATTTGTCAAAATGAATTAGGCTTTCATGTATTATAAATTAATAGAATTTCTTTGGATGTAATTGAAATTCTACTTCTTGTCATTTAAATTCCTGTTAAAAATTTCTATTCCAAAATTCTGAATTGACTCCAACTCGGATATGAGCATGTACCAAGCTTCAATGGTGTGTCTAGTAAATACACGGCTCAATGAACTAGATTTACACTAATGGTAGTTCTGATCAATACCTATACCAAGGATGTCAAATGTATAATATCACTAAACGCAATGTACCATGATTTGTCTTACAATCTTGGGACTTGCTGACCTGTTTTTCTTTTCTTTTTCAATTAATTTTGTGTGTGTGTATGTGCATGTATGTGTGTTTGTATGCGTATGTATGTGTGCATGTGTATGTGCATGTGAACATGTATGTATGTATGTATGTGTGTGTGTGTATGTTTGTTTCAGTTGAGGATTGGGAAGCCTTCCAGTCCATATTGGACCACACCTACTGCAAGCACATCAAGTCAGAACCCAGCCTGCATCCAGTGCTGATGTCTGAAGCTCCAGTGAGTACAGTATTCATCATGCCCCAGTCTGCACAAGCATCTTCAGCTGCTGATTCAGTTATGTGTTTGCATGTGTGATGGTACTCTGTGTGTTGCAGTGGAACACACGGACCAAGAGGGAGAAGCTAACAGAGCTGATGTTTGAACACTACAATATCCCGGCATTCTTCCTCTGCAAGACCGCAGTGCTGACAGCGTATCCCCCACCCTAGTCCCGCACAGAGGGGCTCTACTGCTCATTAAGGGTATGTGCTTTTTGGCTGCCTTCAGTCCCTCAGTGTAGCAAGTCAGTCAGCAGTTTAGGCATTTAGTTGGTCTGCAAGTTAAGCAGTTAAGATGTCAGTCAAAGTGTCTATGTGCCAGTTTCGGTCCATGCATGTGTGTCAATTATTTTCAGGATAAAATTCAATCACCTCATAATAATGTGAAAGTAAATAGTGCATTGGCTAATATCTCTATGTCAGTGTGGAAGTGCTATGGTCTGGTCACACTGAGAATGTATGTACAGTATGTAAACTGAAATGATAACAACCTATGATTTGTCCAAAGACGCACCAGATAACATTTGTTCAACATACCTGTTGAAAATATGCTTTGGGATTCAATATTATATATTTTTTAAATTGTTACTGTTCAATATATTCTTTAACGCAAGTCATGGTGTGTTTAGCTCCTTTAAGCTTAGACAATTAATGCATGGTTGTTCTTATACTTACTGTTATAATTATTCTTAACATGAATAGGGATTTAGAGTGTCAGTCAAGTAGGGTGCATGTTAATGAGAATATGTCAGTCACATGTCGAGGTGTGTCCTTGACGTGATCTCAGATTTGCTAATGGGAGGGCGACTGGTCTCGTGATAGATAGTGGAGCCACACACACAACCGCCATCCCAGTTCATGATGGGTATGTCCTTCAGCAAGGTACGTATCAAACAGTCATCCATACCTGGTGTTCACTTAATTACATCTTGATGGCTTTAGCATAAAATTGAACAGGACCATGAACATTGATGATGCGGTTCACAAATCTGTGAT
This sequence comes from Synaphobranchus kaupii, assembly GCA_029718625.1. Taxonomy (NCBI): domain Eukaryota; kingdom Metazoa; phylum Chordata; class Actinopteri; order Anguilliformes; family Synaphobranchidae; genus Synaphobranchus; species Synaphobranchus kaupii. The sequence continues at coordinate 17,705,436 of CM056393.1, forward strand.
TGTGGGAAGTATTTAAACAAACTGGGAAGTGATACAGTGAACAGTTCTGGTGAAATAATCCCAAGTATTTTTGTATAAATTTTAAATTGTAGTAGTCCTCGTGTAATGTAGCACCGATATGCAGGCCAAGGTAAATGGGCTGATCGGTGGCTTCGTCAGTGTGTTATGTTCCAGAAGGTGGCTTAGTCACAGTGTGTTATGTTCCAGAAGGTGGCTTAGTCACAGTGTGTTCTGTTCCAGAAGGTGGCTTAGTCAGTGTGTTCTGTTCCAGAAGTTGGCTTAGTCACAGTGTGTTCTGTTCCAGAAGGTGGCTTAGTCAGTGTGTTCTGTTCCAAAGGTGGTTTAGTCACAGTGTGTTATGTTCCAGAAGGTGGATTAGTCACAGTGTGTTCTGTTCCAGAAGGTGGTTTAGTCACAGTTTGTTCTGCTCCAGAACGTGGTTTAGTCACAGTTTGTTCTGCTCCAGAACGTGGTTTAGTCACAGTGTGTTCTGTTCCAGAAGGTGGATTAGTCACAGTGTGTTCTGTTCCAGAAGGTGGTTTAGTCACAGTTTGTTCTGCTCCAGAACGTGGTTTAGTCACAGTTTGTTCTGCTCCAGAACGTGGTTTAGTCACAGTGTGTTCTGTTCCAGAAGGTGGATTAGTCACATTGTGTACTGCTCCAGAAGGTGGCTTAGTCACAGTGTGTTCTGCTCCAGAACTTGGTCTATTCACAGTGTGTTCTGTTTCAGAAGGTGGTTGAGCATGTTCAGTGTGTTCTTCTCCAGGCATTGTCAAATCTCCTCTGGCTGGGGACTTCATCACCATGCAGTGCAGGGAGCTGTTCCAGGAGATGACCATTGACATAACCCCTCCTTACATGATTGCTGCCAAGGTTCCTATCTCTGCCTGTCATCCTGTCTGTCTCTCCCACTGCCTGCCTGTTCATATTATTCACTGTCGGTCTCATTATCTTTCTTACTACCTTGTCTCATTTATCTTACAGCATGTGCGTCTTAATGTATCTGTTCCTTCTCAGTTTATCTCTCTCTTTCACTCTTACTGACTGAGTATGCATCATTCACTTTCTGACTACTTCTTATTAGCTGTATGATATCGCAGTAACAAGGCAGACAGAGAGAATAAGTCAGACATTTTTCATGTTGTCGTCTGTTTCTGTCTCACCCATAAATATCTGTCTCATTTCTTTGAGTAGTTGGTCTTCCCAGTGAGCAAAATCCGGAATCTAGACGTCTGGATGGATGGAAATCTAGATTTAGAGATGTTTTGACATAAACAGGCTAGGTTAACCCCAATATAGCCCAGGATTTACCCAGATATAACCTGGCTACGTCCTAGTCGGCTATAAAACTTTCACTTTTCAACCAAATGTAGATGGGTTTTCACCTGAATGCCTAGATGGCATTTCACCAATTTTTCACAGATTTTTCACCACAATAAAGTTCACTGGGATATTCCTCATTCCTCAACTGTTGCTACTTCTTTTGTTTTATGTATCATTTTAGTCAATTTCTCTTTCTCATCTGTCATCGTGTTTTTCTTTCAATTGGTTATTGGTTATCTCTCTTCTCTCACACACTCTCACCTTCTACCTCTCCCCTGTATAGGAGCCAGTGAGAGACGGAGCACCCCCAATCTGGACAAAGAAAGACAAACTTCCACCAGTCACCAAGTCCTGGCACACTTATATGTGCAATGTAGGGAACCTATACCTGTACCATTTCTATATATTGTAATTACCCACAAACCACTGCTACATTCTGCTACTATCGCATTGGTTGCCACTGTTGAAATCAATTAAACAAATGGTGGAGCAATCTCAACAAAATATGGTGACATGGTTCACTCCTCACTGTATAAATTTGGCAAGAATATGAATATAGAGGGTTGGAGTACATATAGTCTGAAGGTACAATATGTCTGAAGGTATTTGAATTGGTTCTAGCGCTCTTTTTGTCCCTCTTTGCTGTCAGGAGGTGATTCAGGATTTCCAAGCGTCTGTGCTGCAGGTATCCGACTCCCCCTATGATGAACAGTAAGTGGTGTGGTCCTTATCAGGCTCTTCTGCCAGCGTTAATGGACTTCACTGGAACGGCCAACAGAAGCCTATGCACCAATAGACATAGCTACGGAATAAGATGTATGGACAATATGCAACCTGTAATCAGCCCTTATCTATAGTTTTTTATTAACTGATGTATTTATTTTTGGAAACTTTTTCACAGTTTTTCATCTGACATAAATAACTGATGTTATTAAGATGTGGCAGTCTTTTTTCTCATCTATTTTTCCTGTCTACACTGTCCTCTAACCTGTTGTTAGAGTGGCTGCCCAGATGCCCACCGTTCACTATGAGATGCCTAGCGGGTACACCACTGACTATGGCGCTGAGAGATTGCGCATCCCGGAGGGCCTCTTCGACCCCTCCAATGTCAAGGTCACCATGCTGCCTCAGTCATACTCATGTTTTGTTTCATTTCAACACTGGTTCAGAATATATTTGTGTACTGTATGTAGATTTTTGTTTCGCCATAGTTGTATTTTTTATTTTGTATAAAGCTTTTGTGCAAATAATATGTTTCCATTTGGGCTGGTAGAAAATTGACTGGCTAAAGGCAACTAAATTCTCTTTCTCTCCTGTTCCTTCCTCCGCATCCTCTTCTGCCCTCCCTCCATTCCCTCTTTCCCTCTCTCTCTCTCTCTCTCTCTCTCTCTCTCAGGGTCTTTCTGGAAACACTATGTTGGGAGTAGGACATGTGGTCACAACCAGCATTGGCATGTGTGACATAGACATCCGGCCTGTAGGTGTCTCCTCCGACATATGCCTGTGCTAGAGTGTGTATGTGTGCACGTGTGGTTGTGTATAGGCACCTGACCTGAGTGTGTGCATGTTATAACACCTGTGAATCTATGTGTGCAGGGACTGTATGGGAGTGTCATCGTCACTGGAGGGAACACCCTGCTCCAGGGCTTCACAGAGAGGCTTAATAGGGAGTTGTCCACGAAGGCCCCTCCGGTACGACTGCACCACTCTCACACGCCAATGGACTCAAACAGACAACAACTTTTATTTTGTTTGATTGCCAAATGGTGTTATAAACCACAAACCTTTTTCTACAATTTCAATCAAAAAGAGTGTTGGGGGGAGCATTGACAAGCAAACTCTGTCTGCTAATGAACAACTATCTTTTTATAGATTTCTGTCCATTCACTATTATTTCCACTCCTAGCTCTCTCTCAGGTTCCCCGTCTCTACATTATCCCTGAATTATTTCTCTTTGCCTTTCTTCACTCTGCCACCTGTTTTGATCCCTCACTAAGAGACATAATACATATCCTGATATTAATAGATTTTTCATTAATGCATTTTTCAGAAGCAGCATCCAAAGTGAATTCTCTCAGATTATGAATATTTGAGCATGGTGCTGAGATGTTTTCCTTTTGCTTCTTTCTTTCAGTATTGTTTTTTACCATTATATAGGCATGTACAAGATGGCTGACAGGCTATCTTTCACATCTTGCACGACAGTCTGAATATGATATAGTACAGATGCTGCCCTGAACTGGCTGTGTGAAAATATGATGGGGTTTTCACTCTTTGTCTCCTTGTGCAGAGTATGAGGTTGAAGCTCATAGCCAGCAACAGCTCTATGGAGCGTCGATTTAGCCCATGGATTGGAGGTTCTATACTGGCCTCACTGGTGAGAGAGGGAGGAAGGAGAAGGAGGGGGGGTTTCAGATAGAATAATAAAATGGGGTTAAGATAGTTGTGTGCTATTAAAAAAGAGAGGAGCTCCATCAATTGAGTTTGTTGGTAACAATCTATAGAACTACATCACGGACACACCAGCAGTGATTGGTGCATACTACATCCTGCTAATATGCACAGGGAGCCTGGAAGTATGGCCAGAGGTTGTCCACCACTCGCTTTTGGTGTTGTTCTATTGGTTGTTAAACACATACTCCATGATTGGTGGAGCTCCTCTGTGTTTTATTCTGCCAGTAAGGCAGCTGTCTGTCTAATATACTTTGTTATATTAAAAATAAGAGGGATAGAAAGGGATATACCGACAAACTGGAAAAAAGAGAACGAATACAACAGACATACACATCTCTTGTATATTGTGAAAATACACGACTTGTTTGTCCATTACAATCATGGAACCGCAATGCAAACAGGTGACATATTTCCCCAGATGCACTTATATTTATTGTGTGATGTCCCAAATTTTCCCTCTCAAATTAAAACTGGCTTTATTGCCATTAAAAAAAGGTTAAGATGCATTTGTGTTTCAGGCATGGAAGGTTGAACGTACAGTACAGCGTTTTGAATTTGGAAAAGAGATATATTCCCTAATTTCCATTTTTCTTTTCTGTCCATGTCTCAGGGCACCTTTCAGCAGATGTGGATCTCTAAGCAGGAGTATGAGGAAGGTGGGAAACAGAGCGTGGAGAGAAAATGCCCCTGAAAGATGTCCCTTTATGTACATGCACAAACAATGGGGTGGGGGAATGAAAGGCAAAACCGACTGCCAACTGACAGAGAACAAATACAGTCACCCAAGTCATTACTTGCTCCTGTTCTGAGTATTTGTTCTTTTCTCTCTGTCTTTCCATCTATAACCTCATCTGGCTTTTCTGCCTGGCCTTTACCTCTTCACCTCTCTCCCCCTTCTTCTGCCCCTGGCCTCTCTGTATCTGAAGCTCAGTCTATCACCAGCATTCCTGCATGTTTCTCTATCTGTCTTTGCTCCACCCATATACCCCATATCCACCTGTGACATCCAAGATGGCGGGTCTGTTTTACCTATTGGAAGATTAGGCTGGGGCAGATCTCATTTATTCTGAGCCTGTGTGACTCACATAAACTCAAGACCATTCAGTCCGACCTTTGAAATGACATTCATGCAAATAAACATGAACAAATGGAACGTATACTAATCGTCCCTGTTGAGGTTATTGCACCTGTGTCATGTTCCAGTCCTTACAAACACTCCAGACAGGACAGAGCAATGCATTCTTAAATTAGTTCAATTTCTTAATCCTCATATCTATAGCACATTTCCTTTCTAAACGATTCCAGGTGAAAAATTTCTTTTTAATATATTTTTATATCTATCTATTTTATTTTTTAAGGCTCCTTTGACACAGTGAGAGTACTTGTGGTTCAACGGTTATGTCCAACTACTTATGTCCCGAGACACAATGGTTTGCCAGAAGTCTACCACTCTTGTCCATTATTTTTAATGCCAGGCAGAGACACAAGGGTGTAAGCTGGATATTTTATTGGTCCGGACTATAGGCCATTGGACTAGTATTGAGACCTTGCATTATCAGTGCTTAAAAGAAATTAAACTGCTGGTTACAGAGCTCACGTAATTATCCATTAGACATTTTTGGTTCTCAGAACAAGGTCCTGAATGTCAAGAAAGTTTGGGCAAACATACAGAGCATCCTTATGGAAAATTCCTGTGGGATTCCCATGAGAAATTTTGAAGGGATTCTTATGGGAAAGTTCTCATGGAAATACCATTGGATTCCCATTGTTAATTGGCACCCATGAAACATTGGGATTTTAACAGGAATCCAATGGGTTTCTCATTGGAAAATAACAGTAATTTATTGGTGGTTCTTTCATCATCCTATTGGATTTTGATGGGTTATTTATTTGATGGTCATGGGATTGCTGTGGTGTTTTTGTCATAATTAAATGATTAAATTAACATGAATGGCCATGTACATTTAAAATTATTTTGTAGCTTTAATGACAAAACTGAACATTCTAAGGCTGTTCCTTCAACGTTCAAAAATAAAGTCCAAGGGACACCCAGGAATCCACTGGATACATTTAATCAGGAACATTAGCAACTGTCATAAAATAAGTAATTTCAATACTTACATTCAGAATATTCTTAAAGCTCCCACTGTCAAGTCCCATATTGCAGGCATATCACAAAGAAAACCAGTACTTCAGTAAAATGTACAAATAGTTCCACGTTGCATTTATGAATTCTAAGCGTGTGTAGTATTCACCGTCAATCTCACATAAAACAGTAATTCGTGTTTGGCGCCATCCACCGGTTAGAAGCCGATAGACCGGAATACACAGTTCACAAGATAGCCCATGACCCACTTTATTGATTTTTACTTTCACAATAGGCATACTTTGGACTTCAGTCTATTGTTTAAGTTTGTTTAAACACAAAGGTAGTCTACATTTATTTTGACACAAGGATAGTAATGAGTTGCGTAGGCATACAATAGGTAGCCTACGGCATACAGGCATATTCCCCATAAAATACATTTGGCTACTGGAACTATTAAGAGTGAAATACATTTAGAATTTAGTTCACACTGTCAAAACCACGTCAGCGTATTCAATTTCACTCAATTATAAATGTATTCTCGTTTAAATAAAAAATTAAAACACGTTATAATAATTAAAAAAAACGTGTGTGCTTACAATCGGTGAAAAAAACAAGTCAATGTCACGTTCGAGGAAGAGCTGGATTTAAATAGTCACCTTCAGGCACGTCACGTGCTGTCTGTGTTCTGACGAAGGCGTGCGGCGTGAAAAACGCAGACACACATCCCATCGTTTTACATACACAGCCCCGCGTTGGGCCCCAAATTATAAAAAAATATAAAAAATCCCGTTTTACCATAAAGCAGACGTCACTGGCTTCGCAGTCCTTGACTCTGTGGACTCAAATGACGTTACGACGATGTTGGAGTGTGCTGTTCCTGCCTCGGAGGTCGCCAGACAAAGACTGGGATCACCAGACACTGCAAACATTTACGCACATACGCGGGGAGAGATCAGTACTTAGGCTGCTACCCAAATAGACCTGGATCTCAGCCTTAAGAGGACAGAGAAAGAAACTATTTGAGTGACTACAGGAGGTAAGACTGTACATGCATGACACCATAAAACTGTGTGTTACAGGGGAGGTGAGCATGTCTTACAGTGTGGACTTATATTCTCGTTGGTTAATTTACAGGTATGTCTGTATCTATGTTGATATTTTAATGCTTTAGGTTTGGGGGGGGGGGGGGGGGTATCTTGACACCTTGTAGTGGCATAATAATATTTGATGTATCATACCTGTAATTCATAGCATGGGAGCCTAATCAGTACCTAATGTATTACAGCATAAATTTTTTCTGTCCATATTTTTACATGAGATATAATCAGAGAGAGGAATAAGTGGATCACAAGTTTGACTCTTTGCTGTTGTGGAGCAGTGAAGTAAGGCAGTGAATCTTCACCAAAACTTTACATTAGGCCAACAGTAAATACTACGATGGTTGTATGTTGCATTCAGGCAGTGTGTAGTAATTAAGTAACACATTCAATGTAGTGTATACTGTATTTTACTGAAATTGCGTTGTGTAACAGTCCATGCTCTTATACTGGATTTCTCTTATATATCCCCAGTGCTCTGGAGATCTCCAAACTGTCGCCCTGTGACTGAGAAAGGCTGAAAGTGACATAGCGTCGTGGTGTGGCCTAAGCACTTTCAGTGTACCAACGAACATCAGCACGTCAGTGTGGAATGGGCCTAACTCTGTGCCGATGGCTGTGTCGTGACCACTCCTGGAGAACAAGTGGCCCGTCCTCTCGGTCGTCCTCACCCTTCCAGCCTCTGGCTGTAACCCCACCGTTCCGACTGGCTGTCCTGCTGGACAGCCCACCTGCGTCCCCCGCCAGCCCCAAGTCCTGCTGGAGCCACACGCACCACTCCCCCAACTTCTCCCTCTCCCCGGACGGAACTGTGGCCCAGCGCGCTCCTGCAGAGCAGAGCACGGACGGGGCGCGAGGGGCGGAGGGCGAGCAGGGCGGGCTGCACGTTTGGGAGGTGCACTGGGACCCGGCGGAGCGGGGGAGCCATGCCGTGCTGGGGGTGTCCACCCAACACTGCCCCCTGCAGGCGTCTGGGTACACAGCGCTGGTGGGAGGAGACGCGGAGTCTTGGGGCTGGGAGCTGGGCTCCAATCAGCTGTGGCACGGCGGCGTGCCGCGCGGACGCTACCCCAGGAAGGGGACGGGGCTGGGGGAACAGGAGGCAGTGGCAGTGCCAGGCCGCGTGCTCATGGTACTGGACGGGGATGCTGGGACACTGGGCTTTGTAGTGGACGGCTGCTTCCTGGGTGTGGCTGCCTGGAATCTGCCTCTCGGGGTGCGGCTCTTTCCTGCAGTGAGCAGCGTGTGGGGGGGATCCCATATTACCCTGCGCTACCTCAATGGGGGAGCCAGTGAGTATTGCGCATCAGGGTAATTCATCTAGCCAGTCCATTAAGGAAACATATCTGTCTAATAAGAAGCTGCACAATATACTCTGTCATGTTCTGCTAAAAACCTTACAGCTCATTGAGCAGTGTAGGTCACTAGAATAGAGATACGGTGGCTAACCAATCACACACGCGCAGGATATTCGAGTACATCAGTGTGACAGCACTATTTTAGCATTACCTGTGAACTTTGTTGTTTATGTTTGATCAAACAGTATACTGTAATTTGCTTATCAGTTCTGGCCAATAACTCCTGCATGCCTTATGTTCCATAAAGAATCTGATCAGTGTGATGGTGCCTCAAATAATCAAATTGTATAAAATGTCTTGTGCTTAATGTTAGTCACTGTGCCTTTGGTCAAGGTTTCATCATATTTTGGCTGAAAACTTCTTACTTTTGAGATCTCTGACAACCTGCTTTCGCTCCTCCCCTTGTCTCCTAGGAGAGCCCCCGTCACTCACATCCCTGGCCCGCCTCTCAGTGCGTTTGTCCATGGGGAAGGACAGGGAGACGCCCCCTGCTCTGGAGAGACTCATCTGGGATGTCCCCCCTGGTCTGAAGTGACTTCTCAGGAACAGCACGTGCTAACACTGTAAGGACATGCCCCCCTCTGCCACCCAGCTAACACTGTAAGGACATGCCCCCCTCTGCCACCCAGCTAACACTTTAAGGACATGCCCCCCTCTGCCACCCAGACCTGTCTGCCGTGCAGTGCACTTCAGTATGCTCCTACTACACAGATATTTCATACAGTCAACTCTGATTGGCTCACGTGTTAGAATAAGAGTTTGGTGTATTTCATCGTAAGTATTTATTTGTATTTTTATTTTATTTATGATTGTATCTTCAGATAGGAATTTGAGAATTAATTCTAGGGGTAGGTGTTGGATTAAGTGTAATGCTGTTTTTTTTCAGGAAATTGTTGGTTTAATATTAGCTATTAATTACAAGACTGAACTATCTATTCTTATGCAAACGTACCATTCTGTAAAAGCAAGGGGGCCAAATATAGAATACAGAAGACATACATAATTTATTTTAATAATTCTCAAAAGAATATTAAATCTGTTAACATCTGTAAAACATCAGTTTTCTGTTTAATTAATGCTTACTTTGTACAATTTGTACAATATATTTATGCAATATTGATACTGTATGTCATTCAAAAAATACGTTGCTAAACATCTTTATTATGATCGATATACAGTCAAGCCGGAAAGTCTGCACACTCCTTTCACCTTCTCCACGTTTTATTATGTTACAGACTTATACTACAATAGATTGAGTTCATTTTTTGCCTCAAACATCTACACACGCCAATAATGACGAAGTGAAAACAGGTTTTTAGAAAATATGCAATTTTATTTTACTGACGAAAATAGGTTATTTAGGGGTTACATATCTGTACACACCCTTAGCCTAATACTTGGTTGCTGCACCTTTGGCAGCGATGACAGCTTCAAGGCGTCTTGGGAAAGAAGCTACGAGCTTGGCACATTTGTTTCTGGACATTTTTGCCCATTCCTCTTGGCATATCCTTGCAAGCTCCGTCAGGTTGGATGGGGAGCGTCGGTACACAGCCATTTTCAGCTCTTTCCACAGATGTTCAATTGGATTCAGGTCTGGGCTCTGGCTAGGCCACTCAAGGACATGCACAGACTTTCTCCGAAGCCACTCCTTTGTTCTCTTGGCTGTGTACTTCGGGTCGTTGTCATGTTGGAAGGTAAACCTTCGTCCCAGTCTGAGGTCCAGAGCGCTCTGGAGCAGGTTTTCTTCAAGGATCTCGGTGTACTTAGCTGCATTTATCTTTCCCTCTATCAGGACTAGTCGCCCCGTTCCCGCTGCTGAAAAACATCCTCACATCATGATGCTGCCACCGCCATGCTTCACTGTAGGGATGGTATTAGCCAGGTGATGAGCGGTGCCTGGTTTCCTCCAGACGTGACGCTTGGTATTCAGGCCAAAAAGTTCAATTTTGGTTTCATCAGACCAGAGAATCTTGATTCTCATGGTTTGAGAGTCCTCTAGGTGTCTTTTGGCAAACTCCAAGCGGGCTGTGATGTGCCTTTTTCTAAGGAGGAGCTTCCGTCAGGCCACTCTAACATAAAGGCCTGATTGGTGGAGTGCTGCCTGGATGGTTGATCTTCTGAAAGGTTCTCCTACCTCCACAAGGATACGCTGGAGCTCTGTCAGAGTGACCCTCGGGTTCCTGCTCACCTCCCTGGCCAAGGCCCGTCTTCCCCGATTGCTCAGTTTGGCCAGGTGGCCAGGTCTAGGAAGATTCTTGCACAAGCAAAAGAGATGACCGTAGGCTTCAGCGGATTGTCAAGCAAAGACGATTCCAAAATTTGGCGGAGATGCAGAGGGAGTGGACTGAGGCTGGAGTCAGTGCTTCAAAAACCACCACGTACAGACGTATCCGGGACATGGGCTACAACTGTCGGATTCCTCGAGTCAAGCCACTCCACTCATTCTCTGAAATAACTGAAGTAAATGCTGATTTTCGACACACTATTCTAATTTCTTGAAATACTGTTTTGGGGGTTTTCTGGAGCTGTAAGCCAAAATTATAAAAAATGAAACAGATAAGGGCTAGAAATATTTCACTTTGTGTGTAATGAATCTATAATCTATGAAAGTTTCACTTTTTGAATGGAATTATGGGGAAAAAAAAACTTTTCCATGATATTCAAATTTTTTGGAAAGGATCTGTATATTTGTGCAACCTTCAGCTGCACACGACGTTCACAGATTTTTAAGTACTCAAACGTCATACCTGGACAGAGATTTGCACATAGTCTCAATCCAAGGTGCTAATTAATGTAGAAGTAGCCTAAATAGTCGGTTGTACACTACCACAGATTTTTTTGTCATTTTACCCCTATTCCTGATGACATAATATGTAACTGCCACTTATAATGAAAATTAAATAACTAAGGGGTTAGGCTATAGGCTATCATAATGAATATTTTATTTTAACTGCAAATACAGTCTATATCAGGGGTGGGAAATCCCGTTCCTGGAGGGCTGGTGTGTATGCAGGTTTTTGTTTCCCCCAATTACCCTAGCTAAATTAGGTAATTGGCTGTATACATGCTGGCTGTCATTCATGTGTCTATCAAGAAATGTAGCTAAAATGTCGGGTGGATGTAGCGAAAATGTTAGGCTAATAACGTAATTAAGGCCAGAAATAGGCACGAAAACCATAAACAGATACGGCCCTCGTTGCCCACCTCTGGTCTATACAGTTTGTAGACTTTACTCATTTTGGAAATGCCTTCTTGATGAACTGCTCAAATTTGCAGAAGTGGAAGAGCTACCATCATTGGGTCAAAATACATTTCTTGAGGTAAAAAATTGATTAATAATGATTGCTTAAACAACCGATAAACTAGACTGACTGCTACTTAGATAATTTAGATTACCAGCTAGGTTATTTTGCTTAACACCCACAAACAATTATGTGCATACAGTGCTGCTTTAAATGTACGCTTTTAAATTTATGTAGAAATGTAGAATTACAAATTTAACCAAATCACAAACCCATGATGTTGTACACTTATAGAAAACATAGCATTTTGATTAATGTTTATTATGAATGATTTGAAATAACACTTACATTTGAAGTAGTTTTGAGTTGTCTGAGTTTTCAGGTTAAATTCCAAAATTGTGAAATAAAATTAGATTCAACAGAACACATGTATTTCAATACATACATTTCAATATCACAATGACCACTTGCACAATATATGCTTGCCACAAATAAAGTTGAAATGGAAATGAAGCCAGCCAGACAATGCTATAACCATAATTTATTTACACCAACACAAATATGGAAAAATGTCTACCATCTTTACGGTCAAATCAACCAATTGAAACAACATTTTTCATTCCCCTCATATTTAAAATATAAAATTCTAAAAGCTTTGGGACATAACTCATTCTGTTATACTGTACGTTGACCATTTTGAAAATTTGTATTTTACAAATGCACCATTAGTTTTTTTTCCCCCAGATTCATTAAATAAATATTGAAAAAATACATTTTGTAATAAATTCATAAACGATTTACAGAACTGTTAGAATATCTCAGTAAATAAGAGGATAAAAACTTTTTAAGCTCACATCGAGATATATCATGCTCATGTACCCTACAGTATAATGCTGTACATTGCATTGGTATTACACTGTTCAGTAAAATGCCCGTTGTTACAGCTGAGCGATATGCTGCTATGGTATAATTCTGGTATGCTGGTTCCAATTTTGTCCACATTCTGTTAACATAGAGGTATGATGAACATTAATAAGATGGCTTTCCTTTATGTTAGACAACACATCAGGGTCTACAGAATGAATGGAGGCTTTACTGGCCACTAGTATACCATTTTATTCTTGTTCCACTTTATTTGACCATGCCAACTCCACCGCTGTCCAGATATTTTGGCGGCAGTGTAGTATAATGGTTAAGGAACTGGACTTGTAACCGAAAGGTTGCAGGTTCGATTCCCAGGTAGGACACTGCCGTTGTACCCTTGAGCAAGGTACTTAACCTGACTTGCTTCAGTATATATCCAGCTGTATGAATGGATAATTGCAATAAGAGCGTCTGCTAACTGCCTGTAATGTAATGTAATATTTGCCATCTGCCAATGCAATGCCCTACTGAATATACTTTACTTTATATTTCTGTATCTTATACAGCTATAATTGGTGTTTCCCTGGTGATCCCTGATACATAAATTACTCACAGGGCCTAATAAAATGTACAGTTTTTTTATCCTGTTTTGTCTGTTCATGTACAATGGGTTTTTTCGGTGTGCATGTGCCTAAGTACGTTTCACATTGTTTTAAGAAAGCCATCTTCAATTCTGAAGTCAACTTGAATTCAGTGATCACCAGCTTACATAAACAGAAATACACAAAAACCATGGGAGGGAGTTCCTCTGACTCAAGATTTTTTCTGATTATATACACAATGTATTTATATTTTACAATGGGTAACTCCAAATAAAGAGTTAGCCTGTACAGTATGTGTCCATCATTGCTGCTGTGTGACTTTGGCGCAATACAGAGAGGCATGGTAGGGGGCGCTGTGTTGCAGAAGTGGTCTCTCCTGTACGCCACCAACTCTTCTACTCCTCTTTTGTAATTCTCTCTGTCTTCAGTTCACAGAGGAGACTCTCTGAGCTTTGGTCTACTTCACATAAATGTATAGCCTACATGGAGGAGGAAACAGAGATATGAGATTAATAAGTTCATTGTGATTAAAACATATGAAATAATTATCCAGCCAGAGGCCATATGAGGACAGGTTTAACCATTAATGGTAGCATACAGAATTTGACTCGTCAATCTCAATATGCAATCCTTGCAAAGTTGTCAATCATGTTTTAAAAAAGGTATACAATAAAATATAAATTTGAAAAAACCTGAAATTGTAAGAAAATTTGAGAATTTTTTTTAATGTTACCTGAGTTACCCGAGTATCCCATCAATTTCTGTCGTTCAATAAACATCTGTCTTCGGTCAGCAGGAATCTCATCCAGACAGATTCCATGACTACTGATCCTGTGCAAAGGATGAGAAAGGAACAAGATCATAATATGATATAATATTTTCTTCAGTGAGCTAAAAGTATCAAGAGAAGTGTTGAGAAAGGCAAAGGAAAACAATCACATATACACATCTGAAGGTGGACAGAAAAAGGTTGGCGGGGACAGTCAGACAGACAGGTGGAAGATTGGTAAAGCCAGCCACACAGAGCCACAGGCATGCTAACAGTGTCAAACGTCAAACTCCAGTCCTGGAGAGCCGTAGTTCTGCAGGTATTTGTGGTTTTCTTTCAACCAGCAGCCAGTTAATGCCTTGAGAACAAGGTGTGTGGACTCTTTAGCCAATCAATTGCTCTGACATCACACTCAGATGCTCTTGGTCTTCATTCCGTGCTGGCGAGCTGGACTTGAGTTGGAGCTGTTTCTCCTGGCTGTTTCTTCACTGGTTGAAATGCAGCTGGATACACTGCCCTGATGCTCGGGATGCGATCAAGGTTGCTGCGAGACTCCAGCATCACATTGCGCTTTGTCGTATCGACCGCTGATACTGGGATCCTGCCCAAGTTACCTTTGCTCAGTTCGAACAAGGCCTCTGGCCAGTGTGGTTTTTCTTCTGGGATGAATAGTGTCTTAGTCTCATGCTCCATGGGTCCCAGGCGTTGGATGTTGGTAGTTTTTGGATGTTGGTAGTTTTCCCAGGAGGTAGGACTATTCTGCACCTGCCCGTCTTCAGAGCGGCTTCCTCGCCGTCTGTGCTGCATGTGTGAATGAGTTGGATGATGGCTTTAGCGGCAGACCGCTCCAAAAGCTTCGGTCACCGCGGAAGCCATGCACACATCTAGTGCTGTCTTCTCTGTGCTTTGGTTGGTTCTTCATCACATTGAAGCCAACATTGAAGCCAATGAAGGGGTCAGCTGCAACATTAGGATCCCTGGACACAAGAATGTGTATCTGGAGGCGGGGACTAACACAATCTCTGGTGGTCAGCTTGAACTCCACTGCTATTCATCCAGTGAATGGAATGGATGTCTGGTTGGCTGCCAAACCTGTGAGTGTTCCTGGTCCCGGCAGTTCTTTGATATCTCTGACTGGTGTGTGCATCTCCAGGCTTCACTGGCTAGCTTGGCCTCCAGTATCCCACAGAGCAGAGATAGGTATGTTATCGAAGCTACACGGCACCATAGACTTCCTTACAATTAAATTGAGAAGCTTTGTGGTGTGGTTAGGGAGGAGATAGCTGGCGGAACATGTGTCTGGTGGAGTCCACGTTAATGTGTTTTCATTCACTTCTCTCTTTTCCAGCTGGCTGATAGTAATACTCAGCCCATGGTGCTGACTCCACTGTCTGTTCTGTCAAGCCTTGGAACAGTACTGTGCCATAAAGCAACCATTACATCGCTTTAAGCTGGCTATCCTACACAAACACACACACGGAAGAACGGACAAGCAGACTTACCCTGAGGAATGGTCTGGGGGTATGGGTAGGGGTTTAGTGAACCCGTCTCTCCCCACCAACCAGTATGTATCTTCAACTCCTTTCCCCTGCAAATGGAGATTTCACCTTATGCAGAGCTTGAACATCCTGTAACAGTACTGAATTATGTATATTTTTTGATTGTATCATATCAGTTCTGTGTACGTGTGTGTGAGAGAGAGAGAGAGAGAGAGAGAGAGAGAGAGACAGAGCTAGAGAGAGTGTATGTATACTCCTGAAAGTATTGCTTCTGAGTGTCAGCATAATGTTTGTGTATAGACAGCTATTCTTTATGTGCATTTCTGTGTGAGAGTACATTTCAGTTTGTGTGTGTGCATGTGTATTCTTGTACCCTGAGCTCTGTTCTGCCTCTGGTCGTCATTTTGTAGCCCAGTTTTAAACTATGTAGGATATCCACAGTGCTCTGGTTGACGTGGATCCTGTAAGCTGGAGTACACAACATGACACAGTTTAGAACAAAGAGTAACAGATTTTAAACACACCCCCAGGGCCTGTTCATAACATCCTCTGTGTGTGTGTGTGTGTGTGTGTGTGTGTGTGTGTGTGTGTGTGTGTGTGTGTGTGTGTGTGTGTGTGTGTGTGTGTGTGTGTGTGTGTGTGTGTGAGAGTGTTTGTTTGCATGCACTTATGGTGACATGTTGTTATGAAGAGGAATATGGAATCCCTATAGAAATGTAATATATTCAAAATATATAATTATTTAAATAAATATATTAACACTAAACTGCAACCCTGGATAACATTGACAAATATACAAAAGATTACCACTTTCAGATCTTGCAGTACGTTACACTGCTGTGAAATATTTTATCATTATATTTTCCAAAAAGTACACAAATTTCAAATATATTGTAGAATATTCCATTTCCATAAGGGTGAATAATGGAGCAATTTATGGGCCAATGGCCCTGGTCCAGTTTCTTTTCTTAAATGATTCTTTGACATTTTAAATCTATTCACAGCTGAAGAGAAATCACTTGGAAGATCCCCAATACTTTCATCTACGTGTCCCACAAGGGTTAACTGCATGGGTCGGAGGGCGTTTCTCATGAGTTTACGATGATAGATGAGGTCTAGTTGTTATGAGGAGGTTGCCATTAAGCCCTGAACATTCCTGCTAATTCCGCTGATAGTCTTAAAGGATTAGCGAGCACTCTATAAACCCCCCTGAGCCGCTCACTAACACACCAGCAGACACACACCCACCCAGATACATATACGTACACACTAGGACTGTAACCTTCACATTCACACATAAACAGGCAGAAAATATAATCTGACAATTAGCACTGACAGACATAATGTTCACACACATACCTGCATATGGTATGCACTAGCACTCAGATGTGTATATACAACACAAATGTATTCAGACACTAACATATATACCTGCACACCTGCCACTGGGGGAGCATACAGGCATCTTACACTTTATGTAAATACGTAGGTGAATGCAATATTTGTGACCAGAGTTCCTACCAGATGACAAATAAAAACTGCCCTCCCCTGGTTATGTTGAATGACGAAGAGAAAGTAAGGCTATATTAATGACTGCTCCTGACATAGCACTTGGAAATCATCCCTTAATCTCCACTAGGGGGTGGGTTGGGCTGTGGGGCAAAGTAGTTTTACTTGCTTAAACAAAGCTGATTGGTTTAATCAAATCCAGGTTATTATTACTACGAAAAAAGAGCCCTTTAAATTCCAGCGGCCACTCTCCCCCTCCCGTCCCGTCCACCTCCCCTGACCGCCTTTTCTCTATCCCTCCTCCATCATCCCTCTATTTTTGGAGCGCTAGTGTAAAAAGTTCATGTCAGAGCTGCAGTCCTCTGACCCGCTGTGGTTTTCCATTATGTAGGTGCAGCGCCACGGCATGTCTGGAACAGGCTAAAAGTCCTTGGAGAAACTGCTGCCTACTGGTTATTCTATAAAGCACAAGTATAAGGGTTTGGCAGTATTTGACAACATAGTGCAGCTAAACATGAATAGGAAAATGTAGACTTCTCAAAAAAGCAAACTTATATGTTAATAGACAGTGAAGTCATATATACAGTAGGTATTGAGAGTAAGGACTGGCTATTGGCTTTATGCTGTGGGTATCAGGGTAAATTTTGTGTTTGGTGTCTAGTACTCACGCAACCCTGTGGACTCCATGCGGGAGGCTGTGTTGACAGTGTCTCCAAAGAGACAGTACCGAGGCATTGTAAGACCTACAACTCCTGCCACAACAGTACCTGCAGAGAGAGAGAGACAAGCAATCAGACAGACAGGCAGGCAGGTGAACAGCTGGAGAGACAGGTCGAGTGCATCTGTGTGGAGCAGGACATGCAGAGGGACCCACTTGAACCAGGATTTTACAAATCTTGCATAAATGACAAATATCTATACCGCCTGGGCTCTTTAGCATATCTATACCGCCTGGGCTCTTTAGCATATCTATACCGCCTGGGCTCTTTAGCATATCTATACCGCCTGGGCTCTTTAGCATATCTATACCGCCTGGGCTCTTTAGCATATCTATACCGCCTGGGCTCTTTAGCATATCTATACCGCCTGGGCTCTTTAGCATATCTATACCGCCTGGGCTCTTTAGCATATCTATACCGCCTGGGCTCTTTAGCATATCTATACCGCCTGGGCTCTTTAGCATATCTATACCGCCTGGGCTCTTTAGCATATCTATACCGCCTGGGCTCTTTAGCATATCTATACCGCCTGGGCTCTTTAGCATATCTATACCGCCTGGGCTCTTTAGCATATCTATACCGCCTGGGCTCTTTAGCATATCTATACCGCCTGGGCTCTTTAGCATATCTATACCGCCTGGGCTCTTTAGCATATCTATACCGCCTGGGCTCTTTAGCATATCTATACCGCCTGGGCTCTTTAGCATATCTATACCGCCTGGGCTCTTTAGCATATCTATACCGCCTGGGCTCTTTAGCATATCTATACCGCCTGGGCTCTTTAGCATATCTATACCGCCTGGGCTCTTTAGCATATCTATACCGCCTGGGCTCTTTAGCATATCTATACCGCCTGGGCTCTTTAGCATATCTATACCGCCTGGGCTCTTTAGCATATCTATACCGCCTGGGCTCTTTAGCATATCTGATTGATCACAGGCTGCAGTGATGTGTCCAAGAAGCTGCATGATCTTCACACTCTGCAGCCATAATAGAGCTATAACTAGATGGTCACTGTGAGAAATATGACTGGCAAAGACAGGCTGAGGGTGAGGAGACAGCAGAGCCTGTATTCACAGTGTCTCTGTGTAAGAGTCTTGATCTGTTTTGACATTCAGCTCATATTAGATAAGGTTCAGCTATAGACAGGGGAAACCTGATCCCATAACTGCACTCCAGGGAGGTGTCTAGGGAGAGAGGAAAGACCAGCACTCCAGGGAGAGGTCTAGGGAGAGAGGAAAGACCAGGCCTCAGGAGAGAGGTGCAGTTTTCCGAAATGCAGGCCTCAGGAAAGAGGTGCAGTTTACCGGAGTGCAGGCCTCAGGAGAGAGGTGCAGTTTACCAGAGTGCAGGCCTCACTAGAGAGGTGCAGTTTACCAGAGTGCAGGCCTCAGGAGAGAGGTGCAGTTTACCAGAGTGCAGGCCTCAGGAGAGAGGTGCAGTTTACCAGAGTGCAGGCCTCAGGAGAGAGGTGCAGTTTACCGGAGTGCAGGCCTCTGGAGTGAGGTGCAGTTTACCAGAGTGCAGGCCTCAGGAGTGAGGTGCAGTTTACTAAAGTGCAGGCCTCGGGAGAGAGGTGCAGTTTACCGGAGTGTAGGCCTCGGGAGAGAGGTGCAGTTTACCGGAGTGCAGGCCTCTGGAGTGACGTGCAGTTTACCGAAGTGCAGGCCTCGGGAGAGAGGTGCAGTTTACCGAAGTGCAGGCCTCGGGAGAGAGGTGCAGTTTACCGGAGTGTAGGCCTCAGGAGAGAGGTGCAGTTTACCAGAGTGTAGGCCTCAGGAGAGAGGTGCAGTTTACCGGAGTGTAGGCCTCAGGAGAGAGGTGCAGTTTACCAGAGTGTAGGCCTCAGGAGAGAGGTGCAGTTTACCAGAGTGTAGGCCGATGCGGATCCTGATCTTGACATTGGGCATGTGTCGCATCTTAAAGGCCCCAATGCAGTGCAAAATGTCAAGGGACATGTTGGCCACCTCGGCTGCGTGTCGTTTGCCATTGCGGTTGGGGACCCCTGAGGCCACCATGTAGGCGTCACCAATGGTCTCAACCTGACACACACACACACACACACACACACACACACACACACACACACACACACAAGTGAAACAAAAACATGAATTCATGTGATACAAAGACACTGAACCATTAAGACACTAAGACTACATAGATATCCAATGCACACAAATACTGTGGCTCTCATAGAAGGCTACCTTGTAGACGTCATGCTCGCCGATGATGGCATCA
>CM056393.1:17730201-17757701 GCA_029718625.1 Synaphobranchus kaupii
GAAGAATACAATCTCTATTATTATACACCCTGAGGAACACAATCTCTATTATACACCCTGAGGAACAAAATCTCTATTATACACCCTGAGGAACACAATCTCTATTATTATACACCCTGAGGAACACAATCTCTATTATACACCCTGAAGAACACAATCTCTATTATACACCATGGAGAATACAATCTCTATTATACACCCTGAAGAATACAATCTCTATTATTATACACCCTGAGGAACACAATCTCTATTATACACCCTGAAGAACACAATCTCTATTATACACCATGGAGAATACAATCTCTATTATACACCCTGAGGAACACAATCTCTATTATACACCATGGAGAATACAATCTCTATTATTATACACCCTGAAGAACACAATCTCTATTATACACCCTGAGGAACACAATCTCTATAATTATACACCCTGAGGAACACAATCTCTATTATACACCCTGAAGAACACAATCTCTATTATACACCATGGAGAATACAATCTCTATTATACACCCTGAGGAACACAATCTCTATTATACACCATGGAGAATACAATCTCTATTATACACCCTGAAGAACACAATCTCTATTATACACCATGGAGAACACAATCTCTATTATACACCCTGAAGAACACAATCTCTATTATACACCCTGAGGAACACAATCTCTATTATACACCATGGAGAATACAATCTCTATTATACACCCTGAGGAACACAATCTCTATTATACACCATGGAGAATACAATCTCTATTATACACCCTGAGGAACACAATCTCTATTATACACCATGGAGAATACAATCTCTATTATACACCCTGAAGAACACAATCTCTATTATACACCATGGAGAACACAATCTCTATTATACACCCTGAAGAACACAATCTCTATTATACACCCTGAGGAACACAATCTCTATTATACACCATGGAGAATACAATCTCTATTATACACCCTGAGGAACACAATCTCTATTTTACACCCTGAAGAATACAATCTCTATTATACACCCTGAGGAACACAATCTCTATTTTACACCCTGAAGAATACAATCTCTGTTATACACCCTGAGGAACACAATCTCTATTATACTATTATACACCCTGAAGAATACAATCACTATTACACACATGATTGCTTTTACCAGAGAGGTTGAATGATTCATTAGTAATATCTAGTTGGTCAAGAAAATATTCTGCTGAAAATGCAAATATCACAATAACTCAATTTAATAAAAAAATATTTTAAAAGACACTACACCTATTCTACATGGTATTTTTTCTTGCATATTTATGAAGTTTTGACATTTATTTGGGATTATGCTTTTCTGGACTGGATAACTTAATCACTCATTATTGTTTCACGCTATAACATTTTCTTAAATTACCAACAGAGAGACAAGCTACTAACGTGCTTACTAACAAGATAGCTTGCTTTGGAACTAGCTATCAAGATAATTGCTTTGCTTAATGCCCACACACTGCTTCAGTATGTAAATATTCATATATTTAGATTGTTCTATATCAATTCACGCCCACAATTTTCCCAGACTATGGACTACAATCTAACTTCAACACATGGACACTTCACCATTGAGTTGCATTATAACATGTATCTTATTTATCCCACCATCTTTGGTTTACACACCTTGCCACACACTCTGTGGAACAAAATCGTTGTTATTCACTCTGGGGAACACAGTCCCTGGTATATACAGTATGTTGGAGAACAGAACACCTCATGCACACAATGAGGACCACAATTACCTTTTTCAGGTATAATACCTGTTACATACTCTAGACACAGCATAGAATATCCATTATATACCACTGGGAACAGAACACAGTCATTGAGACACAACCTTTGGATTGGAACTCACAAACCTCTTTGAGAAAGATCACACCTCTCCACAGAGCTGCCTGCACTCTTGCGTTGTGAGCACAAGTGAATAAAACAGTGGTTGTTCTGAAGCCTTGCGTAAGTACACCGTGTGTTTCTTTGTGTCCTACCTCATAGAGGGCAATGTTGGAGCTTTCAGGAGACGTGTGGATGTAGCTGCGACCTGACACGGAGCGGAAGGGAGTCTTCACATCCAGCATACTCCTAAGCACACTCTCTTCATTCAGTTTCTACAAGTAGGAAAGCATTGAGCCAATTTCTTGTCTTGTTAAGACCACATAGAAGGGCATGAAAAATTAGGATCGATCCAAAACAGTGGCTTTCCACTATTGTTATTGTAAGGTCCACAAAGAGGCTCCACTGCACAGCTTTGAAGACAGTGGCCCTAAAGAACTGATTCAGGGCCATCTGAAACAATTCTTATCATAGCTTACTGTTCACAATATTTGCCTTTTTTCACAAACTGCCAATTTACGACAACCTGTTTTACTCTCGAATGTACCATAGGTACAGCCTGAGCTGTAACTTATCACCAAACATTAAGAGAAAGGTTAAAGTAAACACACACCTATTTCCTGAAAATAAAGAGCGTTTTTTCACATCCTTCTGGTATAAACTTGAGATGCAAAATGCTGGCCAGCCACTCAATTTAACGCTTCCGCCAAGCGCTAAAACAAATGCTGTTGATGTCTCCTGTTTGTATTTATTTTCTAATTCTTTGACATTATCATGTATGATCCTATGAAGTACATCCGACACACACACACACACACACACACACACACACACACACACACACACACACACACACACACACACACACACACACACACACACACACACACACACACACACACACACACACACACACACACACACACACACACACACACACCATATACACACACTGGTTCCATACTGACCCTCCTGCTAACTTGTGTATTGATGAAGATCAGGTCATCCAAGTTCAGTACCAATTTGGAGGGGCCTCCCATAAATTTTGGCCCCACCTGGCTCAACTTCCCTCTGGACAGACCAACAGGCAGACATAAATATACACAAGAACACAGATAGACAGACAGACACAAGCAGAAGTAAGCCATTTGTACGTGAGTCTGTCATTACATAGCTGAATTTCTACATTGCAAGAATACATTCAAGTACACATCTGAAAAGATATTGTTTGTCTCTTTACGCGATTACCTTACCTGAACATAAAGGCAAGTCCCCCCCCTGCCAGGATACAGACTAGAATGAACATTAAGAAGAGGGTGACCTCATCCATGCCTGAAGGGAAGGGACAGAGACAGAAAGAGAGAGGGCAAGAGAGAGAGAGAGAGGGCAAGAGAGAGAGAGAGAATATCATTTTACTGTTCCTCAGATGGCCTTGCAGGTGGATTGACTGTAATAACCGTATTCACTTCTGCATGTTATGCACAGCTGGGTTCAGCAGATCTACAAGCATCGAGGAGAATCAGTTGAATATGGTGATATGCAACAGAGACCCCAACACGGCCACCCCTACACCCCCGGCTCTCACCCCCACTGCAGGTGACATACGGGTTGAACCAGCAGCTGGACTCGGTGCTGGGGGACCTCCCAGGGAAGTGCAGAGAGCGACCCAGGTACTTGAGGCCCCCGAGGGCCCCGTATGTGTGCGGGGCCTCCAGAAGGTGAGTTGAATGTAGTGTGGGGCGGCTCCCGTCGGTGTCCAGCACCACGTATCGGCCCTGCATGCCTTCCCCGTTACTGCCGGCTGACAGGGGCTGGTTGAAGCCGGCAAACTCAAAACCACCCTCGTTTCTGGCCAGCGCCTGCCCGGTCACCCAGCGGCCTCCAGCTTGCCGGGTCTGCTCTACGGCCATGGCAATGTAGTACAGACAGTTGTATATTGTGCCGAAGAATGGTGAGACCTACGGGTGGAAAACAGGAGACGGATTAGGACTCAGTGGAGAGAGAAAGGACAGTATAACAGTGTTTATTTCCAATAAAACGACAATTCTGTGCTGTCTTTCAGATGCTCTGTTAAAGAATGCTTTCCTAAACTCCATATAAACTCTATATGAGTTCTTGTTCCAAGGATAACTGCAACCTCTGAACTACAACAAGCTGCTGATTGTCCTTAAACATACATTTTTAATGTCTACTAATGGTATATTTACCCCCTAAAGGCCGTATTATATAGGAAACTATGCATGCCATGATGTCCCATAGTCACATGCCAGGGCTTTCCATCAATCAGATCAGACTAATGTTTAATTTCCTGTAATGTTCTAATGTACATGTCATTCTTATGGAATATAATTTCGATAATCTCTTCAATTATAGACTGGCAGGTGGGGCCCTAATTGCTAAGAGTGTAGACATAGAAATCCATTTGTGGAAATGAAACGTTCAATGACATAGCACATGGCAACAAGCCAAAACTCGTATTGTGTTAAAATAGGTTTAAAGAAACAGTTATGTTTGTACTTAAACAACATTAGTCCAAGATATCAAAAACAACATACACATTGCTTATGAATATTCATGAAATTACCTCAAATGTATTCTGATCCTACAAATGAAAAAAATATAACATAATTCACTGTGAATATGGAAAAGAGGAAGATGAAAGACAGGAGAGGATTTGTATTTTTATTTTGATTCAAAATGCATGCTGCCCTGACTGACTGAGGTCCCGTGAGCCACTGTCACTGTCAAGTTGTCCATCCAGCAACAGCAACCCAAGGACAAATGTTCACAACCAACCGCTCACCTGTTCGGGTGGAGAGCTGGTACGGATCTCATAGTTGTTCTGAGCGTCCTTAAATGCTTGGTAGAAGTTACGCTCCCCAGAATCCATGGTGATAGTCAGGACTGCATCATAGGCCTGGCGCAGCTTGGTGTCGTTGGCCAGGATTGGGTACTCTGTGCCCTTGTAGGGCAGCGAGTATAACAGGGTGTCGTAGGAGAAGAAGACGTAGCCGTGGCCTATCATTTGCATATCCATGGCTGCGGTCAGGAGCCGGCGCTGGGCCTCTCCACCAATCAGCACAGAGTGCATGCACATGATGATCGCTGGGGAAGGGGAGGGAGAGAGTAAGGGGCGTGTCTTTTTAATGGTTACTACTCTGAAGTTTATGCTATTTGGAAGTTTCATTTCAAATTTGTTTATCAACTAGATAGAGTTCAGAAGGTGTTTTCTGGGTTAACGCAAAAAAAACTAATTCCATCTCCCAATATTTACTCCAAAGCGGAAAAAAACTGTTGGAGTTTTGACAGATCTTTTGTGTCTGTACTTACTGATTCCAAATTGACAATTCAAATATGCTGTTAATACTGGCTGCTGCTACCTGTGAAATCAGTTTCCTTCCTTCCCATTAAAAACACATAATAAAAATGTATTAAGTAACCATATACAATGCTTTATAATGCATAAAACATGTATAAAGGTATGGCATATACAGGTATATCACAGTTCATAATAGCTACATATAAATATTTAATTAAGCCAACAATACAGAATTCTGTTTTCAAACACCGCATTACATTAGATCACTGAGTTGAGAGCTGCAAAAGGATCATGATTGTTCATTAAACCCATCCTAAGCCTTGCACACACTGATCACACCAAACTATACCTAAACCGTGCTATATTAACCACGCAAATCATTGTTAGGCACTATAAGTATGCAAAAGTAAACCAAGTTGTTCTTGTTTGGCACCTAGTGAATGCTGATATATGCACTGTATATTAGTTTGTTACTCTTACAGAATATTGTTAGGCTCAATCATAGATGATGCAGATAGGGTTATACTATTTCTGTGATGCATATTTACTGTATAAGACAGTACACAATTTTGCACTACAATCTCTTGCAAACTTATTGCAGGTTAAAGCAAAATCTCGCAGAATTGTCAATGTTTAACCGCAGCATGCTTGCAACGATTGAAAGCTATAATATGTGGTTGCTGGGAAGTGCCTGAAATACTGCAGGAACTGAGCTATAGTTGTGAAAGACTACAACTCTAACAATAACACACAGCACACTGCAGGGACGGTAACGCTGCAGGGAGCACCTGCGTCATCTCAGAGCACCCACCTTGAACTTTGTCCGTTTCCCGAACAGCCTGCAGGGCCCTGTGGGGGCCGTCCTCTTCTGTCTCCATGGTGACCACGGTGCGGACAGGCAGGCCCAAAGTGCGCAGTGATGAGGCGAGCTCCTGGCCGGTGGCTTCCCACAGGTCTCCCTCCGAGGTGATGATGGCCACGTGCGGCCAGCGGAAGAAGCGTAGCACGGAGAAGAGGACACGCGCAGAGAGGGGCATCGGCCGCAGGAAGGTGGGGTACGTGTCCTCGTTCATGTCGGGGTCCAGACAGGACCACGACAGTACGGCCTTGTTCCAGTTTTTTCCCAACAGGGCGGCCGATGAGCAGTAGCCCGGGTTGGTGGGGCCTAGGAAGGCAGAGCCATGGCCTTCGATCTCTGTAAATCGGGCAAGCGCACGCGACGTCTGGCAGTCCTCGTTGACCAGCGTGTAGTCGTACCAGTAGCCCTTGTTGATGTTGGGGTCCCTGTTGATGCGGCTCATGGCCAGGCGAGCCGCAAGGTCGGGGAGGGCTTTGGAGAAGAGCGGATCGCATGCCCAGGGCCCCACGATGGCCACTTTGTAGGTGGCCGTCCAGGCTTCATGGGGCAGGCAGGCCACCATTAGCATGGCGAGCCACAGCCACCAGGCCCGCCAGCTGTGAAAGGGCAGCACCGGGGACATAGCGGACCTTCGTCCTGGCAAAATACCGGTCCTTCCGTCTGTCGAGCAAGACTGCCAACCCCTGGCTCTCTGCTGCAGCCCCCGCCACCAGGGGTGGTAAGAGTGGCTATGGAGGCAGCCTGAGTCTGAGGGGTCTGACATGGATCCACTGTGCTAGGTTCTGAGGAAGCGAGGCAGGAGAATGAGGAGGGACACAGCAGTGGTCGTTCTCACATGTAAAGAAGAGGTTTTTGTGTGCTGGTGAGTCTGGGAATCCGTTTGGGGAGTGCTACCCCTCTCCTGCCCTCTGTTCTGGTCCTTGGCATAAAGGGGCTCTAACTCTGAAGGGAGAGAGAGAAATAGGGAGAGTGAGAGAGAGAGAGAGAGAGTGGAAGGGAAATGGAGACTATGCATTATACCTTGACTCAACACTTTGGATGAAAACTCACATTAGATTAAATATTGTACATTACACGCTGAAGCAGTAGAGGAAAATTTATGCCAACAAAACACACACACACACACACACACACACACACACACACACACACACACACAAACTAGTTAACAAGCTAAGCAACTGCTCCTTTAATACCACGCAAGCCTATTAACATCTTAGTTCATGGCCAAGGAAAGGCAGCAAGAGCGAAAGAGATTACAGAGGGGAGAGACACAGAGGGGAATACATGTATAAGTATTGGAGTACAACTGATTTATTTATGCCAAGAAACAGAGGGTAAAGTTGAGTTCACATACACACAAAGGGTAGAGGTCACTGACTGTGTGTAGGGCGAGATATGGGTGGTTGGTACTGAAGGTGAGAGCAGAAGACAGAAAGAGAAATGGTCTTTTAATCCTCTCTCAGTCCATCTGTTTAGTAGATTAGGCCAGAACATAAGCACTGACATAAATGGGGGAGCCACTTAGAACAAACCTTGGATGCTCTAAAAGTGATAAAAAGTGGAGGTAAGGGCTAAACATGATGACGTTATTTAAATCTTTGATAGCCAATATAATTTCCCTTCTGTATGTGCAAAACTGCATTAACAGCTCCTTTCATGTTAAACATATCCTTACAAACACGGCACGGGATTCTTTCTCCCCATCCGACTCTGTTAAAATCCTACATTCCCCTTCCTTATGTCTAAAGCTATCTTTCTTGGTTCAGGAGTATTGATACAGGCCTGGCTTTGCCTCCAATCAGTATATCCTATATCAATTTGGATCCTGTGGGATATTTAAGATCTTGTATAAGACAATTATATGAAACACATAGGGCCTGATTTACTAAGACCTTTAGTGTGTGCAAAACCTTTTAGCACACACAAAACTAAGCATGACCAAGCATGATTTTTGCACCAATCATTGGTTGTTTTATTAATTGTGCGTGGGCTAAAAGGTTTTGCATATGCTAACGGTCTTAGTAAATCTGGCCCATAATGTACAAAAACTACAGTATTCCAACAGTTCCAAATATTTGTAAGACATGCACAAGAAAGGTTTAAATAAATATTTTAAGAGATAAAGTTCTGTCCTTTCATTTTTTATTGTTAAAAAACTATTGGGGATAAATTAGGTGATTTTGGGAGTGGCTTCAGAAGGTAGAGGCGCATAAACTCCATGTATAGAGGGACCAGCAATGCCATGAGCAAGCCAAATAATTCACTACATTGACAGATAAAAAACAAGCCTTCTCTCCCTTTATTTTGGAGTTCTTGAGGCATGTACATTGACTGCAGCACATATTTGACTTCAACTTTGTCTATCTCAAGTTTTAATGGTGTTTGCTTTGACTAAATTTGACTAAAATTGTCTGCCAGATGATTAAATTGTAAGATGTATAATTTGACGCATAAATCTGCAATTTTAAAGCCAGTGTTGATTATTTCTCTCAGTTTGGTTTTGGTTTGAACAGACGGGACATCTCCCCAGCAGTGGAGGCTGGATGCCAGCACACTTTGAACGAATGTTTTAAGAACAGAGTGAGCATTGTTCTGTCCACATTAATGCTACGTAGATTTCAGCATGAAGTATAGTTTGTTGGGCTTTGACAATTTACTGTCAATAATAATAACGTAGATATATTTGTATTCTGTAACTATTGGTATATCTATGGTAGAACTTTCTATTGGCATTGTTTCAATGTCTTAACAATAAATCAATAATATTGAATAATATATATATTTTGCTTTCTTTTTTTTGAATGAGTGAGTTGTTGGTGCACCATCTCATAAACTGTTAACTTAATGCCATTTGGGAAATATTGCAAAAGTCCCATCTACACTGCCAATGGCACATTGAATCACTTACAAGTATCACCCATAAAAGGGGAAAAATGCCCTGAGAGAGAATGGTGATTTGAGGGCTAAACCCAGGCGATGACAGTGAATTCCCAGAAGAGTCGTCCTGTTTTCACAATGTCTCTGCTGAGCAAAGCCCTAATAACAATTATATTTCTAGTTTTGGATAATCATCATTTATCTGACACTAAATTCAAATTTTGCTGCATTTTTTGAAGAAGATGTTGTATCCAATAAGTGTAAAACAATGAAAAACTGTAGTTTATAAGACATGCAGGTTAGGCTAATTGGGGGAGGGGGTGGGGATGCATTGCTGTAAAAGAGCATGCATGCTCAGTCAACCAACCCTGTATTAATAAATAAATAAAAGGTTAAATAAATACTTGCATACTGGCAACCTGAAGGGAGATAGAGACAAGAGGGGCAGTACTGGCAACCTGAAGGGAGATAGAGACAAGAGGGGCAGTACTGGCAACCTGAAGGGAGATAAGGACAAGAGGGGCAGTACTGGCAACCTGAAGGGAGATAGAGACAAGAGGGGCAGTACTGGCAACCTGAAGGGAGATAGAGACAAGAGGGGCAGTACTGGCAACCTGAAGGGAGATAGAGACAAGAGGGGCAGTACTGGCAACCTGAAGGGAGATAGAGACAAGAGGGGCAGTACTGGCAACCTGAAGGGAGATAGAGACAAGAGGGGCAGTACTGGCAACCTGAAGGGAGATAGAGACAAGAGGGGCAGTACTGGCAACCTGAAGGGAGATAGAGACAAGAGGGGCAGTACTGGCAACCTGAAGGGAGATAGAGACAAGAGGGGCAGTACTGGCAACCTGAAGGGAGATAGAGACAAGAGGGGCAGTACTGGCAACCTGAAGGGAGATAGAGACAAGAGGGGCAGTACTGGCAACCTGAAGGGAGATAGAGACAAGAGGGGCAGTACTGGCAACCTGAAGGGAGATAGAGACAAGAGGGGCAGTACTGGCAACCTGAAGGGAGATAGAGACAAGAGGGGCAGTACTGGCAACCTGAAGGGAGATAGAGACAAGAGGGGCAGTACTGGCAACCTGAAGGGAGATAGAGACAAGAGGGGCAGTACTGGCAACCTGAAGGGAGATAGAGACAAGAGGGGCAGTACTGGCAACCTGAAGGGAGATAGAGACAAGAGGGGCAGTACTGGCAACCTGAAGGGAGATAGAGACAAGAGGGGCAGTACTGGCAACCTGAAGGGAGATAGAGACAAGAGGGGCAGATACAGATCCTTTCCCTGGACTCAGGTTAAAGGGAATAATAGCCACAGACAGCCAACACAGTGGCCCTCGTAAAACAAACAAAGGTGTATGTTGGTTTTCATTCCACAAAATCTCTTGAATGGTGTTGAAATTATTTGTTAAGGTTCCAAAATCTTGTACAGAAACACATTTTAACAAAATGCAGGGTTGGCTCATAACATTTGCTTCATCTCTGAACTACAAGGATTTTCCACAAATGGTTTAGTTTCAATCGCCAGCTGTCGACACTGAGCACTTTCTTCTATCAATTAATCAATTAAAGATGTGACCTATTTCAATGAATAATGTGCCGTAGTACATTACGGAAAATTAAATCATTGGCTGTCTGAGAACTGATCCAACTGAATAACAGTCCTATATCCATATTCATGAATATATCTAGTATATAATATCTAGTTGGCTCTGGTTCAGCAGGGATTCTGTCCTTGGACCACTATTATTCTCTGACACCATAGGAATAGTTAAATTGTTCACATCAGGCCAGCCATTGGTTTAATGAGGTCATGTGATCAAGAGCTCATGTGGTACAAAAACCTACTGAATAGCATCCTTCCACAGCTAGGATTCAGCAGGCCTGCTGTATAAGAGTCCATAATTACAGTAATCAGAGGATTAGCAGGACCATTACAATATAGGAGTGATTACAATCACGCACAATCAACTGCAACACAATAACAATGGCTTTACTTTTTGTTTTCCTCATGAATCCAAATGAACCATATTTGGACATCACCAGCATTATTGGCAACCCTGGAAAATATGAGCTAAAAAGGTTATTAAAATGTCTTTGCCGTTTATCAGCATGACGTTTCACTCAAAATTATAAACATCTAATCATCAATTTAGGTAAATAATTTTTTAGAAAAAAATCTATATTTCCTCAAAAAAATGTGTTGCAATTATTGGCAATGCAAGAAATAGTTGCAAACAGACTGGATTTGTGAGTAACCTGCCTGAATGAGGACGCAAGTGTAGTTTGCCCCCATGCACAGTGAGGAGGATGGTCCAAGGATCACAGTTTGAGAAATTGGGTCACCACATCTCCAAAAGTATAATTAGATGCCACCTCTATGCCAATGAGCTATTTAGAATGTTTGCCAGAAGAAAGCCTCTGCTGTCATACCACAAACATGAGCACCTGGAGTTTGCTAAATGTTACCAGCATTTAGATTGGAACTGGGTGCTGTGGTCAGACAAGACGAAAATCAAGCTTTTTGGCAAAAAATGCCAAAGGTGGGTTTGGCGTAATAGGAGTTATTGGCATAGTAATGCAGAAAAGAATGGTGGTGGATCTTTGATGTTGTGGGACTATTTTTCCTTCAAAGGCCCTAGGAACTTTGCTAGGATACATGGCATCATGGACTCTATCAAGTACCAGGAGATTTTAGACCAAAATCTGGCTGTCTCTGCCAGAAGGCTAAAAGTGGGTCATGGTTGAATCTTCCAGCAGGACGGTGATCCAAAGCAAACCTCAAAATCTATGCAAAAATGATTCACTGACCACAGAATCAATGTTTTGCAATGGCTATCCCAGTCCCCTGACCTGAACCCCATTGAGAACCTGTGGGGTGAGCTGAAGAGGAGAGTCCACAAGTGAGGACCAAGGATCTGGAGAGATTATGTAGGGAGGAATAATCTCAAACCCTTTGCAATGTGTTCTCCAACCTCATCACACATTAGAGGAGAAGACTCTGTGCTGTTATCTTGGCAAAGGGAGTTTGCACAAAGTACTAAATACAGGGATACCAATAATTGCGACACACATCTTCTTCAAAATAAAAGTTATTTAAAATTATTAAAAATGTGTCTTTCCTCTGATCAATGGTATCACGAGTAAACTATATAATCTTCAAATTTTTAGAAGCACAGAAGGCATTTGATAAACATGAATTTAATCCTGCACTTTGTGCTCATATTAATTGAGGTTGCCAATAATTCTGGTGAGCAATGTAGTGGGCCACAGACTGATGTCACAGAACTGGAAATGGGAACAAATTTACTGACACGAAAATTAAGCGTCTTCAAAAGTCATCAGGGGCTGGAAACAACTGTAATGGAATCACTTCTAATCAGTATGCTATGAAGGAAGCTTCAGCCTCATATGGAGCTGCTGAGTACAGCCATCTTGAGCACACACTCCTCAGGGAATCATTAAGAGGATGTGGAAAGAGCTAAAAGAGCTAAAGGCTAAGAGGGAGAATGCCAATGTCATGCAATTACATCAGGTCACAAAATGACCCGGCCCTAAATCCACTCTCCATTTTGGGGCCTGTGGATGCAAATGTCTGTTTTAAGAAGTGCCACGGTTTGTGGAGAATTTTAAATCCACAAATTTGCAATGTTATAACCAGTGGCCTACTGGTGTAAAATCACTCAAAAATGCATATGCCCTCTGGTGTTCTACACCTGTTACTGAATCCCCTGTAAATCCCTTGCTCCTGCTGAGACTGGATTAAAGCATAAAGCATATAGGGATTGTCAGCTCAAGTCTCCAAAGGCCCCACAACAGCTTTCCCTGAATTTTCACTCGGCCCACCACAGATCTGTTAAACTGGCTTGTGCGCCGTCCAAGAAGGGAGAATAATTTCCACATTCAATTCACAAAAACACAGCAGACACACACACACACACACACACACACACACACACACACACACACACACACACACACACACACACACACACACACACACACACACACACACACACACACACACACACACACACACACACACACACACACACACACACACACACACACACACAGGCATATAGACATATAAATAGCTGATTAAGCAGATTTCAGAAGCATCTCCTTCCACTCTCAGGAAAGATGAGAACATGGGGACCAATGTGTCACACTTGATCAATCAGATTATCATAGGCTGCTTGCTCTTAAAATATCCCAATATTCTTTTGAATATCTACAAGGGGATATAAAACCTTGTTGCATACAACAAAAATATTGTAACAAAGGTTACATATTCAGTCTTTAACAGTTGATTTTTTGGCTTCTTATAAAAACACCTGACTGGCTCATATGGCTACACCTCAAAATTCACAATAGTGATACTCCATTTTGGTAAATGACAGAAAAGGCATAGTAAAATCCTGCTCGCTGTACATGTACATGTTTGGGAAAAATATTCCTTCTCTCTGTTCCAAGAATTGCAAGTGTTAGAATATGTGCCAGACTAAGAAAACTTAAGCTCATTCCCCCTTGCACAGTGCAAAGCAGCTTGACTTACAAGACTGGCCCTAGGACAGAACAGGCAAGAGAGGACACGGTCGGGTACGGAACTCAGAAACGCTGATCATACGCTGACCACAAAGGCAGCTAAAATGCTGCTGTGGTACAGATTCCCCTGGGATAGAAACTCCACTCCACAGCTTTCCAACTGAAAGATTTCAGTCTGCGAGCATTTATTTTCCTGGCCACTCACACACAGTCCAGAGCATCAATTTCAAATGAGTTAGGAATGGTTGTCTTGCACATGTTCATATGGATTAAAGGCTTGAATTTCTTTTACTCTGAGTCCCTTTGCCGTACGCCATGAACTGATTCAATATAAATGTATGCGTACTGTAAGAGCAGTTCTGAATGCACTGAAAATATGCATTGACCGTTATTTAAGCAGAATAAGGAACTCTACATTTACACTGATGATGAACCTATGATGCAATGCATTACAAAAGGTACTATGCCATGGTGACGCATTTAGTTACGAGTTCAAAGGTATGCTCTAAAGATCAAAATTTAAATATATTGCACAAAACGAGCAGGATTTTACTTTTACTTTGCAGGTTTTAAGATTAAGGTCACATTATAGTAATCTATATTAAATTACATTAAATCATTATAAATCTATCAACAGGGAGTTGTTGAGTTTCAAAGTTACAATGGAGGTAAATGGCAGGAAATATGGCACACACACAGCATATGGAATAACCCATAATGACCACCAGTAAAGGAGAAATATTCTGACCTGGTACAGAGAATCTACAGGAGACATAATGCCGTCCTCTTCTCAATATCTCCGATCCTGTTGAATGTCAGCTTCAGCCGTGAAGGACAGACAAGGCTCCACAATGACGGGCAGCAAAAAACTGTGGTATTCCAGATGGGATTGGACAAAGTATATGAAAACAAAAATACATCACAAAAAGTATACTTCCTTATGTCCACTGGAATGAAATGTTGCTGAATTAATCACTTTTTCATGGTCCTGCTTTCTGTTCAAGAGAAATCCACCGTTACGGTTAAAAAAACAAAAACAATACAGTACAGTTTACACATTTAAAGAACACTGAATGTAAAAAAAGTGATTGAAACAAAGAAATCAAAGAGATCAACAGTTGGATGACAACAAAGAAATCAACAGTTGAGGTATTTCTTCAAAGTAATAAACTCCTCATGGAATTTTTGGGGTCCAATGGAATGGATGGCATGGATCCCCTAACGGTCTTGATGGCCCGTTTTGGACTGGGACCAGCCCCAAACCCTAGAGCAAATAGTGGGAACAGGGTCACCACCATTCAGGCTTTCACCTCCCTGCAACAAGAGAGAGAGGGAGGGAGAAGGGGAGGGCAAGCAAGGGCAGTCTGCTCTAGCGCCTTTAGTCTTTAATCCATGTGAACAGTATGGGGGGGATCAGTGCGCACGTGTCAGCCTGGTTCTGCATGACTCTATGGTGTCACTGTACTTCCAGAAGTTTAATACTGAGGGGAACTGTGCTGCATTCCAACACTTCCCCTGCCGTATATCAATAATGAATTATCAGCTGGCCTTCACTCGTCCGAAAAACCAATTTAAAGAACATGACCCTGGACTCATGAAGTAACGGCAACAGGTGTCCTGAAAACTAATCCTGGCAGTCAGTGTTGAGGAAGAACAAAGAGAGAAGTCGATCTGACGTTTAAGGACTTACAAGCACTTTACTGTTAAGGCTGATTTTCGATAAAATAAAAACAACAATTAGACACTTATTCCAAAACATTATGCTGTTGCGGCACAAAATGGCTTCCTGGACCATGTGGTAGGACAGGCATTTCCAGGCCTACTGAGAGGAACATCCCTCCATCCATCCATTATCTAATCCACTTATTCCGGGTCAGGGTCGCAGGGGGGCTGGAACCTATCCCAGCATGCATTGGGCGAGAGGCAGGAATACACTCTGGGAAACTGAGAGGAATAGAATAGAAATATGGGTGGAAAACTGCGCAGATGGAGGAGTGCAGAAGCTGGATGTTGGCAGAGGAGGGTGCTAATGTCCTTTAAAGTTGGGGTAACTACAGCCGGCTCACTGTAACCTCTCCACAAAGAACCCTCCCACAACACCATGATCTCCTAGAACACAGCAGTGCACGTGTTCATGTTCATGCAGGTACTGTACACCACACACACATATGCACAGGAACCACTGTGCTGGACACGCAGACCTTCTTTCTTTAAATGGACCACTCATTCTGGTCATGACCAACCTTAGGGATGTTGTCTAAAATAATCCCTGCCCTTCATTACCAAAGTCACTCAGGAAACACTAGACACTTGACACAAAAAAAAACCCAGGTGTAGCAAAACTAGATGTCTTTAATAAACAGATCAGACAACTGTGTTATACAAATACTACATAAATAAATAAATAAATAAAAGAAATTACTTCATTTACACACAAACTGTAGTAAAAAACCGTAGATGCATAAAAAGGGTCTCCATTGAGGGTCTGTTATACAAGACTGGATTCGGATTGAAGTAGTACATACTGTAATTTAACCTGTCATGTAAAACATGCAATTTGTCATTATTTCTAGTGACCCTGTGGAGACATGGTTCAAAGACACAAAATTGCCACGCACTAGAGAGACACACATTGTTTGTTTGGTCCAAACACTTGGTGAAGCAGAACAAGAGCTGCATCGACCGCTAAATGCTACAGGCTAGCAGTGTGCAGCAGAGCTGTTGGACGGCCATAGGCAGGTACACACTGATGACGATAAAAAGAAAGCTCTCTCTCCATGAGAGTCGGTTCCCGGCTGCCTGGTTCATCTCCACACATTCCCCCGGGCGGGGGCCCCCCGCTGGGCCTGGGGACCCCCCCTCCTGACCTTTGGAGCTTGGCTCTGGGTCCTGTCACCCCCCGCAGGCCTGGAAGGGTGACTGCGACGATCTGGAGCTGGCACGGCCGTCTGCTGCACAGAAAGACGGAGAGATGACATTGGCGCCTTTTGGTTGGTTGTGGCAAGGTGCCACAAAATGTGGTCATTTAAAGGGATTGCCAACTCTGCTGAAAAAGTGGTTTTCTTTATTTGACATTACTCTTCGTTATTAAAATAATCATCCACCAAAATTTCAGCCTTTAAAAATGTCTACAGCTGAAAAAAATTAAGATTGAAGTGTGTCACTTTCTGCCGACTATGCAGTTCTCAGGACTGGGTGGGCGTGAAAGTTAATATTTCAGGCCACACCCAAGAGCCTCTAGGCAAGTTATGTGCAGACTCGGAAATGCAAACACCGTTTAGCAAAACAAACAATAGCTAAATAGCCTAAAAAAGAAAGTGTGTGGTGCAAGTTGCAACCGTACCATATGTTTGAGCCACTGAACTAAAGAAGATCCGTTCACATAATAATACTAATGTTAAGCTCAGAGACCGACGTCTTTAAAATAGTAACATTACCGGTACAGCGTAGCTACTAGCTATCTGGGTTATATACAGCTAGACCCTTCTCCTTTCAGCAGTCAATCGGACTAATGCAATGACTTCAGCTTCGAAACATACCTCACGGAAATACGCGAACGTGGACGCTTCGAGCTACGCAAACAGTTTTTCTTTTGCCATGACATTTGTGAAAAACAAACCAGAGGAAAGCACACATCGAACAAGAAAGTGGTTTACTGTTGTTGTCTGCTATAGCGTCCCTCCCTCACTGCAACGCTCTGGTGAAGGGAAGGGCGTAAAGAATTTACGGATAGTTAATCATTGGCTGATAGGAATTTGATGACGTCCTGAAGTCCGTTTTAATCCCGCCCGCTCAAAACCTTGCCTGATCAACTGCAAGCAATGGTGAAGAAAAAAAGAAGGAAGGCATATCTTAATTTAGGCACATCACTTAGTACTGATATTTGGGTTATGTTTATTCCACCCCAGGATGACAACAATTAACCATTGAAAAGCTGAATCATCGATTTGAGTTGGCAGTCCCTTTAACGTTTGAGTGCGGTGGTTTAGTTCACAATGTTCATCTTCTAATCAAGTAGTAGTTTCTAAGGGCAGTCATTTAGAAGATATTGACAGAGATAATACTACCAATTAAAAAAAAAAAAAAAAAAACCAATTCAAACACTTTACAGTACCTATTAGCAGACATTTAGAGCTATATCCCAGCAGACATTTAGAGCTATATCCCAGCAGACATTTAGAGCTATATCCCAGCAGACATTTAGAGCTATATCCCAGCAGACGGTATGCTTAGGTCCTCGTCCCTGGCGTCTGTATTGACAGGGACAAACTGTGATGGAGCAGTGTCTCTGGTTCTGCTCACCTCTTTCTTGCTAGCCTGGCTAAGCTTCTGGTCCAGGTTTCTGTGGACAGGTCCATCTCCAAGGCCATCTCCTGGCCCCTGAGGTGAGCTTAACACAGTGACAGCAGAACCACCAGTCAGTGCAAGCACACAAGGTTCTCACTTTTCATCTGCTCAAAGAAAAATTACTCTGCCCAAATTTATCTAGCCCTCTTCCCACAGTCAAACTCACAGGACTCCATCAGCCATCGCCTGCATTGGGACTAATATTACCTTACCCTACAAACATTTCCCCACTATAAAATCCCTGATTTTACAGAGCAGCTTTAATATATGCTTATGATTGGAAGTACTAAACATTAGTGTATCAGCCTTTTTGTGGGCTCTCCTCTTGGGCTCCATGTTTCCTAGGTATCAATTCCCAAATATTCAGACTTCAAAAAAAGAGTTTAACTCAAGGTTAAATGTAATAGTGGTCATAGCATTGATATTTCATCAAAGAACAACCATCACTGTAAAAACCATGTTTCTCTATTTCCCCAAGTCGCAGTCAAATAGAAGTATTTGTCCCTGTGTCCCAGGTGGAAGACACCACCATCTGGATTTCAGAGTTTCCTTCTGTACCAATGTGCCCCTATAACAGCTCAGTTACTGAGAATCATCAGTCTGTCCTGGAAACTCGCCCACAATGAAGAAAAACCTCTCCTCATGAACCAGAGCTTTAAATATTTTATTTATAGTTTTTTTATTTTAAAGAAAATTTTACTTTGGATTCATCCGGGACCTTGACAGTGGGCCAGACTCTACAGCATGGATATACTACAGCAAATCTGACCCTGGTTTTATTTTCTCGCAGGTAATCAACTGAAGAATTAGTGCTACCAATAGGCCAGACACACCTGACTCCCAGGTAAAAGGAGGGTGAAAAACCAGCGGTTTTCCGCCCCCGAGGACCATGATTTGAGTAACAGGGCTCTAGAGCACCAAACCTCCATCTCCACCCTTCCCAGCTGACCTGTTGGCTTGGCCGGAGAGCACGCAGGCAAGGAGCTCTTCCAGTGACGGCGCCGCCCTGTCAGGTTGGGAACGGTACTGTGACAGGAGGCGCGAGAGCTGGCTCAGCATTTGGGGAGAGAGGGCTGCACATGCAGGGGAAAGAGCAGGGACTGTGACTTACCTCAGCCAAACATGTTATAAAACCATACACACGTACAAAATACACTGTGCGCTGCAATGGACCGATAACAGAAATCATGGCATCCATCATATATATATCAATATATGCCAACTTGAATCCTCAATAAAGGAAAAAATCCATTGTAACGTGTATAGTGGCTATTTTGAGTAGTATTAGAGTATTAGAAATGTATTAGAAATGTAAAATTTAGAGTTAAACCGAACATTCAGCAATATCTCGCTGAAACAGATATTGCATGTGATGCCCCAGCTGCCACCTGAACACAAATTAGAGGATACAGTTGTGGATGTTCCAGCTGCCAGCTGAACTTGAATTTGCGTCTACAGTTATGGGCGGGGTAGTAGGATGTTCTGTGATGAACTAGGACTGTGTCTGAGATTGCCTGAGCAGGGAGGAGCCTGGGGCCTGGGGCCTGGGGCCTGACTCCCCAGGGGAGATCTGGGCGGGGCGGGGCAGGACCTGCGGGGTGGAGCTTGGTCTTGGTGGCTGCTGAGGACGTTGGCTGGAAGCTGGAAGGACCCCTTCCAGCTGCTGGGCCTTTGGGCTGCTCGCTGTCCCAAGATGCACCGAGACCTAGAGCCAGGTGAGGCGAGGGGGGAACACAAACCAGGTGACATCACCAGCTGCTTCCAGTGGACCACTCTGAGCCAGCATGATC
Organism: Synaphobranchus kaupii; assembly: GCA_029718625.1. Taxonomy (NCBI): domain Eukaryota; kingdom Metazoa; phylum Chordata; class Actinopteri; order Anguilliformes; family Synaphobranchidae; genus Synaphobranchus; species Synaphobranchus kaupii. Next base: position 17,749,806 of record CM056393.1, read on the forward strand.
ATGTGACCCACAGGACTCACCTGTCTTTGCACCCGAGGAGCTCTGACCCGCCGGAGGCTGCCCGACGTCCAGGGCTGAGGGGTCCACAGGGTCGCCAGGGGAGCGGTCCAGTAACTGAGAGAGCACAGGCGCCTTCATTTATTACAGCAACTTTACACTGAGTAAAGAAAGGCTGCCATGGCTGCACATGCTTCAAGCCACCTGCTTACACGTTATAGAACATACATTGTTAAGCCTACGCCCCTTTTTACACAGAATATGTCCACAGTTCATTGCCTGATTTTAAGAGAAGACGCAAAAAGACTGGCAGAGAGAGAGACATTGACATAAAGTAGAGCTGGGAGTCAGGGTGTAAGCTTTTCAGTCTGTGAAAGCCAAGGGAACACAGACAGTGACTCACCATTGTGATGTAGTACTGCAGCTCGCTCTGTCTGTCCTCCCCCTCGCTGCCAGGACTCTTGGCTTGAGTGGTGGGCCCCAGGGGCCTCCGTGTGGTCCCCAAGTCACCCTGGGCATCCCCAAGCCTCCCCAGGCCGTGTGTGGGGGTAATGCTCTTTCCTAACCCAAATCCTTCTAACCCCCTGCTGAAGCCTGTTTTAGCCTGACTCACTACTGTGCTGCTGTAGCTGGCGTCTCTTATAGACTCTGTGCCTGACGCATTGAGGCTCTGAGATGCCATTGGCCCACCAGCCTCCCTCTCTTGCACTTCCCACGCGTGCCCCCTCGCCCCCATTCTCCCTCTCCCCAACCTGTACTCCTCACGCCCAACAGGAAACCCTCTCTCTCTGTCTACACCCACCTGTTCCCCCCTCTGCCCAGCCCTCCTGGTGAGAGGCAGAGAGGCACTTTCCCTGGCAGTGCCGTACCCCCTGACCCCTGCCCTGTGACCCCTGTCCCTGTCTCCCCCTGCGCCGTACCCACGGGGCACCTCTCTGTCTGTGGAAGAAGAGTATCCGCTGTGGCCCATGCCGCTTCTGTGGACCCCGTACCCAGAATTCTCCTCTCTCTCAGAGCTGTGCCCCCCCTCTCGTCGCTCCCTGTCCGAGCTGTAGCCTCTCTCCCTGCTGCGCCCCCTTTCCATAGCGTACCCCCTGTCCTCCGCTCCGCTCAGTGCCTTAGCGGACAGCTCCTCCATCTCGCAGCTGCCCAGAACTAAAAGAGAACAAACCACAAGAAACGCTGCTATGTAGACTGAGCCTCAACTTTATCAATCTCACACTGCTCCCCAACCCTGCTTCTGGAAGACCACAATGCAGCACCATTTCAAGGTCAATAAAACAAAGGCTTACAAAGCGATTTGGTGCTTTTCTGCCATTTCCTTTCCCTTGGGAAGTGCTCAATAGCACACTGACTGACATTCAGTGATTGCATGCTTAACTAACTTAGCTAAGTAAACAAATGACCATTGGCCAAACTTAATTTAATTTAGAGGTACCAATTTTCGGTCTCTTTTCACCGCTGGTTTAATCATTTGTTTTTCTGTTCTTTTGGAGGGTACGAAGTTAGGTTTTCGGGGGTGTGTGTTAATATGGGAAATGTCAGATACATTTGAAATTCCGTAATTAGAATTTCACCATATATGTCTGAGCTTATTTCCAGTTGTCTTCTCTAACTGCAGATGCTACAAGTCTTCAGGACCATCTGTGGTGTTAAGGCTATAGACTACAACTGACACATCCAGCAAATACATACTGAAGTCAGGCAAAGGGAAAATGAAGAACATGCAAATAAACCATGGCTATGTACTGAGCGTATTCCCATTCCTATCAATATACAGATCCTTTCCAAAAAATTAGAATATCATGGAAAAGTTTTTTTTTTCCATAATTCCATTCAAAAAGTGAAACTTTCATAGATTATAGATTCATTACACACAAAGTTCAATATTTCTAGCCTTTATTTGTTTCATTTTTCATAATTTTGGCTTACAGCTCCAGAAAACCCCCAAAACAGTATTTCAAGAAATTAGAATAGTGTGTCGAAAATCAGCATTTACTTCAGTTATTTCAGAGAATGAGTGGAGTGGCTTGACTCGAGGAATCCGACAGTTGTAGCCCATGTCCAGGATACGTCTGTACGTGGTGGTTTTTGAAGCACTGACTCCAGCCTCAGTCCACTCCGTCTGCATCTCCGCCAAATTTTGGAATCGTCTTTGCTTGACAATCCGCTGAAGCCTACGGTCATCTCTTTTGCTTGCCCACCTTCTCCTGCCACATTTTTCCCTTCCACTAAACTTTCTATTGATATGCTTGGACACTGCACTCTGTGAACAGCCAGCCTCTTTAGCGATGACCTTTTGTGGCTTACCCATCTTCTGGAGGGTGTCAATGATGGTCTTCTGGCCAATTGTCAAGTCTGCAGTCTTCCCCATACTGAACCAAACTGAGATAAACTTTGCAGGTGTTTTGAGTAAATTAGATGATAGTGTGACACTCAGTCTAAAACATTCCTTCTCTGAAATAACTGAAGTAAATGCTGATTTTCGACACACTATTCTAATTTCTTGAAATACTGTTTTGGGGGTTTTCTGGAGCTGTAAGCCAAAATTATGAAAAATGAAACAAATAAAGGCTAGAAATATTGAACTTTGTGTGTAATGAATCTATAATCTATGAAAGTTTCACTTTTTGAATGGAATTATGGAAAAAAAAAAAACTTTTCCATGATATTCTAATTTTTTGGAAAGGATCTGTACAACACTCAACCTTTTAATGTTGGTGCCCTCAGCTTAACACACTCCTAACCTCACATGACAGCATGAGTGGTTAGGAGTGGATATATATAGCTGGTCGCAGGTCTTGCATAAGCCAATTACAGTACAGTACATGCAAAGTCACTCACAGATAGGAATAAACTCTGATTGGCAATCCATTTAATCTCCCTCATTCCCTGGTAAAAAGTAATTTTCTTTCATTTATAGAAAAGTTAATAACCGGAATGTACACTGCTAAACTAAAAGTGCTTAAATAGGGAAATATGACACAGAGAAAGAATCCCATTAAATATAAATGTAGATTGCTGGAAGTCGTTTAGATCAGCATATTGCCCAAAAGGCACTGAAAACACTGCTTAGGCAAAACTACAAATGTTAAAAAGGAGGTTGTCTAATTAATGAAGTGTGGGAGACATTAATGGGAGACAGTGGGGTAATGTGGAGAGAAAGAAACGGATAGTGAACGCAGCAGAGAGCAATACCTTCTGTGGACAAGCGCTGTGTTCACCGTGTGAGCGGGGAAGGCCTTCCAGCACAATTGAAAAGTGGAACAAATCTAATTGATCACTGCACTGATTGTGTGATGTTGCGGACGGGTGTGGCAGAGGAGCAGGTGGCTAAGTATTGGCAGCAGGATAATGCTTTTGAGGGACTGATTCCTTGCAGCTGACCTGCCACCATAAGGCAGGCAAGCCGATTGGATTATGAAGGTCTTATGAAATAAAAGGCCAAAAGAGGTTAGCAAGCAATAAGTGCTCCTCTCTCATAAGCAATGAACAGCATGCGGAGAAGCGGGTAATTCCTGCTACCCCACATAACCATGGCTTCCCGGGGCCCATTAATGCACCTACATTTTACTTCGCATACTGTAATTCCATAACATGCTTGGTGAAGCCGTGGGACTGTCAAATGGGTGACACAGCAGACAATTATGCTGTCAAGTGAGAAATCAGGACTCGGCGATGGTTAATTGAGCTTTCAGAAACAAAATATATACAGCCAATAACTTAAGTCTTTGCTGCGCACTGCAAAATCTTACAAAAAGGGCAAGAGCGGCTGAAAAAATTTAAATAAATGGAAGAAATTAGAGGGTGGTTTTGTCTTCTTGCTTCGATTACTTGGCCATTTCATAAGATGTTGATCAGAGAAACGGCTTCAAATTAAAAGAACAAATATATACAGTAGATGACAATAATTCCTGTACAGTAGTATGTCAGCTGATATGTCAGAGGGGATGGCTGGGGTTAAGATCAGAGAGAAGCAGTGTCCCGGTTAAGTGGTGTGACCCCTGACCTGTGACGGCAGTGTCGTCCAGCAGGGGTTCCAGGGGTCTGAAGGTGTGGCTGTGATTAAGCAGGATGCTGACGTCGTGCTCGGGGGCCCGGGGTTGAGCGGGGGGGCAGGAGGGGCTGCTATCCTGGGACGAGAGGTCCTCTCTCACCTCTCCCCTCTCCCGGGACAGCTGGAGAGCAATCGCTTGGGGGACGTCTGAAAGGAAAGGCGGGAACCTGAGGCACTGGAACGTCTTCTTCACTGTCAGAAACGTGCAGTGTGTCCTCTGGTATTACCCCCATATCTGATACCCCCAAATCACTATTTTCCCCAGGAATACATTAACTGAAGGTCCTCTGATAGATGCAAGTGTGGTTTTGTGTAAATGAGAGGGAATGTGTGTATCCTTTATGAGGACCCGTGTCAGTACCTGGTTTTGTGTAAATGAGAGGGAATGTGTATATCCTTTATGAGGACCCGTGTCAGTACCTGGTTTTGTGTAAATGAGAGGGAATGTGTATATCCTTTATGAGGACCCGTGTCAGTACCTGGTTTTGTGTAAATGAGAGGGAATGTGTATATCCTTTATGAGGACCCGTGTCAGTACCTGGTTTTGTGTAAATGAGAGGGAATGTGTATATCCTTTATGAGGACCTGTGCCAGTACCTAGTTTTGTGTAAATGATAAGGAATGTGTATATCCTTTATGAGGACCCGTGTCAGTACCTGGTTTTGTGTAAATGAGAAGGAATGTATATATCCTTTATGAGGACCCGTGCCAGTACCTGACATGGGCCTGGATTCTGGGCTAGCCTCAGACGAGCCCTCCTTTAGCCTCAGCGGGAGCTCCCAGGCTCTGCTGCCAGTGTCCCCATCTGAGGCGGACCAGGGGGGTGTGCCCCTTTCACACAAGAAGGACGGGGAGGCGGCTTCGTCCATCTGTGAGGATCATGGAATGAAGAATTCACACCAGGCCAAGGTTAGATGTTCCACTCCGGTAGAATCACTCAAATAAATGCTGCCCCCCATTTCTATCCCTATCTCATTACATCATTACATTACATTACAATCGTTTAGCAGGCGCTCTCATCCAGAATGACGAACAGTAGTGTAGGACATGAGTTTAAGTCTCAGGAATACACAAATGCGGTGTCACCACAAAGGCACAAGACTCCCATTTATAATCACCAAGTATATTACAAACAACATTTTGCATTGTAACCAAAAAATGTATGATTAGATGGATAACCTTTCTTAGACTGCTATACCCATAACATTATACAAAAATAAATCAAAGGAAAGAAAGAGAAAAAAGAAAGAATATCTAAACAGGGTGAGGGGGGCCATGTGCAATATGAAGAGGTGAGTCTTCAGTCTGCATTGGAAGATGGGCAGGGTAGGGATGATCTCTCTCACTTTGGCTTTCATACGAATCACGCTAATACGTAAGAGACAATGGGCCTCATTCACATCACTCTACGAACAACTTTGTTCGTAAGACTTCCTTTAAAACGTTTTAACAAACGTTTCGGGATTAACGGATGTTTGCGTTCTGAGATTCTGTTCTACTCAAGAAAAGAATCCCAAGTTAGAAAACATTGGTGAATGCCAGAATGTTCATAAAACCGTTTTTAAAGAAAGTCTTAAGAACAAAACGTTGTTCGTAGAATGGTTGGTGAATAAGGCCCGTTGTGCCTATCCTATGATTATCTTTGTGCGGTTTTGCTGGGTTACGGTTTAAAAAATCTCTCGCTGTAATTCCCATAGCACTGTGAGACCAGTACACACTGCAGTCACACCTGGCCCTGAAGGGTGAGCAGCCTCAGGGCCTCTGCCCAATGAGAACGCATCAGGCCCTGCAGCCGCGTCACCAGCTCTGTCCGCTGGGCCTCCAGATTCCTCCGGCTGGCCTCCAGGTGCACCACCTCCTCCTGCTTCATGGAGACTCTGTAACAGCAGGGCACGGTTCCCGCTCTTTTCAACACATCAATTTCCAGGACATTTTCGAGAAGGTTTTCCTCAGAACTTTGTAGCCGTTTGACTGCCCTACTCACACAAACCCAACATGTTTCCTCAATCTTCTTTCTTTAAGAATCTACCGATGAAACATGTATTCAGCATTTATGGACATCGCTCATGGAATAGTGGCAAGTTCAGTCACTTGAGGAAATTAATTGAAATGCAGTTCTTTCATTGTAAATTACTTACAGAACATTATTGCCATTTCAAGTCATGAAATGAATTTCAATTAATTTCCTCAAGTGACTGAACTGAAATGGAATGGACCACGACCCCGGTCCGCGCCACAGTGAGGCGGCATGTAAGTGCCAGAGAGATGCAACGCGCGCACCTTTTCCGATATTCCTCCTTGAGTTTGCGCAGACGTTCTTCGCGCTCCTCCAGCTCGGCCTTGAACTGGGCCAGCTGCGCAGACAGCTCTCTCTCGTGACGGGCGCTCAGATCCAACAGCTGCTTCCTGTGACACAGCAGAGAAGAGAAACAGAATACACATCCAAGGTCAGACGTCATGAGTGATGAAAACTCGGATCCCAGTCCGACTTGAACCCTCCCATACCATTGTGTGTCGCCCTGTGGAGCTGCCGGCCACAATCAGCACAGGCACGGTCCGGCTGTGAGGCTAATCCATGCACCACTGCGTGGTGCCTTAACCAAAGCAGCCCCTGAAGGTGCACTTTTCAATTAAATTAAATTTTCTTTGTATATAGTGCTGTCAAAAATACGCTGCCTTATATGTGAGATATTAAACTAGCTGGATGAAGTCCAATGAAGAGATGACATTTCTGGGTGCAGAAGGTAGTGTGTGTGAGCGCCTGTGTGATACAGTGCCTGTGCTGTTCTCTTAGTGACGCGGTGGTCTTGGCGTTGTCCTCCTGAAGAGCAGCCAGTCTCTCAGTCACCTGCTGCTCCACAGACAGTTTGAACTCCACCTCCAACTGTGAGCACTGGGACTCAAAACGAGCCTGAAAATCACACACGCACAAAGGCATACGCACACACACATACACACACACACACACACACACACACAAAGACACACACACACACACACGCAAACACACACAAACAATCACGCACATACACACACAAAAACACACACTAAAATGAGTTCTGCTCTTCCGTGATAATACAGCATATATCCGTTTATTCACGGCCTACAGTTCACACTGATTTGCGCAGCTGTATCATGAGATCGTCCAGTTTACCTGGTCCAGGGCCCTGTCCATGCGCACCCCCGTCCCTCTCCCTCTGCGCCTCCTCCAGCTCCCCCTCCAGCTGCTGTACCCCTCCCCTGCACCTCCAGCAGCTCCCGCTGGGTCTCCTGCAGCTGATGGGTCTCCCGCTCGCGGTTACTCTGCATTACAGGGGAAAACCTGGTTACACAGGGACTGTGATCATGAGACTGGGCCCCCTGCGGAGTCGTTCACAATGAACACTCAACTGAGGCACAATGGAGTGCCTGTCCCCTTCTTCATGTGACTCTGAGATGAACATAGACTGCTTGATCGATCAGGCGGCAGTTTGGGCAGGAACACCCCCCCCCCCTCTTTTGAGAAGGAGAGGACCCAATTTAACACACACACACACACACACACACACACACACACACACACACACACACACACACACACACACACACACACACACACACACACACACACACACACACACACACACACACACACACACACACACACACACACACACACACACACACACACACACACACACCGAAGTGATTCCAAATAGCTGGTCCATCTATGTTTCATTGTTGGTTCCAAGGCAATGAGCCAATCTGTTGTATGGGTGCCCTAAAACCATCTACCAATTGGGATCAAAGGGATTTTGACCATAAAAACCCATGGAACTTTACCAACGTCGCTCTGATAGAAA
>CM056393.1:17762701-18034786 GCA_029718625.1 Synaphobranchus kaupii
TCAATGAAAATGTTACTTCCCATTCTGTATAATCAGGTAGAAATAGATAAGATGTATACGCTATAGTTACACTGTGTGGGTTTAATATGGGTTTTTGTTTCCAAAGAATGTTTTTCTATTGTCTATAACTACCTACAAATACAACCATGCAGTTGCATTACGAGAGTAAAAATTTACTCATGCTTTCATAGTTTACTTCATTTTTCTTTCTGTTTGTCTTGCCATATTTAGTTTTTTTTCTGCCTTTAAATGTCCCTTTTCACCCTACACTTCAAGTCTTCATATTGAAGGAGGGATTGCATTGTTGTTGACTGAGCAGTCATGGATGAAATGTAACAGAAAATAAAAAGTATTTAAAAAAACTAAAAAAAACAAATAGCCATAAACCATAACATAACCATAACACCTTTTTCAGTGTCATTCATGGTAGTTAGTTAAGGTGGCCGACCCTCTATTTGGCAGGTTATGAAACAGGATTTATGGATACAGTTTGCACTTTTGCTGACTTGCCAAGGTATTTGAGATCTGCCAGGGACTTCAAAACCACAGCTGTCCTTTTCAATAGAGACAGGTGCAGTGATACATAAACACCTCTGGAGTTTATAGGGGTGATGTTGACCTTTTGAACTGCTGGGGCGTAGAGGACAAGGAGAGATACAACTGAAACGGGGTGTGAGAGAAGGCTGGGAGAAAAGACATAGGTAACCAGTACCCTGAAAGAGAAATGGCTGCTGGGAAACAAGGTGACTGAAGAGGAGGTGCAGAGAAGAAGAGCGGGGTAGGGTGATGGGGAGACGGGGATGGGGGATGTCTGCCTTAGGGACGGAGTTAAGCTCAGAGCTAAGGGTTAGCGTTCGGGGTATGGGAGTAGAGTCGGCCCATTGGGGAGGGAAGACAAGAGAACAAGGTGTTTAAGGGATGCATGGGTAACCGTCAACACCGGTGTGAGGGTTAAAAAGAGTGGAGGGAGCAGAGCACACAGCTGCATGTGTTTGTGTGTGAATACAGTGGTCTGTGCTCTCTCTCCACTTGGGCTAATCAGATTAGGCGGCTAAACGGAGCGACTCTGCAGACGCTCCCACAGGCCGGCATGCTGATTAGCTCCATGTGAGACGGAGCTAATAGCCCCCGTTTAGTCTCGTGAACTCAGCTCTGGAGCTGTCTCGGGTTGGACGATGGAGACCAAGCTCGTATGAGTTTTCAGGCCATATATTTGGATCTCAAGGTGAATGCCTTGTGGTAGCTTGGTAAGGCCGTGCCAGACTACACACAGAGAGATGGCAGAGGGGTGATTAAAGCAAACAGGGCAAGAACATATTCTGTAATACTGACTCTAAGGTCTTCTACAGTATTACCAGCTTTGCGGGCGGCTTAGCTACAAAAGTAGACGGGATAAGGCTGACACAATAGGAGTGCAGTCAACGATGAGAGAGACAGAGGAATTGAGAGAAGAGAGAGACACAGTGAAAGAGAGTGATAGAGACAGAAAGAGAGAGAGAGAGAGAGGTAGTTTAGCTGTTGAAACAATCAAGAGTGCCTGCAGGATTGACGGGGTGTGAGACGATGTTCACCTGGCAATCTCCTTGCCTGTCTCTCTCTCTCTCTCTCTCTCTCTCTCTCTCTCTCTCTGCCCGTCTCGCTCTCTTCCTGCCTGTCCCTGGCTGTGTCTGAAATCACTCCCTATTCACTATATAGTGCATTATTAGGGTATCTGCCATTTTGTAGAGTGTCAAATTCAAAATGTCAAATTTTACACCCTAGTTCACTCAATATCCCCCACAATGCACCACAAAATGTAGTGTACAAACGATGTACACTACATCACCGGAGACATTTTTTGTCAAGATGGCTACGGCTGAGCCTGCGCTGGTCTACAAATGTAAATATAAATGCAAGTTTCATCTTGTATGTTAAATCAGTTTAGTTGGCTTTATAACCAAAATATAAATAAATGCGGTGGATTAAATATATCACAAAGTGTTAACTATTTTTTTAATTAAAAAATGATTACTGTTTAATGGAAACTGCAACTTAATTAACTAGCAAGCTACCTAGTTACCTAACTTATCTATCTACCTACGAGACAAAAAAAACCCTTGTTCAAAATAAAAAAAGAACACTTTTTTACCGTTTCTTGCATGCTTTCTCACCAAGCCGGTGACCACTGTCACGCAAGCATCGCGCGTTGCTAAGTAAACTGCTCAGAAACCATAATCGTCTCCTCCTTTCACCAGTCAATCCCTATCTAGTGCTCTATGTAGATTCCCTAAGTAGTGTATAGGGAGGGAGTGAATGAGTGAGCGATTTCGGACACAGCTCGCCTCCTGTCTCTCTCTCCTGGTCTGTCTCTCTCAAATTCAAATAGCTTTATTGACATGAATGCAAATCAACCATTGTTGGCAAAGTAGTACAGTATACAACACATATTTATTAAAAAAATTAAATAGTAAGAATAAAAATAATAATAATAATAATAATAAATTAATTGATTAATATTATACTACAGTAATTTATGATATGCGGTTCTTACATTAATAATATATAAGTGGATAAAGTTAATAATAAAACAATTTTTTTAAATAAAATTGCCTCTGCCTCTACCTGCCTGCCTCTTTCTCTCTCTCTCCCTGCCTGTCTCACTCTCCCTCCCTCCCTCTCTCTCTCTGTCTGTATGTCTGTCTGTCTGTCTGTCTCCCTCCCAGCTGGCCTACCCTGATGCACTCAAAACGTATTACATTAAGTGGCAGGCGTTCAGCAGGGCCGCAGGCGGAGCACCAAAGCGGATTTAACTGAGCCCACTCCCCGTTCCTGAGGTGACTGCATTAAAGATATTACAGTCACTTGGGCTAATTAGAGAGTGGCACGCTAAGCCTGGCTGTGGTGGACAGCAATAGACAATGGGGGCAGCCTGGTTAAAGCACAAATCAATGAGGTCAGAGTGCAACAGGGACACTATCCCATTTTATCTTCAGGTCTTCTCCAACGGTGAAGTGATATGAAAGTCATATAAAAGTTAAACAAATATTATACCTGGTAAGAAAGGTCCACTCCTTAAAAAGAATAAATAGGAAAGCCCAAGCCGACAAACAAACCGGTCTCTGAAATCAGTGTCAGCCCTTCACTGTGATTCCCCACAAATTTAGGACAAGCAGGCATCTATAGGCAGGATTATTTCAGCTTTAGTGTTTGTTTTTGGTTGGCCCAGACAGTTTTTGTTTGCAACAAACGATATTTTAGTGATTTAAAAAAGTTTCTGAATACATGTTTGCTCTACAATGGCTGGGATACACGTAACATGTATATGTATATTATGTGAGTATGTCTATGTATATTAGCTGATTATCCTTCAATAAACGCTATACCCAGAACTGGAAACAGTATTCTAAATGTGTGCTGATTAAAATATTGTATACTGTTCATATAACGCCATATGATTTATACTCTTTACACTTTTTACTGCACACACTAGTATCCATGTTGGGTGGTCATCACACAGTCTGCAGATGTCTGATTGGGCAGAGGAGTTGCTCTAATGTGATGAGGGAGGTGGGGGATACCTTCCCTCTGGCTGTGACGCTACGGCTATCTCTGCGTAATCCAAAGGGATACCCATCCACAGAGCGAAGGTGCAGTCAGGGTTTTATTCCAAACTGTGGAGCTTTCATTGCACCAAAGACTAGAGGTTTTGCTGGTTGAATTTGTCATGCATTACATGGCAAACAAAAAAAATATCAAGACATATTTTACTCAATTTAGACCAGTAGTAATTAATATAGAAGAGCCTGATTCTGGCCCCATCCTGTCTGAGAGCATGATTGGCAGTTCCCAGTTCTGTGTGGGTATTCTCGCCTCTACTTATGCAGAACGCAGCTAAGCCTCTTCTACCGAGTTAGCACGCAGTGTCCCCACCACCAAACCATGACATCATAATGGTAGCACAGGGTCACATGACCCCAGACCCAGGTTAGCACAAAACTCACTGTGGGCAGAGAAAATAGCCCAGTTCCAGGAGGAAGACTCTCAGGGTATGAAATTAACCTTTTCACCCGCTGGCCAGAGTGCCTTGCGGATTCTAAAAACCATGAGACATTTTCAACATTTTACCAGTCACTTTACCTTTTACAATATAACACAACCCAGTTTGTTACCATCTAAAGTGGCAACGAGAGTAAACATTTTTACCAGCCGCAATCAAAATTTTACCAGCATTAGGCTGGTGTTAATCTCACACCCCGGACTATCTGCAGAATCCACATCCTTCTCATCACCACTATCCTAATTCACCACTTGACCAGCATTCAACACAACATTGCACAGTGAAGTGAATTTCCAGATTTCAAGATTATTACTATGTTGCTATGTGCTGTGTTGCTATTGTTCAGGAAATCCCAGATACCAAACTCAGGAAGACAAAATGGGCTGTGGCAGACACTCTACTTCAGTAAAAATGCTTTCATGCAAAACATTTGGCGCAATGACACTGTAGGCGTGACGACATAAATGTGGACTGACAAATGAATGCTTTGACACTTCTACAAGGATCATCAGGAAGGAAATCCCACCCTTGGCCAGCAATCCAGGCGTCACCATTTCTGTGGACGTGGAAGTGGAAGATGTGGAAGTGGAAGATGAGGAGGTGTAGAAGGAGGAGGAGGATTAAAGTTAGCTGTACCTTGCGCCGCGCCCGCTCCCTCTCCAGGCTGTCCCGCAGGACCTGTGTTTCGGCGGAGAGCGGAGCGCTGTCAGGCCGCAGGCGGGAGTAGCGAGGGAAGAGCTCCTCCAGGCCACTCAGAGACAGGGGCGGAGACAGGTCAGCTAGCATGGGGGCACTGACACGCAGCACAGAGGGGAGAGCAGTTACCTCAAAACCTGTCACCTGACCAAAGTCAGTCCCTGTAAAACGACTCCCAACAGCTACAATATGGCAATTTACACTTCCAGCTGACCCATTATCCAGTGACCTGCAATGCCAACTCCCAGTCCACAGATTCAGAGTTTGCTGTGTAGTTAAATTAAAGGTTGTATCAGCGATTTTGGGTCGAAACATAAATGATCACATTCATCTGATTTTTCCTCACGATCTGCTAGCTGCCCGCCCCATAAGCAGGCCGTCAAAAAACCGCGTCTCTGTAGGCAGCCTATGCTCCGAGATCGTACACAAAAACAAATGGTACTACCAACCACTCAAAACCAAAATAAACAGTATTCCAACCAATCACCGACAAGGGGTGGGTGATACTAATACGCTAATACTCTTATCTCGCTGAAATCTTGACGGATTTACAAACGGTTTGGTTTCTTACAAACGTTATTAACGTGGTTATAATTCTGGATGCTTGAACACTATTTTTTTAAAACATAACATAATTGGCTCTGAGCTGGAGCTGGCTCTGTTTGTTTGGGATTTCGCTTCAGAAGTTACGTCACCCAAAATCGCTGATACAACCTTTAATTATTGATGCTTGATTAAAGGTGACTTTAAGAAGAAAAGCTGCATGATAGAAGCTGTTCTGTGGGCTTGTGATCACTGGAAGAGGCATTCAGCTCCAGTCCCATGCCTGGTCTACAGATCATTGTGATGTCATGCAACCTGTCTATCAATATTATGAGTTTAGTGGCTTTTGTAATGAAAGTAAATCAGGCCCTTTTAAGTCATAATGCTCCATACATTCCCCTCGAGCAGGCTGACAAATGAATAATCCCAAATAATCCCAGAAAATGATGATAAAATTACGACAGAGAAAAACAATTGAGGTATAATTCCAGGTATAAATCAAGTGAAAAAAGGTTGAATCCATCAATGTCAATAGGAGTGCGTCAGGTGTCTGAGGAGGGTGAGACTAGGTATGCTACCTGATCAAGTGCGCAGTGTTGTCACTCTCAAATGACTCGTTGTCCTGTCTGAGTCTCTCAGACAAGATACAACTGCTCAATATGGTGCTACCCCCTGTAGGAGAAAACAGGGAATGTGGGTAAGAGACAGCTTAGAATGTGCTTTCTGTTTACTCAAAACATCAATTACCATACCACAGGGTACAGACAGGCCTAATGCTGATGTATGAGGATCAGGATGACAGGGATCAGGAAGGGTGCCTGGATTTGTATGTCATTCTCAAAATGACTACATTGAAGCTGCTGACCTCTAGTGGCTAACACAGAGTATTTCATACAGACCTCCAGAAGAACAACTAGGAATGAATGAGTGTGAAGACATAGTGGAAGCTTAAAATGAATGAGAGATGAAAGCAAATGCTGTGTTTCAATAGAAGTGTGTAAATTGCCAAAGAAAATGTTATCCTGGCATTTTTTTTTCCTGAGCAGAAAATATGAATTATAAATGCCAAATAACATAGAAGCTGTAAAAGGTGGGTCAAAGATATTTCCCAAAATCAGGAAATTAACAAAATGAGCTTCTCACAAACCGACAATCATAAAGACACTCAACTCCAGAACATCGTCTGTGGATTTTGGGACAATGAATTTGTTAAATTCAAAGATTTATTTGAAACAGGCAATTCCCATTATTATCCTTATCACAAGCATTTATACGAGACCTCTTCAAGAGCATGCAATATAAATAGATTATTATGTATGAGGTCTAAAAACCTCAAACCAAAATCTACTCAGATAAAATTGAAAATATATTAACTTAGTGCTAAATTAACTGAAATGACCCGAGACAAAGGGTGTGTATTTCAAGTCTGAAAAGAGAATGACAGAGGTAAAGACAGTAAAAGGTATGCATGACTGCATGTGTGAGAGAGAAGGACACTACAGAAAGACACTCACGGTCAGGCTCTGTGGAGTCATGTGTGGGTCTCAACATGGTCTGTAAGTGACTGCGCACATTCTCCATATCCAGGATGTGCCTTCTGCCATTCTAACAGAAACAGACACACACACACACTGGTTACCATCATTCACACAAGAATCTCTTTGCTTCTTCATATGGCCTAATGATCTACTACACACTACAATCAGACAACTTACACTGAACAAAATTCATGCAAATACTTCCTCCTCGGCAGTATTACTATATTTATAACTGATACATTACTGGCAAAGATTAACATGATTATTCAGGTATGACTTCTTCATTAGATATGTCAAAGGGGGAACACAGCTAGGTTTTCTTCTGATTTCTCTGTCAAGTACTTTTCAATGTCACAGAAATAATCTTATTTCAGAAAATATGATACACAGTATTGTGATGGATACCTTAAACATAAAAGAAAAGCTGTCTTTGTACATCTCCTATCTTCTACAATCTACTATCATTTGAGATCAGGTGCATTTCTGAGAGAGTGGTTGTGTGGAATACTCACCAGCACTGTGGCACAGGTGTCGTCAGCCCTGGCCTGCAGGTTGAAACTCATCTCGTCTGCCAGCTGCCCCAGCTCCAGGCCCTGCCCTCCCTCCCCACCCTTCATGGGTCTACCCAACGCTGTGTCATCCACATCAGGGGACAGGCAGGCAGGGGGTGGGGCTGGAGAGCTGGAGGCAGCCTCCCTGCACTCTCCCAGCTGCTTGGAGAATGATAAAGGCAGCACAGGAGTCAGGTGGAGTTGTGTCACTCTTTCATTGCATAGGTCAGGAGATGAGAGGTTGAAAGTGACCTGCCTAGAAGAAAAAAAATAAAATAACTCAGTGACATTGACAATATCGGGTTGTCAATATTTGAACACCAGAATCCAGGTTCAGAAAGTAAAAGTCTTCCACAGGGTTTTGTTCCAATCACCTGTATTTGCTGATTAGCACAATTCTTCAGCCAGGTGGTAGAACTAATTAGTGAAATCAGCTGGTTGAGTTAATGGGTGGAAGAACACTGTATAAAATGTATTGTATGAGAGATGATAAAAAAAACTGTGTGAGATATGGACCAGGACGGCAGAAGGAATACCTGGGTCGTTCAATGTTCTCAAGTAAGGAGCCAGACACTGATAAACCTTTGACCTCGAGCTCTCTGCTCCTCTGCAAGGAGGCGTAGAGTCTGGCGGTGACCTGGTTTGAGGAGGCCAGGGCAGGGAGCGGTGAGGATGGCCAGGAATGGGCCAGGTAGGCGGGGTAGTGGGAAGTGGAGGGGAGGGGCCAGTTTGACTGGGACGGGGTTAAGAGAGAAGCATTGGCAGAGTGAGGGGGCGAGGGGGGTGCAGAGCCAGGCAATGGTTCGACATCACTTAGCAGGTCTTCATTCTTCAGCGAGGACATCACTGCACATTTAGAATGAGACTTTTAGGCTTTTCAGTTAGACAAAAACATTCAGATCACTTTCTGTCTAATATAATACAATAATCTGGGCTTAATTTGTAACGTATAACGTTAAATCTTAGCTGTCGACTTGACTAAGTAGGCATATTCCCTACCAACATAACACACAAACTTATACGTTCATTCATTCACACAATAGATTAACGAGCTACGTAACTAGCTTAGTAACTACTGCAAAGAGAGCATATTCACATATCAGCTTAGTGTCTGACATGAAAAATAATTAACGTTACTGCTAATAAACCACTGCATGCCTTATTCCTTGTGCATTAACTGAACATGTTCAATTTGTAGCTGAGATAGCTAGATAACATTAGACTAAGAACAATTCAAAATAATCAGTGAGAAAAAATATAGCTAAAGTTACACCCTGGCACGTCAATGACATCACTTTTGCTAAGTGACAGTAGCTAGTTATCTAAAAAGTCTTATCGATATCCATCAGCTAATTATGTAAGTTAACTACGTTAACTTTAATAAACTGCGCTTAAATATAATTAGAATGCTAATTGCAAAATAAAAATTATATAAAGCAAATATATTTCGGAAACAAAACGTTAGTTAGCCAGCTCACGTTAGGCAATTAACATTGCGTTACCTGTGTAACAAGAGGTAGCTAGCTAACGATAACGTTACTAGCTAGAGTTAACGTATGCCTGAGTGCAACAGTTAACCTTAGCTAACGTTACATGAGCAAAAGTTTATTAGCTAGCTAACTTTATTAGCCACCTAGCTGGGTGACCATATTTCTTAACGACAAATACCCGCTGAGGAACTAATATGCTCACCGGGAGTACTTGGGAAACTCTCCAGATGACCGCTCTGTGACAAACAATACCCCCTGAAGAAAATCGGTTACAAACCAGAACGGACGAGAAATCTCCCGGTTTCGAACGCGCCATAGCAACTGCGCATCGCTTAACTACAAATGACGTCATCAAAAGGGGCCAGCCTCTTCGCACAAGCAAACATCGTTAGAGGTGCAGCGTGCAACGGTAACGTTACTTCGTAAAGTTACCTGTTTGGTCAACGTAAATAGATTAGATTCGACTAGATTAGATAATACCAGCATTACGTTCTGGGTGTGGTTACCGTAACTTCACCTGGAAAAAAATTGATCCACCAAAAAGGAGTTTTGCCATCAGTTTCTGACGGAGCAAAAAATACTTTCAGTACAAGTATCCCACATGCTGCTTAGAATCCCAACACCACACTTGACTCAAGAACTCTTATCAAGAACTTTTCCTAGAATTGGTGACCACTCTTTAATAATGCAGACAGAATTCTGGCACCTGTCAGAGTCTTCACAAGAAAGTCTACAAACTACAGACAAGCTACAAACATTTTCCATGTGTCATCGAATTAATATCGTTGCCATATTTAACTGCATAAACAATGTCACTGAAAATGATGTAACTCTTTACAATAATATGCTATGTAGTCAAGAAAGACAGACTAGAAGACAATAGGGCTACGTTCCTGCAATTCCCTTTTTTTAAGTAGACACATTAAACATGTTGACAACAATCAAATTATGTAATTAAAAGTGGCATTCTATGCATAAAATGAATTTAGCATAATTTCTGCAATGTGCATATGCATTATTGCCCTGGGAGTAACCAGTTGTATTAATCACCCTGGAGGAACAGGAACTCATAAGACCCTGGTTGCAGCGAATGCAATCCATCTGATTAGGGAAACAACTATGCTGAATTGCTTGTTTCCAAGCAGCAGGTATGGTATGTCTGGTGCTAACAACAAGATAATGGCACCGATCTGTCTAAGGTTTGCAAAGGCCACAGTGGAAATGCTTACTCAGAACTCTCCTGTTCCTCCTTGCTCTCATTGAAACTCCATGTTAAACTTTTAACAACTATGAAAGCAACTTAGTTAACATAATTAAAGTTCCAAACTGAAATTCAGTGACATATGTGAACTGTATAAAAAACCTGTTTATTAATTTAATAGTGTGAGGATTTGCAAGATATTATTGACAAATTAAATTTAAAACAAATGCAAAACAGTAGATAGGCTATAAAGAAGGAATTTTAGAATCAGCAGTGTTTTTAATGTGGAAAACTGGGAAACAGACTGTAGGACGAAACACTGGTATAGTTGGATCAAGGCATTAATAATAATAAAAAAACAGCATCAATTTGTCTTCGACTTACAAGAATTACATTTGTTTTTACATGTCGTTTAGTAACAGTGTTCAATGCTGGAGTCTGATATTGTACAGATAAGCACATCATAAAAAAGTTCCATTACATACAAAAAACTGAATATCACATTTCAGATTCAAATGAAAACCTGGTATTATTTTCTGATTTCAATATCCCTTACCACTCTGAACCCTTAGAGCCCTAAAGCTGTGAGACACACGCTGTTATCTACCATAGTGCAGGAAAAGCATCGCCCTCTCTTCAGGCAGCGGAAACAGAATGGGGTACAGCAATGTGGGCACACAATGTTAGAGCAGCCCTGACCAGTGTGAGTCAGAAGGGCTTTGCAGTGAGGACAGGCTCGAAAGAAGGGACATCCAGAGACTGAGCTGGAATGGGCAGTGATGGTCTCTTGGGAGAGGAGAGCAGCTCGGAGTTCGCACCCGGGAAGAGTGCAGGAGTTTCCCCGAGTCACCCCCTGATGAGGCCACTCTCGCCTACAGGCCCAGCAGAACTGGTACACACGCCGTAGCATCGTGGAGCAGGGGGCGCACACTGAACGGTGACCATCATTTTTCTTTTCACACCACTGCTGGCAACGGGGACACTATGGAGGAGAGACGGGTGGCAAAATATACACATTTATGACCACAGCTACATTTGCACTCCAAAAAATTAATAGAGATCAAATGGTCTTAAAAGCAAATTATGTAATACATTTGTTAAAAGAATTACAGTCTGAATTAGTCTGCTGCCAGATATGCAGTAGATATGGATGGATCACTGTAAGGGTTGTTTCTCCTTACAAATTTAGAAACTTTGTGGAAAGCTTGGTCATGACTCAGGGGCAAGGAAGAACTGATTAACTTTTCATACCGATTGGCCAAAAGAGAGGGGGCGGGGGGGGGGGGGGGGGGGGGGGCATGGCAGTGGGCATGACATTTAACGAAAAAGCACATAACTTCCAAACAGATTCACACACTGTTTGGGGGGGCTGGGGGGTTGCAGCTGTATATGGGTGGTATTCCTATGATTCCGCTCAGTGCGAGTTTGGCGATGGTGCACAGGGAGAAACAGGTGGCTGAGCCACATGTTTTCGAAGGAAAGCTGCAGGTCTGCACTGAGGTCTGATACCCGTGTGTCCCATGCAGTGGGGTTGTTCCATGAATGCAGTTGGGAGGCAATTGGGCATTCCAAAATAGGGTGGGAATTGGACATACACAGCCCGCCCCAAATTTAAAAAATAAATCAGCAAGCGGATACTGGAGAACTCATTTCTGGCCACTGAACAAATGTAGTGCTAACTGGCCATGTTGTGTTGCAATAACAGACTAAAATGGCTATAATTTAAACAAGCATATATCTGACATGTGTAACTGCCATATTTTGACAATTGCAGAGCGTTGGCCGAAGTATGCGTTCTACTGAGTATCATCTTCTAGTTTCAGTTAAGTATACAACAATCTTCAAAAAGGGCAGCATCAAGTTGGGTTTGTAAAAAAAATGGATGTAGTTTCTTAGGAGACCTCTAAATAAAAATGTCTGAAAAATGTCTGAATAGCTACTTCAGTTATTACAGCACATCTGATAACCTTGTGTAGCCACATACAATACCTCACCCAGTCCCGCTGGTCTAAGTCCACAGATCGTAAATGAGTTCTCAATTCTGTGTTGGTGTAACAACAGCTCAGAATGACAGTGCGGTGGTTACCTGTACCAGAAGGCCACTCATAATCCCAGAAGTGGCTGAGCAGGTATCCAGGTAATTGACTGTTAACTCCGGAGACAAAGGTTTGCTGAGTTACTGAAAGGAAAAGTAGTGGTTTAGATTAAGGTTTAGGGTAATTATATTGCTTAGAGGCAACACGAAAAGCACCTTGATAACTTGCCGATCTGATAATTCACATTATGAAGTTGGTTTTAGTGTTGTCACGATACCAAAATTTTGACTTCGATACCGATACCAGGTTTAGTATCATGATACTCGATACTGAAACGGTACTTGAAACTGAAACGATACTGATTCGATACTCGGTACCTCTACTGAAATGACCTTAACCCTATTTACTTTGGCCCTTCAGAGGCAATTTCCTCCTGGTTTCTACTAGTTTTATTTAAATGTCAATATCTAAGTTAGTTCGAACTGAAGAAGAAGCTGTATCATTCAGAAATTTGCTACAGAATACATTTATTTCAGAATAGTCACATACAGTATATAACCATAACATCGCCTAATGTATTTAAATACGTTTTAAAAAAAGAACGTACGAAAGCGCGTGTGTATTCACACAAGTACAGCAACGTATTTCAGCCCTAAGTGAGAGGGGTGGTCACTGCGGAAATGTCGACTGTACGGGACTTTGGCGAAATATAACAAGATAAACTTCAGGGTTCATCAGAAAACAGCTGTAGCTGAATATACTGGTAAGTACTTGGTTTCTTAAACATATTTATACGAGAGATTTTGCAGAAAAAAATGAGGTGTCTTCTAAACCGAAAGTGTATCAGGTACTGTATATAGTAGGCTACAGTAAGCAAGGGAAAACGGCGAATACTCATTTGTACAACGTTTTAAAAAAATATTATTGTTTCTATACGTGACCTGATAAAATACGACGACAGTCTATCGGGGTTATTTTCAGTGATTATACCATAATTTTTCAAGTCAAACTATCGTTAAATCCTTTACTTTGTGCTCACCTAAATTCTCCGTGGAAGTAAGGCGTTAGTTTAGTAGGTAACGTAAAGTAGCCTATAGCTCTGCCGGCCAAAAACAATATCGCGCGTGTGAAAGAATCAGACTCGTAGTATTGTTAGCTAACGTTCACCTTTCATCCTCTCAATCAGTAATGCAGACACATAACAGCAGAGCACACATTTGACCTAAAAGCATACCGAACGTCGGAAAATTCTAATACCGAACCGGTTTTTTTTTTTAAGTATCGAAAAAGTACCGAAGTTTCAGTGTACCGTGCAACACTAGTTGGTTTTGCAATTTTTAGTAACACTCCAAAATTGAAAAGTGGGCTTAGCCTAACATAAGTAGGCTAACATACACACAAACCTAATAATGACCTGTAGCCTGTGCCTACATGTAGTTGACAGCAAGCAAAAATACCTGTCTCCCTGAGTCATAAAAGACAGGAATCAATCAGGGTAAATTGAAATGAAGCAGCAGTAGCTTCAATGAGCAGGTTTCTGGCTACCAACTTTAACTTAAACTGCTTTTCCTGCACTATTATTGATGTAAATGCATCCATAAACATGTAAAACTCAAGAAAGTTTTTGTTTTAAACCAGGTCTACACAAATAGGTTCAGTTGTTTTTGTTTCATTATTGCAGTTTCTCAGAAACAGGCTCACACAAGTTATAAAAGGGGGTATGTACGTAGTTAAAATCTTAGCTTTAGACTTGATTTATCATTAGAATGATTGTCATACCTTATCGTCTCCTCTTGCTAACAAGTGAACAGTTGACAGCCTTCAGTTTTTCTCCCTCAATGCAAAAGAGAGTTATATCTGTTTTCTCAGTCACTTTGCTTTCACTTTCAATTTACAGTGCATCCGGAAAGTATTCACAGCGCTTCACTTTTTCCACATTTTGTTCTGTTACATCCTTATTCCAAAATTGATTGAATTCATTTTTTCCCTCAAAATTCTACACACAACACCCCATAATGACAATGTGAAAAAAGTTTTTTTGAGATTTTTGCTAATTTATTAAAAATAAAAAAATAAAATTTCTCATTTACATAAGTATTCATACCCTTTGCTTTAACGTATTTTTAAAGTATCATATTTCATATTTGGTCGCATATCCTTTACATGCTGTTACTTCCTGAAGTCTGTGACCATCAACATCAAAAAACTGTCGATATCTTATTTTCAGGTACTGTTACAAGCGATACTATAACCACTCTGCATTTGAATGGATCTCTATGGAAATTGGGGGGTGAGACTAGATTCAGCTGTAAATTACACTGGTACAGTATGGAACACATGGCTGGCTAAATGGCTGTAAGTTATCAAGGGTCTGAGCTATCAAACGAGCCCCAAACCGTCACTCTGTTGCCAGATATGGAGTAGATGTGGATGGATAACTTTAAGGGTTGTTTCTCCTGACTTTTTTCCCCATAGAGTTCTATAGGAAAATGAGCCCGGAGAAATAACCCTTGCAGTGATCCATCCACATCTACTCCATATCTGGTAACAGAGTGATGGTTTGGGGCTCGTTTGATAGCTCAGACCCTTGATAACTTACAGCCATTTAGCCAGCCATGTGTTCCATACTGTACCAGTGTATAATATTAAGGGCAGGAGGGTCTCATTGTACACCAGTGACCCCCACCGATTCATTAGGCAACAAGTCCAACTGTTAGTTGCACATATGGTGCCCTGAATGTGGGGGCTATGTATAAAAAGCGCTATAATTTCTACATGGTGAAACTAAAATGTATAAAAATACCCTTTAATAAAAGCTGAGAATTTGTACTTTAACCACAGGTAAATTGTTTGATTACTAATCTAAACTTGTGGAGTACAGAACCAAGTCAAGAAAAAATGTCTTTGTCCCAAACATTACAGAGGGCATTGTATGTGTTCTGTGTGTGTATGTGTGTGCATATACGTGTATACACACACACAAACACTTATGAACATATTGCACATGTATAAAATATATAATGTACACACATAACAGTAATATTTTATTTCAATATAAGGGGTACTCATTTTGGCAGGTGCACCATGCAGGCAGGCACACACATGCAAAAACATGCATGCACACATGCATGCGCACTCACATTGTCACTCTCACGCTCACACGTATGTGCACACGTACACGCATACACGCATACACACACACACACACACACACACACACACACACACACAGTTGAAGCAAAATATTGGCACTGTTCTTTCAAAAAAGCAATTGACTCTTCACAGAAAGCGTAAGGGTTTAGAATATTGGACAGAATTATGAGGGAAATGTATAGAGAAAAGGCCACAAATTGCTTGAATGAAACTCTACTGCTTCATATGACAGCTCACTCAAGGTGAACATTATCCACTGAAAAAGGGGAATACTGGAATTCTCAATAGCATTCTCAGATACAATGCTAAAAGAAAAAAAAAAAACTGTGTATTGTGTTTAACACATCATTGGCTTTTTAAACAACATTTTAAATATTTGATAGCAGTCAAAAGTTTTCAAGGTTTAGCTGGTAAAGATTACACTGATGGTCTTAGAATTATTTTTTCATAAGTCTAATATATACCAAAATTCCTCAAATCAAATTATGAAGCGACAGCCCCAGGTTAGCTCCATGGCTGACAAACACCGACGGAAATGATTGATTTACACCTCAGAGATATACGGACTTCAACTGAGAAATAAACCAGCATTAAACCAGTAACATTTTACCTGTAGCATACATATGCACCCACATATGGAGAGAAGATGGTACAATAATTGATAAAACAGAACAAAACATCCTCTTGGATCCTCCAAAGGTTTGTGCTGCTGTGTGATACATGGCTGGAATCGTGGTCCCTCAACGTGGTCCCTCAGTAAAAGGCTTTACCAGCCAATGGTTTCTTTCCTTTACATTTACTCTGCTATCGTTTCATTTGTTTTGGTCTTCGATTTTCTGAATTCAAAGATGACAAAGTCCATCAATGCGGGGGTGAGATAGAGCTGCATTCATGCATCCATCCATTATTTATCACACAATGTGATTTTCACAAAGTGATCTTCGTATTCCGGAAACTGGAGTTGTCCCTGCAGGAAAACAGAGAGACATGATGGCTGTTTAGACAGACAGGTAACAAGAGCCAAGAACAAGTACAGTGTGAAGAGATGCTGTTCTTTGGAGAGGAGTATGTTGAAATGCTGATTTTATGATTGTCAGGTAAATCTACTGGCGTGTGGATGTGTGCATTCCTCCTGAAGGTGGTTACTGTGTGATGCGTGCCTACTCCTATCAGGGCTCTCACATTTTTTCCAAGGAGCACATGTGCTCCTAAATTGAAAAATGTAGGAGCACACTAATGCATGCCAATTAGTAGATTATTTTTCCAGTTAGCTCACATCAATTTTCAGGAGCAAATGCGCTGCAGAGCCCTGCCTATGCTATTTTGGAGTGCATTATATGGGATGTGTGCACGCGTAAACATACTTGAGGCTGTCGTTGTGAGTCTTGTATTCCATGATGGTGTTGGGAGGCAGGTTGAGGACCCGGCGCAGTGTGTCTCGGATGCGTGATGTGGTCACTTGGTCATTGGCCGTCTTGTTCCAGATGGACAGGATATCCTCCTGCAACAGCACCACCCTGTCCTCACACCTCACACTTCCAGCATTCAAAATCTTCAGAGGCACTGACTTCTCATTACATCACAATCACTAAGTAGACTGGCTTCTTAGCACCAATCTCTCTTTGTTGACCACTCATGTTTGACTGAGAAGAACACCTGCTGTTAATACGATCCCAAAGATACTGGATTAACACTGAGTAAGACATCCATGTTTCAGCGAGATATAGCCTCTGACTGAGCCAGAGAACAACGGAGCTCATCAGACCAGCATAGATTTTTACCCTTTAAAACATTTAACGAAGAAGTTCCGGATAAAACTTTTTTAAATTTTTTTTAATTATTATTATTTTCAGTCAGACAGTGTTATGAAAAGAGCTATTGTTTTTTCCCCCATTTCAGTTATTTTTTCCTTTTTGGTTAACCAATAAATCACATCCCTGTGACCCTCTCATGTTTATTGTGACCCTGTGTTTGATCCAGGATTACACTCAGGGCACGTCCCAATATTCTTCACTCCCCACCTCCCTTCCTCCACTCCCTGACTACCACTCCTCTCCTACCAGGAAATATGCAAAACTGCCTGAACGTTTTAAGTACAAGTATTTACATGTACAGTGTACAATGTACCTGACATTGCGGTTTGCGTCGAGACATTAATTAATATGTAACCATTAATACGTAATTAAGATGTAATCAGCGACATTAGATTAAAACACAAAGATCCGTTTCCAGGGCACGGAGTACAGGTGGTAGTGGAGGAAGGGAGGGTGCATTTTTCGACTATTGGGACGCACGCCCTGTGAATGTGCCCATCTGTATCCAACCTGGAAGTACTCCCTTCATTCTCCTCAGTGACTGACCTGGAAACGGATGGACACCACGACTCCGCAGATCTCTTCCCCCACCATGAACTGCTCTCCCAGCATGGCCAGGATTATGTTCTCCCAGAAGCGTGAGGCCAGCCCCTTCCTCAACCTGATGATCCACTTCCCACCATTCTTGTTGGCCTCATCCTGAAGGCGCACAAACACAAAAGCTGCACTTTACCAGCACTTTCACTCTCTCGTCATCGGTTGCTAAGAGGAGACCAAGAACAATAAAAATGGCGCATAATATCATGCAAACCACTAGAACAACTTTACATACATAATTTAATATGGACATGCCCAACTCACTCACACTGGCATAGATGGGCATCAAGCCACTGTGAAACACCACCACCCACACATCCATTTTGCCTATTCATATTCTGTACCCCTACAAACATACATACAGCACCCCGTCTGCATACTCACCTCCCACATGGGCTTGATGCCCTCCTTGAAGAGGTGGAAATCACTATGCCCTGTCAGGTCTCCAGGACGGACCAGGTGACTGTAAAACTTCCAGAACTGTTCCACCTGAGAAAGGTTTAGAAGGACAGGAGTCAGAACGTTTCCCCAAATCTCCACCCTGGGGCAGATAAACTGTTTATTGGGCTGTAATAAGTTGGTAAACGACTTGCTACAAGGCTGACTAAATTATGCTGATGCTGTTTAAGCAAACAGCACAGTGCTGAACACTACTACAGTGATTCCTTTAGCTTTGTGCTATCCTGTGACCTGTACTGTCCCTAGAACAGATTTTCCCCACAACCCATACTCCCAAATCATGCTCAAGACCCTTGTTAGGACATGAAGTAAATCGTTGGTTTACAATTCATCATATAAGCCAGAGCAATCATTGTTGATTGTACTCTATCCCGACCAATGACTCAACACAACAAACATAAAACCAAGCTGAATATCCGGCCCACTGCGAGATGTGCGTCATGATTGCTTTTATTTAACATCAGAGGTTGCGATACCCCTTCACCTCCTGCCCCCTCCCTTTGCCCTCCTGGACTGACCGATGCCACAGTTCCAATCTGCCGAATATTCTGCTCGTAGCTCTGGGTGTTGGCTGGTCGACTGGGTGTGCGCCGTGAGTACCAGAAAGTGTAGTTGTACTGCAGCGGATGTTCCCCCACACCTGGGGAAACAGTCTGAGAAAGAGAAGATTGACTGAGCGCAAAGTTCCTGTGTATTTGTAAAAATTATTTCACTAAAAATAAAACTGGCCATTGAACTGTCAATTGGCATGCATTGAAATGGGTGGCGGTGGTCATATTAACAATCAGAGGAGTTGAGCGTGGCCACAAATGTACACTGAAGCCCCGGACCACAAGCAAATTATAGTCAGCAGAAAAGATTGCAGCAGTGAGAGTCCACAGCACCGTAGCAAAGTAGCTACCTTCCGCCGCCCGTTGTTGTTATTGTTGTTCACTGAGCCGTTGTCTGTATCACTCTTCTCCTCTCGGTTCGCGACTGGGTCGTCATGATCTCCGCTGTCATCGTCCTTCAAACTGGAAAGATATTGGATATTACGATTCGATTTATTTCTCCAAAACTTAGTTGGCGACGCCGTAACACACCAAGTATGCAAACTACTGTAAATAGTAAACATCATTCATCATAAACATGTCCGGATTTAACAACATATCGGAACTAGCCGGTGGGCTCGTAACTTTTTTTAATACTAACTTTAACATTAGAAGTTTAAAGACATTAGAAATACATTTGTTTGTTATTTCATTTGCAAACTTCCGAATAAACTAGCCATTCAGCTATTAAGCTGCTAGCTAGTTACACATTCACGCGTGGGCATCACACTGTGGATGTGCCACATTTTCACTGCATGTAATTTCGGCAATACCAATAAATTAAGCAAACGAGGTTGTTACTATCAGTACATCTATACAAATGACGAACGTATATGATACTGCCGCCTGGCTAGTAGTAAATACAAATCGCGTTGTGTGAATATACAACTTACTGATCAAACTGATTCATTGTCAAATTGGAACGCGTCTTCTCGTTCACTAGAAGCGTTCCCTTCAATACAGAGTATAACCTCGTCAATTCCTGAAAGCTACTTATTAAAGTAATTTAGCTAACACATGTAATTACTTAACATTAGTGAATGCGTTAAAACGTTACCGTATATACAGAATAAATACAACTTGTTTCGGTTTACATCACTCGCTATAATCGTTGCCTCAAACGCTCATTGAGCTACGCGCAGCCGCAGTAGTATAGAAACAACCGTGCAAACGGGAATTGTATAGGACAAAAAGAACCACGAGGGAAAGTGCGTTGCTAGAAAAATATACACAGCAGGCTCACTCCTTAGCATAGCCATAGGGGACAGCCCCCTGGTGGATAAGATGGATAACTGGACTCCGGGAACCATTTTACTTAGGAAAAAGCCTGAAAATGTATATTTTTGTACACAAATGTCTTGTTTAAAATAAGGATTTTTTAAAATGGTTTTACTTTGTGTACAAAAAAAAGTATTGCAGCTTTCGAAATGCCAATATTAAAGCCTGTATGTAATCGCTATAGGCTACTAGGTGTGTGCCATTAATGGAATAACTCACATTCAAATTGCATTCAAATAATCAATTAGAATCAGTTGCAATCTTTTTTTCAGTTTAGTGTTTCTTCCCAGCCACTTACAAACACTCCAACTTGATCCTAACAAAACAAAGGCCACCTACACTATTATTCACCCTCATAGCCCTTCAGATTCTAATTGATTCATGCATTTATCATCAGATCACTAATAACATTAATTGCTGTTTCTTACTGTAAAGCCAGCCGTGACACTGGGTGGGTATGGGTTTGATCCCTAATCGAGTCATACCAAGGACTAAAAATGCTTCTGAATGCCTCTCTGCTTCACGGAATGCTTTAAAGGGATAGATTGGGATTATATTGGAATTGGGAAGATGGCATGTTTGGAAAGCATATCTGCTTGTAGAAACATCAAATGATTGAAGCCTGCCAAAATTGTGGAGAAAACATCCCTGAAAGAAATCCTTTAATCTCCCCTAATTTAGAATATTAGCTAATATTTGTGTGAGCTTTTATAGATAGATAGATAGATAGATAGATAGATAGATAGATAGATAGATAGATAGATAGATAGATAGATAGATAGATAGATAGATAGATAGATATGCCCTTATTGAAACATTGGACATGCCTTTTCTTTATCAGTGTCTCTGGGTCATTTTAACTTAGCAGGACACTTTTGGTCCCTTTTTTTGTTTTTCCAGACACAATGTGCTTCTTCAACTCTGTGCTATTGAGAGAGGGATAAGAAGAGGGGGAGGAGAAGGAGGCATTGTCTGTAAGGAGAGTCTGAGTGTGGGAGAGAGGGGATTTGAAAGCGGGATGCTGTCGGTCAAACTTGAATTTAATCTCCCGGTTTGTCTTCTTCCATTACATTTTAAATTTCCATTCCTGTCACTGATCCCTTCTTCCACGGCTCCATTTCTTTCCTTTAGTTTTCAATCATTTTTGCTCTCATCTGGCTTATCAGAGATACTTTCTGGCAACATATTATTTTTCTCCCTTGAATTCCCACTTTTTCTCTGTCAGTAACACAAATGCTCTCTCTCTCTCTCTCTCTCCCCCCCCTCTCTCTCTCTCTCTCTCTCTCACACAAGCCCTCCAGCTGAAGAGGTTCCACACTTGCCCTCTTGAGTTGCTGAGAGAAGAAAAGCAGAGAAGAAAAGCAGGATGAGGACAGGCTCTGTCAAATGGATGGAAAAAAGACGCTTCTCTCGTGCCCCCTCTCCATCCTCCATCCCCCAGAAAAGAGGGAGGGGGCAATGGAAACAATATTCTGTCTATCTCTCTTTCCCTTCTCTCCTCCATCCTCCTTTTCAGGCGTTCCTTCTTTCAGTCCGTTGATCCCACGCTATCTCTAATCTCCTTTCTTCAGTTAAGTCTCATCATCCTCTTTTAGGGAGAGAGGGGACCTGTTGGATATGGTGAGAAATAAATGTTGCCATTTCATTGTGTTTTTTAAACTTGAAGAATGGACTATAGTTTCTTTCGACTATACTATGTGTGTTTTGGGACAATTACCTGTATTTTGTGTCATGAGTTGTCATAATAATGGCCTATATGTGTGCTTATATTTGAGCATAAATATCATGAACACAGAACACAATATCAAGTGTGTGCCAAATGCATTAATGGCAATATTTCATTTCCTGGAGCTATTGTTCAATTTCAGTTACACTATACTGTAGGTCCAAGCAGCCATGTTTTAAGGTGCATTTTAAAAGGCAAAATAAGACAAAACTTTAATATATAAAAAAAGCTACATTACATCAGGGGTTTTTTGAAACAGGTCTTCAGGCCCTTCTGGATGGTGGTCCTTGTTGCAGCTAATTTCTATATAAATTAAAACAAGGTTTATTTGTATTTCTTCCCCTATTTTAATACAGTTTGCTTTGTCTTCATTTTCTATGAATGTTTTTGTGTCAGTGACTAGTTGTCCATGCTTTCAGTAATTAAATCATTTAAAGGAATAATTTGCTATCTAGCATATTACCCAAACTTAAAGCATTAATAGATAGATAGATTGATTGATTGATTGACTGACTGGAAATTTTAAGTTTAAAAATGTCTAACAGTAAGAAATATGCAGTACAAGAGGGTTTCTTTCATTTCCTTTTGCCAAAAAAAGTAACAAAGGACGAAGGCGAACAAAGGCTAACATCAACTAATGCTATAGCCAACCATTAAAATGCATATTTAACTCATTAAAGCAACTGATTCTCATTGACGACAACTTGTCTTACATGTTAATTATTTTGTGTTTCAATAGTCATCACTGTATGCATGTGTGTGCAAGAAAAAAGGTATCTCTGTGTGGACATTCATGTGTGCTTGTCAAGATTAGGCCATTTAAGGCCCTAAATCTATGACTGAAATGATTGTTTGGATAATGAGTCTCTTCTCCTTGTGATATACAGTAGTTTGCTGAATTGAAAAGTAACCTGCAGGCCCTACTGTATGTCTGTGCGTGTCTCATGTATGAGAGGGCAAGTGTAGTACAAGTGTCCATCAGTATGAGCGTGACCATGCTGGACTCCTCAACCCTGATCTCCACATGAATGCACTGGGACACAAACCCATGCAGAGGGGTGTGCCATGCCCCCCCCATAATACCCCTCTAATCCAGCATCCAGCACATCATGTCAGACATCCCTCTCTTTCTCTCTCTACCTCCCTCTCACTGTCCCTTTCTGAGGTACACATATACAAGTCACATGGATATGCTGTTGTTAACAGACATGTATTAAATTAACAGCTGTGTTTTAATTGATATTATGTCGAAATTCTATGATGTCTTTCATGTTTGGGTTCAAATTGGCCCAACAGTTTAAACCGACGCAAAACGATTGTAATAGAAATATTTTGAGACTCTGTGTGTCACTTTCTTAATGGTTCCCAATTGACTTGCCTTTTATCCCTAAATATTTAAAATCTGTGAGAAACTTCTCATTTAAGAGCCTGAGGTAAGTGAAAGTTTGCGAAGTTTAAAACCTGTATGGGAAAGTGCCACCAGAATCACCCACAAAAAATCTGAGATAAAAAATAAAAAAGGTTGTATATCTTCTTACATTTTATACAGCAACCCCACACGACACTTTTGTATACAAAGTTGGTATAGGACTTTTGAAAACAGCATTATGTTTATTGCGTGTTTACTATTTAATCCCACCAAATTAGGAAGAGTCATATCGTATCAAGATGAAAAGAAAAATCTTTACTGGTTTTTAGGAGATGTCAAACAGTGAATGGGGTCACATTGGGGTCACATTGATCCAAACATAACAGGAGGGTAAACAGATATGTTATTTCATTAACAGATATGGTTTCGTTAATATTTTCTCAATATTTTAGTGCCAATGGAATAACCTAACAATGTTGCTACAGAGTGGAAAATAACTGTAATTAGGGTTTAATTGGATAGTGTAGTAAAAAAGTTACTCAAACGTAATCAGGAGGCAGGGGAGTTGTTTTGTCCTTTTTTGCATCCAGCTCAGAACTCTGCTGTCATTCCCCCTTTCTCTGGTTTTCTCTCCCTCTGCGTACTTGCCTTCCCTCTACATATTGTTAAATTTTTTTTTTTAAACTGTACAATTTCATATTAGACAATGAAGCTCCGTTTGACAATTCACTTGCAAAGAGTTATATATTAAATAGATGTTGCTTGATGCATCATTTGATTTTGCTTGATGCATCATTTGATTTTCTCTCTTTGCATATCATTCTCCCAACATTTCTTCCCTTATCACAAACAAATCAGGGGAATATTTGATTAAGTTCACCAGTTACGTCCATGGATCAACAGCCCTGAGTGGCGAACACAATCCACTCCTTCACCTGTCATTCAACTGACATATTTTCCAGTAATCTCACAGCGAAAGAAATGTACAACAAACCTGGACATCTGTCTCAGCTTCCCAATCTCTGCCCTCCCCCCTCCTTCTCTCCCCTTCCCTCCCTCTGTCTCTATTTCCCTGGGGCTGGACGGGGATTAAGTCCATGTCAGAGCCAAAAAGGACAAGTGTCGTGCTTTTCTGTGTTGGCTTCAGGGACAAGGGGGGAGACAGAAAGAAAGCAGGGTGGGAGAATGTGAGCAGAGAGAGAGAAAAGAGAGAGAATGGAATTAAAAAGTAACAGATGCATGGTCCATGTTCCTTTTCTGTAAGGCAAAACAGATTTTCCTACCCTCGATTCTTGTTCGCTTTTGTAAAAACCCGCCCACAAAATTTGTGTGTGGCCCGCATAGTTTCGTCCCTGCTCTTTTGGTCATTGTTCCCATCAGCCATCCCTCCGAGTACAGTGCCAATATACAGTACAGCCAAGGGCCCTATGAAATATATTTGCTTGAAAGAGAGCTGATAAAGCTGTTCACTGAAGCTTGGGACTGTATTAGGTAGCAATTTTATATTCTGTTTATAGTTTCTTAACATTATCCATTGAGAGTTTGCTCGTATGAGCTGAGAGTCAATGGTGGCACCCTCAGCATGGGGAAGTATCAACCTACAATAATTAAAATTACTGTATCGCTCATAAGTATTTACAGATTTACTAAACAATCCCCTCAAATATTGTGGGAGTCTGTGGTTTTCATGTTCATTTTCCTTTTCAAAAGGTGTTAGTCCAAATAACCACCCACCCCAGCTCTATGCTTTAATAATCATTCCTAACATAATAGTTGTGTGAAAAAAACAGAAACACAAATATCTTGTAGCCAAATCATCTTGTAGCCTACTTCAATTTCACATATTAGATTTTTAATGAATGCCTTTTAGAAAAGAGGCATCATTGTCAATTCGTCTCTCTTCACTCCCCATGCTCACTTTTTACCTGTACTTCTCCATTATTTTTACTTCCATCCCTTCTTTAATTACCTGTCTGTTCGAATACTTTGACTAAATTCAGCTGTTCCATTTCCCCTCACCCCCTTGTTATTTTGTTGTCTCTTTATTGTGTTCTGTCTTTCCTGTCCACTATATTGTTCTTCATCGGTCAATCTCTCTCCCTTCGTACAGACGAGCACATCCTGTAGTGTCTGTGTCTGTGATGTTTGTCTGTGTGCAAAAGTCTGTAGTGGTGTGTATATTGAGGTATGAGGGTAATTAGATTAGAGTCCAGGACAGGCTGTTGATTGGGTGTGGGAGGGAGGGTGCCTACTGCCCAGAGTGAGAATGTGTCATCCAATTGAAGGGAGGGTGTGCAAAAAGAAAATAAGTCATCATGCATAATAGATACAGAATGCCTTTGGAATAGTACACCAAAGGCACACGCTCGGCACCATCCTCCATCTGTTGCCCTATATTCATAACAAACAAAATTAACTTCTTTACTGTCCCCGTCCCCCACACATTTCTCTGCTCAATCTGATAACTCTATCCCTTAGGTTGTCAGATAGTCTAATGTTGTAAACTGCAGACTTAATTTGATGTCTTAAAGGAAAATCTCTTTCAACACATACAGTATAGAGAAAACGGTGATTTAATTTATCTGCTCTGTAAACAAAACACTGTTTAATACTAATTGACTGACTACTCCGTGATGTTTTATGATAAAATGTAACCTACCAGGGCTCGTTGCCAGTGAGTTTGTTGGTGACATGCTTGGAACATTTTTCTGTGAGTTTGACAAAACTTGCTCGGAACAAAAAATGCATTCCAAGACAGTTTGGGGGAACATTCTTGTCATAATGTTAGCTCACATCTAAATGGGAATTTAAATGGAATGTTCCCCACCTGGAAAGCCCTTTAAGTACGATGTATAGACATAGTATATAGATTTGAGACAATATTGCAAGGAAAATGCTAGAAAATCTCAACTTGCTGTGAAGAATTGTGATATGACAGATGTAACGCAATGTGATTATTCAACATAATTTTTGATGTAACATGATTTCTGACTTGTATTTTTTGTTAGGTTTTAGGTTTTTCTGCAATAATGATTGATGCTTTATAATAATCTGATTACAGATGATTAATCTTGTATGTTCTTGTCTGATATGTTTATTTAACAATTGATTGCTACTGATAATTGGGGCCTAATCTTTATTGGACTGTAACTTTATTCCCTATTTCTTCTATATAACTATTCCTTCCATTCATTTGACATCTCTTTTATCTCAGTTGAAAGACAGAGGAAGGGAAATACAGTAAGAGACAGAAAGACTGATTGTCTCTTTTACCCCCTGCTACTTACCTGTCCTTTCCATCACTGGCTGAGTGATTTGTCAGTTGAGATGGACAGGCAAACACCAAAATGTAGACAGACAGAAAGGAAATGAGGGTGGGGTGGGGAGTGAAGGATCTCAAAGACATGGGAGAAAGGGAAATAACTGGATAGAGAGAGAGGAGAGGAGAAAGACGGGGGTGAAGGCACGGACAGTGATCAGGGGGCAGGTCATGTGAGGGGAAAAGTGGTGTTGGCATTGACTGTGTTTGACATGTCTTTAGGGCTCACTAATTGGCACCCTGTGGTCTCTTGTTCTTCCTCTGCTCTCGTCTCTGGCCTAAGTTAAGTGCCCCTGAAGTATCAACCCTTGTGACCTACAGACATTCCAAATTGTAGATACAGAACACATCCATGTGAAAAGTGTAAAAGCCTTAAAATGTACTTTATTTATATAATATTGCTTATATGTTAGCCAAAGTACACATGAATGGCTTGATTTACTAAGTCTAAATTTAAGTGTGTGCAAAACATTTTAGCACACGCAAAACCAATAACATGACCAATGATTGGTCATGGTATTTGTTTTGCACCAATCATTGCTTGTGTTATTAGTTTTGCGTGTGCTAAAAGGTTTTGCACATGATGCTAAAGGTCTTAGTAAATCAGGCCCTAAATGTACCTAGAATGATAACTACTACACGAAAGACATAAAATGTTTTTAAAAATACCTTCCTGGCATTTTGTCTCTGCAGGATCCTAGAAGCTTGTTAACAGTGAAAATACAACAAGATGTGATATAATCAGGAATATTGAACAAACTAGAAACAAGACTGAAAGTTTTAAAGTTTGATCAGAGGTTTTAAAGTGTGAATGTAGCCTATATCGCAAGAGGAAATGTCCTTTATAATCTATGTGTATCTTCTGAAGGACAGTTCAAGAGAAGAGTAATACAGACTTAGGAGTTGAACTAAAAACAAACTTCTGTCCCTTTCGTCCTTCATGTGTCAATCAGCACTGAGTGACAGCTAGCTGCTCTTTTGGAAAGATCCCTAATCCCTGAATGGGGCAGGAGGGGGGGTTAAGTGACACTTCAAACTTATGAATTAAACAGCACCCCCCCCGCCCCCCCCCCCCCCCCCCCCCCCCCGCCCTCTCTCTCTCTCTCTCTCTCTTTCCAACCCCCACCACCACTAACCCCCCCCCCTTCCTACACAACCCTACTAACTTTGTACCATAGGCCCATGAGACTACCACCCACACAGACCTATTGGTGAAACCCTTACATTACTACTTACAACAGCACTTTGTTATTATTTCTTTCTCTCCTTTTCTGCTTCTTTTAACCCCCGTGTGACTGTATTGTGTGGCACTTACACCCAACCCCGCCCATCCGTTGCCCCTTGTCCATCCAGCCCATATAAACGGGCCGACCTCAACTTTTCCGACTCCCTCAGTTTTCCACACAAGGGCAGGCCTACAGATACGGCAAGATCTTCCAAATTAGTTCAATTTAAAGAAAATGAAGTTTAAGATAACGTTCTGTTTTTTCTAAACTGTAGTGTTAACGGCAAGCAAATGCTGAAAACTTATTTCTAAAGCTTATATAGAACATTCTTTGAAACGGAATTGAAAAACATATTCAGTCTTAGATAATTTGTAATAAATTTAAGTGTAGCTACTGACGGCTTGGAACGATTATTAGTGCTGCAACAGGCTATATATAATATAAACCGAATAGGCCTATATAAATAAAGGACATAGCTGCTCATATATATTTGGAGGGGAAAGCTTAAGGCAACAGGACAAAAAGCCGTTCTTAAAGGCACATAATTAAATGACCAATTAATTTAATCATAATTCCTTATTATACAAGTCATAGAATTTATCATTGATTATTAGCCTAGTCAAATAGGGTAATAGTTTAGCCAAAATAATTGATTTCCTGTTGGTTAATATTGTCAACGCTCTCAGCCAGCTGAATAACATGAGACAATCCGATACCCGTCCGACCGAAAAAACACATCGGCAGGTACGTAGCCTATAAAATCTTACATCGCCTGTGTGTGTTTTTGTGTGCGGCTGTGTGTACATGCTTCACTATGCTAGTTTTAATACATTATTTCTGTGCGCAGGTGTCAAAGCCTCTGATGGAGCGGCGACGGAGAGCACGCATCAACGGGTGCCTTGGAGAACTCAGAACTTTGCTCCTACAGTCGCACATAGCTCAGGTAATTTGTGTAATAAGTCTTATTCATATTGATGACCGATGGTTTTCTTCTCGTATACAATAAGTGATTTGTCAGTTGAGATGGACAGGCAAACACCAATAATTGTGCTCATATCGTTTGTCTAGCCAACTTGAGTACCCAACATAGTAGCCCATACATAAACATACATTGCAGCAATGAGGATATGGGCCTATGTTGACATTAAACTATTGAAAAATGGCTTTATTCACTATTAACAGTAACAGGCTATGGCTATGTGCCATAACAGGCTATGTGTTGAATATTGCAACAAAAAAAATGAGCTTTTAGTTTGTGCATTTATCGCTTCGTTCCCTTATTCTGGGCACATTACCATTCTATGCTCGTAAAAAAAAGATTGTGATTCCGAATGATTTGGTCCACAGTCCTGCCGCCGCTCGAAACTGGAAAAGGCGGATATTCTGGAATTGACAGTCAGGCATCTGAAAGCACTCACGCAGAGTAATGGATTGGGTGAGTGACATCCACACGCGCGCGCGCGCACATATTCATATGTAATAAATAAATACGCCCATACATATACAAACACTAGATATAAATACTTTAAAACACTCATATAGGCCTACTCATCTGAAACAGAAAGGATTAGCTCACATTTTAATTTATCTTTTCTCCGCACTCTTGATTGCGCAACAAGTCTCCAAAATATAGGCTTAGTGTATTGATGAACTGCAATTCCAACAAGAACATAAACGACAGTTAGACACAAAGAACCAAATTGCATACTTTAGTTTTATATAATTTGGTGGTTTATTACAAGAATATTGTTCTTTGTCCTATACAGGCAGTTTTGCAGATGTTGCGATGAGTAGGTTTTACGCTGGTTACAGCGACTGCGCACGGGAGGTGAGCCGCTTTCTCAACACAAGCGACGGAATAAACCATACAGTGAGGGGGTCTTTACTTCGCCGGCTCTCTGATCGTGCCACAGCTCTGACCAGTGGCGGTGCGCTGCCGAACCATCGACCAGAGTCTCCCGTCCATCGGTTGACTTTCGAACGTTTTCCTACGGTTTCCAGCGGAGGTTCTTCAGTGATTGAATCCCATTTGTTGAAGTCTCTGCAGTCTGTAGTCGGTGGTCAGCCCGTAACTCTTCCAGTTGCGAATTCCGCTTTTTCATTCCTGCTACAGCCACGTCAGGAATCCTTGGATCCAGGCGTCAGCACGCAACTCGTACGTGTAAACACTGTTTTGGACAGCAAAGTGCATACTGCGACCTCCTGCACGTCTGAAACAGTCTGGAGACCTTGGTGACTCTTAACAACGTGGAAAATACTGGAACAAGCGGAGGGTGGAAATAGCTCAGCGGCACCATACGAAATACTATCTTCTACAAACTCTTTTAAGTGTCTTAGGTCATTGTTTCCCTTACAGAAAGTTTCTACAGTAAATATTAGTTGATTAGAACAAATGTTACACAGTATTTTAAATAGTCCAGTATTCGGGCACTTGTAAGTTGTAAGATGGTAAAAATGTTAAAGTAAGAAATATTACAGGAATGCAAACAAGGTAAAGGTACAAAGAGCCATTAGTTTGGAGGAAGGAGATAACCAAATTTGAGAAAATGCATTTTTGAAAATGTACTTCTGAAATAGTTTATTTGTCATATCATGCACTTACAATGAATAAAGAACTATTTTAATTTTTTTTATTCTTTTGCTCTTTATTGCTAATACATGTTGATTTACTCTTATGCATGTATATACTAAAGCCAGACTTTTTGACATGTTAATATTGGACAGAAACGGTATTTTGACAGATGATAAAATATGCACATGAAAGGATATTTTGAAAATATAAAGCAATCTAGTAGGATACCTATCATTTGTGAGCTTCAGCTTTTTATCAAGAAAAGATAAAATAACAAGGTAGCTTGGTTATCATGGTTTACCTTTACATTGTTTACTTTTACAATGTAGGAATACACAAAATAAATCAAACAGATTTAAATTTTTATCTATAAAAATACACTTCATAGATTGTCTCACATCATATGTCCCCTTTTGCCATCAAATTGCAGCATTATTCTGAAAATTGTGCTGAATTGAAAGTTAAATTACATGTTGGAAGTGTTAAAAATGTTAGTGAAAGAACAGTGGTTACAAACAATAGTTAAACATCTGAACAAATTTTTTCATTACGGAAATGTCATCACTAAGTTCAGTTTTCATCTACAGAAGGAAGTTTTTTTAATACATCAGAAATGGCCAAAATAAATGGCCAATACAAGGCATATTGGCAAAAATGTAAGTGGAAATAGAACTGCCATCAAAATCTAACAGAATGCATTATTCTCAAGGTAGATGCATTTCTATCGCATAACTATACACCACCAGCGTCCCAACAGACCTCTATAGTGGTGCTGCATTATTTCTTTCTGCCTGATAAATCTATCTTTTTAAACTAACGTATTAATATGCTTGTTTAATATTAAATATGACAAAATGTTATACATAAAGAATTCAGAGCTATGGACCAACTTCGACAGACTAAACACTGTTCTATGGAAGTGTAACCATTTTCCTGGTGTTATGAACGGACAGGAAGTGATAAATGATATAA
Organism: Synaphobranchus kaupii; assembly: GCA_029718625.1. Classification (NCBI taxonomy): domain Eukaryota; kingdom Metazoa; phylum Chordata; class Actinopteri; order Anguilliformes; family Synaphobranchidae; genus Synaphobranchus; species Synaphobranchus kaupii. The sequence goes on from CM056393.1 coordinate 17,793,868, forward strand.
CACCAGCCACTGGGAGTTACAAATTCTACAGTCCAGGCTACCTGCCTGTTTTGCCTGTGACCAAATATGCCTGCCAGGTTTCCCTTCCATGAAAATCGACAGACAATAAAACAAACACCCGGAGCATGCAATAGCTTCCTTTATAGTAGAACTCTTCTTAAAGTTAGACAAATTAATTTTGATGATATAATTCATAGAAACTGTGTTCCTGTTTAATATGAAACATGAACGTACATTAGCATTCATTCTCTGAGAGTCTTGTCGTTACCTTTCCATTTCAAGAACAATCAAATATACATCCATATGTGCATAACCTCTGTTATACATGCACATGTGCACGTACACACCTGGGAATTTCAATGAAATAAACTCAATTCAATTTGTTCCATTTGGAAAGTGTCACTGCATTTGCCATATTTTGTACTTTGACCTGAAAAACACATGGGTGGTTGTTCTGGACTGACATTGAAGGGTTCACTAGATTAAGACAAAATTGGTATCTGGCAGAAATATAGGCACAACTGCAAAAGCATTCTTTAAAAAAGAAAAAAAAGATCTATCTTCAAGTAATTACGCTTAATTATATTATGGTTTGTCACGAATACAAAAAGGCAAAACAGCAAGAACCCCATTTTGGTTTTGTGCGAGATCTCCCGTTATTTACAGTGTTAAATACAAACCGCTTCTTACTGCGGAATGAAACGCAGCAAACAATTTTTACTTTAAATTAATTTATCAAAATCCAAGACAGCCATTTCATTCTAACTAGCTCTTCACAAACCTTGCCATTTGATTGGATGAACTGCGACACATATCAAAGGTGAGTAAATGAGACAGGCACACAGACAGTGTCAGATGAACTAGAAGATAAATTAGAAAAACATAAGAAGCCAGAATGAAAGGCTCGGTGACAAAAAGGAAAGGCCAGCACCCAAACAGCCAGAAGCAAACATACCCACATACCTACGCAGATTAAGAGACGTAGGCCGTACCGAGACACAAATAAAATCGTAGGGACAAAAGCTAACCGAATGAAACAGAAAGACGATACATATCACACATGCTCACACATGTACACAAGTTCTCAGAGCTCAGTGCATGTGACGGGGGTGAGGCCGTGGATCAGGAGGGTGGGGCCCAGGCCGCGCGTTATTGCCTCGAGCTGAGCCAGGTATCGCTGTGACTGGCTGGAGCCAGCAGGGGGCCGTGGCAAGTACAGGAATCGAACCGCTGCCAGGGCACTGTGCTCCATCACCAGACTATTCACCGCAACCAGGAAGTCTTCAGAGACGCCGGGAGGCGACCTAGCCCACCCACCTAGGTCTCCCTCCCCTACATCGCCGCCGCCTGGGGTGGCGGCCCGCCGCTCCTTGACCCCCGTGTACAGCTTCACCATGGCATCCCACGCCACAATCTTAATGGAGGCCCGGATGCGCAGCTTTCCCAGCAGGTCGCGAAGCGTCTCCTCCTTCGCCATCCAGCCCTGATCGCCAGATTCGGCTTCCACGCACAGAAAGATCCGGAGCCTGGCGTTTCGCCACCTGTTGGCCATGTTCAGTACGCACGCCATCTGCAGGAGGAAGAGGCTACACACATCTACATAGCCACTGTTCTCGGGTCGCAGCAGGTTGAGAGGCCACACGTCGATGGTCCTTTCTTCCCCAGTCTGGGATGCACTGCTCATTTCACCCTCCAGCTGGAAAAAGTAGCGGCCCAGGCACACGTTCTTGCCCATCTTGATGGCATCGGAGATCATGCCAACATACTCATCAGGAGAGATCCAGCGGGGGGACTCCATGTTACGGACCGGCGGGAAGTGGGCTTGTAAGGATGGTAGGTCCACGCCGAAATTGTCACCCCCCACCACCGTTACGCCCGCTAACGTCCTCGCAGAAAGCTGGGTCCTGCAAGAAGTAATCTTCAGGGACACAGTTGTCATAAAAACCCAAGACCAGGGTGTTGGGCTTCATGCCTCCTAAGAGACAAGGAAAAGGATTTTGGATTCATGGATTTTACCTGAAGAGGAAAGAGGGAAACTAGACAGTATGTGGTAGTAATATGAGCAAATCAAAAACACATGAAAAATATATCTAGTCTGCACTGCTAGTTAAAAATCCTCATTCCAGGGGGCATAGCACACTGACTAGAAGAAGGTGAACAGAACATTACCACGATTGTAGAATGTCACTGACAACCACAAATGCTGTCATTTACTGAAACAAGAAAACTGGCATCAAATAGCGGGCAGAATGAACAGTAGAACACCTCACCTAAGCCAGTGATTCGGAGAAGGTGCTGTGTGCCCTGTCTAACAGATGATGATAGCGTCAGGTCCACAAAGGCCTTCACTCCCAGCTTGTCCACCAGACTCAGCCAGAAGTTATATTGTGGCTGGATAGGGTCGGATGGTAATGTGTCTGAGAGAGAGAGAGAGACCGAGAGAATCAATGCGTCAGAGAGAGAGAGAGGAAGGATTACAAAACAGCACAACCATAAAGCACTGATGACCTCCAACAAGACATTCCAACACTGGAGAAAATTAAGTGCAGAATTAAGCCTGCATAACACAAGCTAGGTTGCGTTTTCCCAGCAAACCAAATGGCAATAAACGCAGTATTGATATTTGTATGGATATTGTTATTCAGCGTTCCAGAAGCACCTGAACACCACTGCCCCTGCCTCCCGCTCCCACCTCGTTCCCCTGCTCTCTGCCCCGTGCCCCCTGTCTGTTATTCAAGTCCTGGCTCCCTTCCGTACCCAAGTCCCCCAGCTGCACGTGTCCCAGCACAAAGAGGCCGCCTTTCTTCAGCTGGTTGACGAAGGTGATTAGCTGGCAGGAAGAGCGGGGGTTGGACACCATTAGCAACACCTGCGGCCGCCAGAACTTCACATGCTCCTTCCGCACATCCAACATCAGCAGGTACTTTCGCACCTGGGGAAGAGGAGAAAGGAGAAAGGGAGTGAGGGGGAAAAAAACAACAACTGAACTTTATGTAAGGCTACAGAAAAAAGGGCATCGCACTGACATTGGATCTGATATAACCTGTGTGTGTGTGTAACTGGATTATGAGTGCACATGCGGTTGATGGGGTCCCAACTGCTAATTGGGGTGGGGTTCATGTACAGGTGTCTCTGTACAACTGGCTGTGTGTATGGGTGTGTATACCTGGTGTAAAATAGTGCTTGAGTAGCCGTTTCATCATAGCTCTCTGTGTGTTTGTATATATACCTGGTGGAAAATGAGTGCCTGGCTGATGTAGCCCCAGCTGCTGGTTGGGGCTCTATAGTGGATAAAGAGCAGAAGAAGCAGAAGGAGGGCGATGCTGGCAGAAGAGTAGACCGGGTTGATCACAAACATCATTACAACACAGCCCGTGATACCCAGCAGGCATGAGTGCCACGAGAAGAACTGGAAAGTAGGCCTGAAAAAGGAGACGGACGAGAAGAATAGTGGGGAAGAGAGAGAGAGGAACAGAGGGGAAGTAAGAGGAGCTCCTTATATCTCACAGCAAGGCTTACACTTTCACAGCATAGTCAAGGAGGAATGCAAAAGATGCTAAGCGCATATACCAATGTAGGCAGTAACAATGGGAAACTGAACCCAAGAAAAAAGGTTGCGAGAGGCAATTATTTCATCAGACAAGACTTCATGAAGAGGCAAAGCAGACTAAACGGCAACATGGATAAGTACCTGAAGTTCGGAGCAGAAGCCCACTCAAGCGCCAGGCAGGCCAGATCCACGGCAGCGTAGGCCAGAAGATAGAAGACAGTCACCAGACTGGTGATGGAGTTGAGCTGCCCAGCAAACACCACACACTGCAAACAGAAGAAAGCAGAATTATCTATTGTGCAGTACAGCCACCTAAGTATTCCTCACATTTCACCATACACTGCAGATCTGTGCTGGTGTGTGTCTATACATAAATATACATGCAGACACCAAGCAATAAGAAAAATAGTTCACTACATTATTAATTTAGTTAATAAATGTAATAAATAAAACTATTAGTTACAAAAGCATTAATGTGTTCTCTGTACAATTATACTGGGACATTTGAGCAACAAAAATAACCAAAACAATCTCTCCCATTCATTCTTCAACAGTCATTCTTTGTGGGGAATTAATGGAACAAAGATTCTCTTCATTCCTCATCAGCATTTATTGCTGGGTGTCTGCTTTAGATAATCAATACAAACTCTCGTCTATAAGGGGTATTATATCAAATCTGGCTAATTTAGAAATGGACTGACTTAATGAGATGGTTGTTCAATCTTATTTTATCACATTAGGACCAAGATGTCAAATCTATAAAACACAGACAAAAGTTCACACACAAACATACTCAGTTGAACTTGCAAATACATAGATACTAAGATATCATATCCTGAGATATCCTATATCATAACATACTCATATGACATACTCATAACATACTCATAAGTGTAGTATAATGGTTAAGGAACTGGCCTTGTAACCGAAAGGTTGCAGGTTCAATTCCCAGGTAGGACACTGCCGTTGTACCTTTGAGCAAGGTACTTAACCTGAATCGCTTCAGTATACGTATATACAGCTGTATAAATGGATAATATGTAAAAAATGCAAAAAAGTTGTGTAAGTCGCTCTGGATAAGAGCGTCTGCTAAATATCCTGTGAATGACAAAAATCCCAAAATCCCAAAAATATCTCAAACTCTGGTCCTGAAGGATTGCACTGTCTGCAGGTTTTTGTGAGTTTCTTTCCATCAGTAGCCAATTTACTCCTCAGAACAAGGTGTTGTGGACTCACGATCCACAAACATAAAATAAGCACCAAAGTGCTGATGCACACCTTCAACCAGCAGGTCCGAGGCCCTCTAGAAGTGGGGTTTGAGAACCCTACTCTAAATGTTCATGGAACACCTTAAAAGAGTGGTCCTGTGAAAAAGGGACCCTTACAACAGATTACTATGTAGTAATACTGAGGTAGCTGCAGAGAAATAAACAGGCATTATAGATAGGCTACTGAGCCTCAAACGTGTACAATTTAAGAAGGGTTTCAATGTAAGCAAGTGGCAGAAGCTGGACTGATGCGTGGAATCATTCCAAAGATGCAAATATTGGCATCTCAGTGAGCAGCATACCACACCCCTCAACTTCACCGTCCAGCTCACCTGCACTAGAGCCCAGGTGTACAGCACCGACACCCAGGGGTTTCCTGAACTGGAGGTAATGGTGGCTGGAGCAAGTGGCAGCCCTGCCACGGAACACAAAAATAAGCATAGGCACATCAACAGAAAGATTAGGATGTTCCTATCCCCTCACTCTCCCTGTTCCAGTGCTAGTCATTATCCCTCACCGAAGAGCTGGTCCAGGGAGAGGGCATGCAGGATGCGAGATGCCCCAATCAGGGAGCTCATAGCAGCAGACAGGGAGGTGCAGTACACACCAATGATGACAAAGGGTGGCCACACATTAATGCGCCGGAAGAACCCATAGTCTTGGATCAACAAAACCCTATCGAGAGAGAAAGATGAGATAGACACTGCTTGAGTTTGATAGCAGGATAAAAAAACAATGACCAAACATGAAAGTCCAAACATGAACAGTTAATGAATAGTTTGCTTGTTGAAGGTGCACACTACTGGTCTCCAGTGTCTTCCACTTTTTAGTGGAAGATACTTCTAGACCTAACTATCTAGTCCTACAATTTATAAGCTGGACGCACCAAAGTACTAAAGGGTACACTTTATTATTCCTATTAAGTGTCTTGCATTTTACAAAGCTATTCCGTTTGCTATTTTTAAACAATAACATTTTTTAAACAAATGAAGACATGCTGGTGACATACTTCAACACTTTGGCAACCATCCTAAGGCTAATATAAGTTAGCTACTAAGCCAATATCTCTCCATTCTGATAAGTTGAATTGACTGAGTTTGACTAAATTTAACCATTGTGCAAGCTATGCATATAAAGCTTAAATGAAAATGCATTTCTCCAATTTCCACTTGAAATTACTTTTACATCTTTTTCTTTGACATCTGTGTGTAATTTGATATATTAATTAAATGGTCTGAGTGCAAAAATGTGCAGATGCTAATTTTAAAATAATACTGTTGGAATACAGACTGTAATACAGTCTTCTGGGGTTTCACACAAAAATCTGTTAATCTGTTTAATGCACATTATCTCAGGTGGGCAGGTTTCCTGATAGGGCCTGCTGAAGAGTGCTATTGTAGCTAACCAGTTTCAATTTATAATCTGAGGTTGATGTGATAAAAAAGCGTTATTTGAATGTCATGCCTTTGGTCAGCTGATTACCGGACACAATACAACCTGTGACAATTCCAATAATATTCTATTTTAAGTATATACAGATCCTTTCCAAAAAAATAGAATATCATGGAAAAGTTGTTTTTTTTTCCATAATTCCATTCAAAAAGTGAAACTTTCATAGATTATAGATTCATTACACACAAAGTGAAATATTTCTAGCCTTTATTTGTTTCATTTTTCATAATTTTGGCTTACAGCTCCAGAAAACCCCCAAAACAGTATTTCAAGAAATTAGAATAGTGTGTCGAAAATCAGCATTTACTTCAGTTATTTCAGAGAATGAATGTTTTAGACTGAGTGTCACACTATCATCTAATTTACTCAAAACACCTGCAAAGTTTATCTCAGTTTGGTTCAGTATGGGGAAGACTGCAGACTTGACAATTGACCAGAAGACCATTATTGACACCCTCCAGAAGATGGGTAAGCCACAAAAGGTCATCGCTAAGGAGGCTGGCTGTTCACAGAGTGCAGTGTCCAAGCATATCAATAGAAAGTTTAGTGGAAGGGAAAATGTGGCAGGAGAAGGTGCACAAGCAAAAGAGATGACCGTAGGCTTCAGCGGATTGTCAAGCAAAGACGATTCCAAAATTTGGCAGAGATGCAGAGGGAGTGGACTGAGGCTGGAGTGCTTCAAAAACCACCACGTACAGACGTATCCGGGACATGGGCTACAACTGTCGGATTCCTCGAGTCAAGCCACTCCACTCATTCTCTGAAATAACTGAAGTAAATGCTGATTTTCGACACACTATTCTAATTTCTTAAAATACTGTTTTGGGGGTTTTCTGGAGCTGTAAGCCAAAATTATGAAAAATGAAACAAATAAAGGCTAGAAATATTTCACTTTGTGTGTAATGAATCTATAATCTATGAAAGTTTCACTTTTTGAATGGAATTATGGAAAAAAAAACTTTTCCATGATATTCTAATTTTTTGGAAAGGATCTGTATATCACTTGAGCAAACAGTTTATTTGGGAACTCAAATTATAATATAGTAGTTTGTAATGAAAAATGACAGTTAACAATAACAGATATTAGTAATATTTAGACTACAAGAGTCACTCCACTAATAATGTGAAAACAACGATACGAAATTAATCAGTCACAAAATTTCAATCTCTTGGGACTTCCTGCATTCAGAAGCTATGTAAATATTTAAACAAACCTATCACAGGTGGAGCTGACAAGGAGGAAGAGGAACAGGTAGACAAAGAAGGTATAAACCACAGCTATTATCGTTCCCTTGGGAATTGACACACTGGGATTCTTCAGTTCTCCTACAGAGAGAAAGTGGAGGGGAGCAAAGATGGGCATCAAATATTGGCATACTATTAATAATTCTCATAATACAGTAAAAGCAACAATGGTCATAGAATCTCAATAATCATAATGCATGTGTATGTCATCACACAAATGATAACAGAAAGATCCTCACCAGACATGTTGGCCCCAGCCATGATCCCAGTGCAGCCGTTGAACATGACAGCAAACACGGGTAGCGAACGTCATTACCATGTTGGTACTGTAATCCAGGGAGTATCCCGCTGTGGAGAATGGATGAGAGGTAGGTATTGTATGGACAGAGAATATCTTTACTTCAGTGATATATTAGCTCCCAAGCGAAGCCTCTTATTAATTAACATTCTCCCAGTTTCCTGGCTGGTTCTCCCCATTGTCTGCTTCTGACCCTAACCTACCTCCTTCTCCTTAATCATCATTTTATCAATTTAATTTCCTCCATGTTCTTTATGCCTGAAGTTCTTATCCTCCTCCTCCACTGCATCTCTTTCCCTCAAAACCCACAATGACAACCTGCTCCTGTCACTCACGGCCCAGGTTGTTCCTCAGTGTGGTGCGGTTGAAGCCCGTATAGCTGGTGTTGTAGACACGGGTGCTGTTGGCGGTGCCACCTTGGTGGCTGATGGTAAAGTCACGGGGCCCCAGGGCAAGGGGGCTGATGTAGATTGACAGTAGGGAGACCGTCACCACCAAAAGGATGAGGAAGGAGGCACGGGAGTATATCTGGGCACCCACCAGGCAGACCAGCAAACAGACCAGCAGCACTACAGAAGAATACAGGACCCCGTACCAGTACCCTTGGGGCAGCACCCGCACCCCCTCTGCCACAGAGGAGCCTGGGAACGCATGGACACGAGACAGGATACAGGATGTGGTTGGGAAGGAAAACGGGAATGATAATGGGTAGACAGATTGAGAAAAAGGAAAAGGTTGGACAAGAACAGTAGAGTCAGTGGTCACCTCAAACACATTTGGCCCCACTGAACTTTACTTGGTTTGAACAGACTTCAAACCAACAGACATCTCCATCAATTACACTGTATGACAGAAACAGTTTTCAAGAGGAAAAAACATAATTTACTGAATGAACTACATTTAATGTTTGCCAATGTAGGAGGGAGCTACTGTAGCAGCTTTTCGATAGTGCTTTTATCACTATTCAAGCCAGTCTTCTTCTGTCACATAATAGATGCATTCACCCTAGCCCGCCACCATAATTAGCAGTGCAAGGGTAAATTACAGTTTTTTTTGTTGTTGCAGAAATCTGAAAAATGCTTGGTAATGGTAATGACACTGCAACCAAAGGCACACCTGGGTCTTGTCCAAAAATGTCAAGTATGGCTTCGACCAGACCCAAAATGTACACGCCACAAGCACACACGTTGGCCAAGTAGAACATGAGTCCTATGCTGCCTCCAAACTCTGGCCCCAAAGATCGGCTTATCATGACTGGTACATGAAGTCAAGGGTCATCACATCTTTGCTTCACACATTTTTTTGTTTCTAAAACAATATGATTTTATTGAGGGCAGGTTTACCAAGTACTTTAGTCACTTTGTAATTTAGTCAAGCAAGATATGTCATTGAGTCATCGAATATTTTAAGCCTCGGTTACATACACATTAACCCCTTAACTAGCACCCGCAGTTTATTGAATTTGCAATCATTGCATTTTTTATGGTGAAATTTTCAATAAATCTGGTAACACAATATACCATTTGAAAGTGTTAAGTCACAATTCTATCGCTATAAACTATTTTATGATTACAGTGTTATAGCGACAAGAATTCCTTATTTTGTAACATGACATAAAACAGGCTCTATCAAAACGACGATTCAGCTAGTTCTGCGTGTTCTGGAACTCCCCAGATGACACGAATCGCTCTAAAGTCGGTATCCTTATCTCAGCAAAAATAAATAAATAAATAAATCTTTCAGGCAAGAAAAAAAACTCCCACTTTCACTGTGTTTGAGCTTTTTTTTTTAAATTTTTTTTTTTAGTTTGTTTCAGTAATACTTACAGTACTTCTGACTCTTGGAAAACAAATTCCTTAGGGTTACCTTACTGAAGTGACAAGGATTATGCTTGTCGTCAAAGAGGTTCAAGAACACTAACCATTTTATTCTCGGGCTTGTGTTCAAAAAAGGTGCATTCCGTCGAGGCCTGAAGACACACCTCTTCAGACTCCACCTTGACTGATATTCTAACCTAGGAATATCAGTTCCCTGTGTTTTTCCTGTCTGTTTGTTATAGTTTATAATAGTATTTAGAATAGAAGTGTAGTATTGCTGATTTATCCACAGCTTACTGTGAACTACAGTCAACGTTCATTACTAGGGATAGCTGCTACATTATGGGAAGGATGTGCTTTGTCTTGTCTGTTCTGTAGTGATCTTGATGATGTCTCTGTATGCACTTACTGTACGTCGCTTTGGATAAAAGTGTCTGCTAAATGAATGTAATGTAATGTAATGTTAAGTATGTATTAATCTGTCCGCTAACATATGGATTGCACCAGAGAGTGTTTTCTTTTTTCAAAATATGGGCAACTCAGTACTATTCTATCACTGCTTACCTACACAGGAACTGCAAATGTGCATTTGTGTCTTGCCCATTTTTATCAATTGAGAGAACAGAGCACAAGAGTTGTATGTATAGCATAGCAATGTAGCAAAGTATGAATTCTTTGACTTCCATTGTTGTGCTGGATGCAACTGATCACTGCTGAATTTGGAAACTTTAAAAATAGTAACAAGATGGCAGACAGTCTGAAAAGAAAATGCATATTTTTGTGATAATACCTACTTTCAGGATTATTATAAGTATAGTATTAATCTTTGATTTGTTAGCTTAATGACATGCTCATGTATCAGAATAGTGACACAGCTGTTCGCTAAAAAGTCTGTGGGGCATCTGTGGGGCATGTTTTCTGTGTGACAATAAAGACTGCCTACCTTCTGAATAACAACATGCTTTAAACTTATCCTTGAGGAAAGCTGAATGGCTTTTTGCAGATCATGTCTGAATCAGCATGATGGTGAGTCATTATCTCGGCAGTCAACAAAAATACAGGATTCAAAAGGATACAGTAAGCTCCACCCCCCTGGACAGCACCATTGGTGGAAATGGCGCAGATGGAGAGAATTGTCAGGGAAATGATGACATAGGCCACGCCCAACATGATGAGGGACTGGAACAGTCCAGCATGACCTACCACAAAACCTGTAGAGATGTCATCATCATTTTCTCACTTAGTATTACAGCTGCATCACATACTAGTAGCGATCTTTAGCATTGTACATTATGTACAAACTCAAGGATTCTCAAACTCAGTCCTAGGGGACCCCTTTGTATGTTGCCTTTGTATGTTACTACAGTTTTAACTGTATAATGAATTATACATATAGAATTGTATAATGAACTGTTAATTGAACTTTGATAGACATATTCATCTATTATTTCAGATAAATATGAATTCCATGAAGAATAAATATTTACATCCCAGGAGTTTTAATCAGTCAACTACTGCTTTCATTGTGTGTAATGTGTCATATGGCATGTGATTCCTCTAGAAAGAGGTTCAATGTTTTTAATTGATTAAATTATAGACTCACATGGGGTGAAATTGGTGGGGTCCAAATTGCTGAATGTGTGGGCACCTTGTCACTCAACCTAAACCACTTATGGACAATGAAGTGTATAGACATAACTACAATTCAAACCTACATTGTGTTAATAATGTTAAGGCAAAACAAAATCATGGAACGACCTTAACAGAGAGTTTGAAAGCCCCTGTGCTAACATGGGAAACCACTGTTATAATACCATTGCAAAAACTACAACTACATGACTAAACAAAGTGTCACTATTTACACCTTGTTTAGTACTTCAAAGTTTAAGCCTGATGGTATTTCATTGTGTGTTGCTATTAGACTTACGTATTTTTCCTCAATGCATACATGCTGCATTCACACTCACCCGTCCTGAGGAACAGCACAATGCTGAACATGGAGAGCACGGTGGGCACAATCACGCCAAAGAACGTGTTGAGACTACGGGGTGAGGAAGTGGGGTTGCCAGAATTGGCAGTGCCCATGCCTTGTTGCCCCGACACAGAGCCAGAGCCAGAGCCAGAGCCTGACCCAGAGGGGTCCCCCAGCACACTGAACAGCCCATAAGTGAGGAGGGGCGAGTGCTCATTTGACATCCCTGCAAGACAAGCACCAACACAGCGGGCATGATGACAATCATATTTTGCCATATTGTTGGTAAAAGATATAGCCTAGAAATGTGGATGGATCAGACATTGGGGAAGGCTACCCATCTATAGACTACCACTACACCATTTCATATTTTACCTGAAATTCCTGTAACCTACTAAATCCTTAACACAGATTAGTCTTTTCTGAAACAATTGGCAGAAAATAAAGCAATTATTGTCAGTCGTGTCTGATTTCAGCAAAGGACACCACAATATAAATAGCCTAGTAATAATTAGAAAGCGGTGGGTGGCTATATGAATTCTTTACTATTTGTAGCCTATTCATCATTTTTATTCCTGCATCATTTGGCATATATCATAAGCTGCCAGCGTTGTCACAAATAGGCTACCTTAGGCTGATATCGATGTTTATTTGATTTGAAAAGGTAGCCTAGGCTATTCAATGAATATTTGTTTGTTCTAATTGCGGAAGTGAAACTGCTGCAAATAGACATAACACGGGAGTTCTTCGGGTTCTCGGAGAGATGATGAGATTCACAGCAAAAGCCAGCTCTTAATAGCCTATTCCTAATTATATTAATAGCACAAAATACATAGGCTAACCTATTTGTAGACCAGTAACGAATTTTTTTTTTACTCAGGCACTGATAGCTTGATTTTTCCCTCCATCATATTCTTCGCTGCACCTGTTTGTTTACATTTCGAATGCAAATCGAAATGAAATGAGAAATACCCGTTAGTAAGTCGTTCCTATGTCGCTTGTACGCGTGCACACGATTAGTTGCAGTATTTAGAACTTACCTGCCAGATTTGGAATGCTGAGAGCGTAGATAGCTTTAGCTAGCTTGTTAGCCACTTCCGTCGGTAGGCTAAATGGCTCGCCCAAGGACTAAAGAGCGAACTCCTCTTTATTTTAGAAATATGATTAATCAGGGTTTATAGTGTGTGTCTGGCTGTCTAATTTCAGACAACGAGAGTCAACACCGGCACGAGCGTATTGGGAGATAGGGACTTGGCATCATAAATGGCAAAACATCATTTGGCAGATTTTCGCGGTTGTCTAGGAGCTAAATAAAACCGAGTGTGAACTTGTTCTCATTGCATAGCTACGCTTACTGGCTTGCTAAAGTGTTTCCGAATCTCAAAACCGTTATATTTTCCTGCCATTTTGTAGCAATGAATTCACGGCAATTTAAAAACGCAGTTGTCTTTGTATCCACAATGTCAGATCCACTCTTTCAGTTTGACAAGTCATGGGACAGTCGTTCATTGTGACGATGTAGCAAAAGGGAGCGAAAGAAGGGAGGGGATGAGGGGGTAGATCGAAGAGAAAAAACTGGCAATGCATGCATGGCGACTTGAAAAGACGGGACTGGAAGGCTATTTAAGGTCAGACAGCTGTGCCAACAAAAATGCAGATGTAGGCTACACCAGAAACACCTTTTAGCTAACTAATCTAATTTTCTGAAGGTGTTCCGTAGTTAACGAAATCGATGGCTACTAATTTTCTAAAGGAAGATGACAGTCAGATCAAAGTTATGTCTCAATGAAATCTCTCTCGCTGCCAGTGAACCCATCTGATTTTTTGCCTCACGAACTCTTTCTAGAATTATAACAATACCGTATTATAGCTACACTGCCCGTCCAAAAAAAAAGTCGCCGTTGCACTCGTCATGCATAGTGCCCACTGTACAAGCCTCTGGAGGCAGTGTTGTGATCTGGGGTTGCTTCAATTGGTCAGGTCAAGGCTCAGCAACATTATGCAGAAATAAAATGAAGTCGGCTGAGTACCTGAATGTACTGAATGACCAGGGCATCCCATCAATAGGCATATTCCAGGATGACAATACCAAGCTTCATCGGGCTCAAATTGTGAAAGAGTGGTTCATGGAGCATAAGGAATCATTTTCACACATGAATTGACCACCAGAGTCCTGACCTTAACCCTATTGAAAGTCTTTGGGATGTGCTGGAGAAGACTTTATAGAGTGGTTCGACTCTCCCGTCGTCAATACAAGATCTCGGCCAAAGATGAATGCAACTCATCTTTTATTTTTATATTAAAAATAAATTTTGTGACGTTACATAAGGTTGTCGAAACAATGCCACCACGAATGCGCGCCGTAATCAAAGCTAAAAGCGGTCCAACGAAATATTAGAGTGTGTGACTTCTTTTTTGGACGGGCAGTGTATTTACTGATTATACAGTGGGGAAAGTATTCGTGTAGTGATGCAATTTTTGTTGTTTTGGCTCTGTACTCCAGAACATTGGATTTGTAATGGAACAGTGACTATGAGGTTAAAGTGCAGACTTTCAGTTTAAGCTTAGATTAAGATGTAAATTACGATAGAACAGTATGCATCATATGGCTGGCTAAATGGCTGTAGGGCCTAAGTCATCAAGGGTCTGAGGTATCGAACAAGCCTCAAACCATCACTCTGCTGCCAGATATGCAGTAGATATGGATGGTTCACTTTAAGGGTCGTTTCTCCTGACTTATTTTTCCAGAGTTCAATGTAGAGCCAAAACAACAAAAATTGTGTCACTGCCACAATACTTTCTGTCCCCATTGTATATACAGGCTATATCACTTGATTCACAGCTTTGAAGTCTCTCAATAACAGTGCCAGCAAAGCAATTTGATGTAGCTGTTTTATTTTTCATCCATTTTATTATTTGTTACAATTCTTTCCCTGCCTCTTTCAATTTCCTGACAAACACAGGTACTGTAGCTTACTGCTTACTGGCAGGCCTCTACATCATGAAGCTCTTAACAGACACTCCACCCTCCTCGTTCACATTATTTACTTATTCAATTATCATTATTATTATTAGCTTTACATCCAATGGCTGTCAGTTTAAATGCATTGTTCATGCATTTTCTGAAAGTCAGTGCCCTCCACTATTATTGGCACCCCTGGTAAAGATGAGTAAAAAGGGTTATAAAAAAAATTCAGTTTGGTGAATTAGCTTAATCTCACACTGAAAAAATGAGAAAAATTAAACCTTTAATTGAAGTAAATTTATTATGAGAAAAAAAAATCCCTCATCAAGAAATAATACTTTTTAACAAAACCACGTGTGCCACAATTATTGGCACCCCTGCATTTATATATAGAATAAAGTAATAATTTTTAATATTTGGTCGCATATCCTTTGCATGCCATGACTTCCTGATGTCTGTGACCCAACAACATCAAAAGAGTCTTGATATCTTTTTTTCTGGTACTCTTACAAGCAATACTATAACATCTCTGCATTTGAATGGCTCTCTATGGGAATTTGGGGGTGGGAATAGGTTTAGCTGTAAATTATGCTGGAACAGTATGGAATACATGGTTGGTAAAATGGCTGTAAGTCATCATGGGTTTGAGGTATCAAACGAGCCTCAAACCAGGGCTGCATTCGAATCCAGTTTAACACGCTGCCTTCCCTTGCTCGCTTCCCTTGAGGGAGCTATCTTGTGCAGCAAGCAAACTTAAAAGGTGCTCTGCAAGGGAGGATTGACGAGAAACAAACAAAAACAGAACCGAACCGCCCTCGCAACATTTCGGAAGTGCAACACCATAGAGTTTAAATGTGACCGCCCACTTTTTCCATGTGGAGCATTGAATTGTGGGATTCCCTTCTTGCTGGAAGCTTGAATTTTATACCCTTGGTGGAAGGGAGGATAAACGAGGGAGCGAAGGAATATAATTACTCCCTCCCCTTTCTTAAATTGGATCCGAATCACACTTAAATTGGATCCGAATGCCATATTTCATCCTGGCATTTTGGAGATTCCCCCCTTGAAGCAAAGGAAGGTAACGACAAATTGTTGGAAGGGAATCCTGACAAATTTTCCTATTGAACTCTATGGAAAAACCCTTCAAGTTATCCATCCATATCTACTGTATTTCTGGCAGCAGTGATGGTTTAAGGCTTGTTTGATACGCCAGACCCTTGATGACTTGAGCCATTTAGCCAACCATGTGTTCCATACTGTTTCATTGTAATTTACAGCTAAATCTAGTCCCACCCCCCAATTCCCATAGAGATCCATTAAAATGCAGAGACATTATAGTATCGCTTGAAAGAGTACCAGAAAATAAGATATCAAGTCTTTTGATGTTGTTGGGTCACAGACATCAGGAAGTCATGGCATGCAAAGGATAACCCTTTTTACTGATCTTTACCAGGGGTGCCAATAATAGTAGAGAGCAGTATATTGTCAATGTTACCTGTCACAATATTTACTCTGATGACCATGTAATGACTACAGAGCATGTTAAAATGGACCTTGTATGCTTTCATGTTGATGTAAAAGATCAATTATAAACAGAGATCCATAACAAAAGATCCATAACAAAAGATCCACATGTGACCTATAGGGGGCACAAAGGATCCAAGTAAGAATGTTTGGCTGTTGTCAATGCAGAGACATGTGACTGATAGGTGTAGATAAATCTACAGATATAGCTCAAAAATGAAAACCATGTGACCAGTTAGGTTTCCTTAGACACATGCACTTTAGATGGTTATCCTTTCAATATCCAATGCGGTTTTGCCTGCACAAACAAAACAGAGATCACTTGATGCACAATCTCTACTTTATTTTTAGTTCAACATAAAATGAAAAAGATTAATGAAGGATATCCCACAAAATAGACAACTGAAATAAAAGCACATTGTTCTCCTTCATCTTCTCTTTGCTCACTGTAGTTAGCATGCCTGCCCTGTTTTAAGAAATGTCATCAACCGTCCCACATTATAGAGGAATTCTGCCATTCTTCACAGATGGCCTTAGACGAGGCACTTGGACAAAATAAAATATTCTATATACTTGTACAGTATACTACAGTATTCCACACACCACCATAATGACACTAAAATAAAGAAATTTAGATTTAATGTCCAGCAGCCCTTGTCTCCTGTACCAGGGATGCCTCTATCTGCACTCACAGCAAAGGGTTTTTGTTTCAATCCTGAAGAAAGTTGATACCCAGGAATGGTACTTACTGCCTCTCTGCTCAGAACAGATCTGTACACAGATTGTTTGGGCCCTGACCATTTACAAGGGGTACATTTGCATTCTGTACAGCAAGCAGTATCTTACCACTTAAGTTAAATGTGGTAATACGATGGGTCACCCAAGGCTTATAAACCGCATAATTACAACATTATTATATCACTAGGTAGGCCAAAAAAATAAATAAAAGTTCAGGTAATGACATGTACAGTGATTCGTAGAAATTAAAAGGTCTGTTTCTGCCTCAGGAGCAAGGTTCTGCCCATCGTCTAACACACATAAAGGCACTGCCAATGACAACACTTGTCCTTCAGTGCAGAAGTAATCCAGTGGGCCAATGGGAGCAATGTATACATTTGGGTGGGGACTGAGGATGAGCAAGGAGAGTTCCATACCATTATGTTTAAAACCAGATGAATACCACTGAGGCCCTCTTGTGGAATGCTATACCATTCACATTGGTATTACTTTGTGTCAAAGCTTCCCCCCGTCTGGTCTTGTTAAATAAAAAAAAACACTGTATTCTTTAAAAATATGTCCAGTTGATCTTTAATATGCACTACAAGTCCTCTGGTGCTTCAGGGTTTGTGTTCTGTTGGGTATATCAAATCTGCACCAAATAAGACTTGAACATTTTTTAGACCAGGATGGTGTGGTAATTTGATTCAACTGAATTGTGTCTTCTTGTAGTGTTGAGCAAAATATGCTACACCAATTGCTCTGGAAAATCTACAGGGTGTATATATAGTCACAATAATGTATAAAATATAAGATTATGAGCATTTTAAGTTTACCTAGATATATCTGCAAAAATGAGGGAACAAAAGTTACTCAGTTGAGCGCACACCTCCATCACATTTGTCATATAAAGAATTTTGGCCCCCACCAGGTGGCCAGCTTAAATGCATGTTTAAACAAAATTACCATTTTTAAGTCAACAGATCATTTGCTTTTGAATTCTTAAAGTGAGGCTCCAGGCTAAAACACTCTTCACATTGTTAGAATGCACATATTAGTGATGTAAAGCACAGACCAGGTCCTCCTTTCCTGTTTGTGCTGTATTTCGGTTTTTCGCAAGCTAAAATCGAGTTCTGTAGACCAGTGGTTCCCAAACTCGGTTCTGGAGGACCTCCGTGTACGCTGGATTTTGTTCCACAATTGCAATCCCAGAATTTCAACAAGCTGGTATCTTTTCTTAATTATGTGCTTTTCATGTTTTGAGGGATTAGTTACCCACTTAAACCACAAGGTCAGAAATAGCCATCCATGCCATGAAGCATAAAAGTCCCATGTTCACATTCTACTAATCGTGCTACAGTATATTGCAAACAGTTTTTAAATTTTTTAACTCATCAAACTAAAGACTGAGGTGAATCAGTAGGCCCCTATTTAGGTTGTTGAACACGTGTGTTTAAGTTCTTTCCGAATTTTTTCCTGAAACGTATTAACAAAGGTTTGGCTCATTTTCATTTGCTTTGTCTTTGAATTCTTCATCATCTACCTAACGGTTAGTTTTTGTGGCCATGTGTCCACACTAATCAGGAGCCTATTGATTCACCTCAGTCTTTAATTTGATCAGTTAAAAAATAATGTTACCTCTTTTTATGTAATTGCAATACAGCACAATAAGCACAAAGCAAACGGGACTTTTATTCTTCTTGGCATGGATAGCTATTTCTGACAATAATGTGGTTTAAGAGAGTAAATAATCTCACTAATCATGAAAACCACCTAATTAAGAAAAATTAACAGCTTGTTATAATGTTGGGATAGCAATTGTGGCTATCGTGACTATCTACAGCACCAACTATAAGGATAAAATATTTGTTTCAGCCCATTAGGGACAACAAGCCAGGGGTTTTGCCTTGGATCCCTGCTAATCAACTTCCTGCAATACTTTGACTGAGAGAAATCAATCAGTTATCAAGAGAACGTACCGATTTTTTCCGTGCCTCAATGGTCCAGAATGCAGCCTGGCTACGCGGGAGATTGGGGGTGTGGCCACAATCTCAGACTTTGCATTTAGGTCCTCACAAAGGGGGGCAGTGAAAGTAGTTCTGGGTAACGTAGGAAAATAACACACTGGAGTAGACCCAGAAGAAGCTGACAGGATAGCAAGTGAAAAATTGTGACTAGCGATAAAGTAAAACATATTACACATATATAATAAACCCTGGAATTAATTGTACATTGCTGAAACACGTTTACTCATGATGTAAGCGCTTTCGCCTGAAGTTTTCCTTTAATGCGCAATTCCAAGTAGGCTGAACTCTTGTTATTTTTGCTGTATCCCAGAGCCAATCATTTCACAAACTTTCATCCAAAGTAGCCAATAACCTTTTCAGTTGTCCTGTTTATGGACAACCATAAAGGGGCAATACCAGGAGTTTATAAATTATTAAACATACTTTGGGTATATGTTTGGAGGCAATGGAACAACAAACCATTGATAGGTTTATGCATACAAAACCTCCCCTATATGGTTTAAGTGGTGTCGAGGGACTGCGAGGCAAGGTGGGGCCAGGTGTACGCGTTGGTTGTGGGGAGAGTCGGGAGTGAGGGAAGGGGCCCACTGGGAGCAGGGGAGTGAGTCAGCCGGTGCTTCTTGAGATGTCCGAGCTCGCGGAAGCAGCAGCCGCACTGGGCGCAGCGGTAGGGCCGCTCGCCAGTGTGGATGCGCTGGTGCTTCTGGAGGCTATCGAGGTGACGGAAGCGCTTCTCGCAGAACATGCAGGGGTACGGCCGCTCCCCCGTGTGGATGCGCTGGTGGGTCTTCAGGCTGTAGAAGCGGCGGAATCCACGGCCACATACATTGCAGCGGTGCACCTTGTCAGGGCTCTGGGGTTGCTGGTGTTGAAGCTCCGTTTGCCCTGACGCCGGCTCCAGGTTCTCCCCCGAGGATTGCGGAAAGACAGCACCGAGGCTGGCGCTGTTGGTACCGGCACCAGGGGGGGAAGTCTGCTGCTGGACTGCAGTTGGTGATTCAGATACCGGTTCCAGTGCAGGGTCCGAATCCTCCTCCATTTTGATGGCCCCTTCTTTGACATCCTCCCCATCCTCTAGCACACGGATCAAGCCCAGCTCATTCACATGGCCTGCTGGTGGGGACCCCATCTCAAACTCAAACTGAGTGAGGTCAGTCTCCTCCTCACATGCAGCTACCGCCTCCTGCTCCTCCTGTTGATACCTCCCAGCACCTTCCTCTCCTTCTACTGTCCCTGTGTATTCTGTATACATGCACGGCATAGCTTATTAATGGAGTACATACTTATATCATGGGTTTTCATGCAAGTTAAATTTACTGCGTATGATAGCCATTTGCTTGTTATAGCTTTACAGCGAGGTTTCTTTACAAGTTAGAGCACCAAGTAAGTAGAGCACCAAATCAAGATTTTTAACTGCTGCCTGAAAATGGGCTTATCCTTACCTGCAAAATGTATAATACATTTATTACAGAGCTACAAGGCAAAATCATACACATACCTTTCTCTGAAGCGCCTTCTGCTGTGATGTAGAACTGATTCTCAGTGTCCTCCATAGTCCTCAACAGCTCAGGTTCTGTACGTAACTCAGTTGTGGCATGGGTGGTTTGACGTTGGTTTGGCAGCAAGGATGGGTTTAAAGACGACCGTATCCTTCTCCGGTTGAAGCCACTTCTGACCCATTCTGTTTGAACTGTAGGTAAACAGAGGCCAACACTGGGGAAGGACTTGGACGACTGAGCCCGTGCAGAGCTTCGAAAAGACTTCACTGACCTACGAGAGGAGCCTCCGGTACTGAGCGAGACTGGCAGTAGATCAGATGAGGCAGGGGGTAGCAGAAAGAGAGCATCTTCAGTTCGTGGATGCTCTGGGTTTATTGTGTGAGAAAGTGGCTGGTTTTGATTGAGAAGTAAGCACTGTTTGATGTTCTTCTCGGCCGCTGTCATGTAATACCGCACAGCCTTCAGTTCACTCTCCTTGATTTCAAGTCTCTCTTTCAGACTCTTGTTCTCTCGGTGAGATTCGGCAGCAGCAGTGTGAGCTGCGGTCAGTTTTGTGTCCACCACTCTGGCCGTTTCCCTCAAGACTGTCTCTACGGCACATCTCACTGCTTGTTCAATTGTCACGGCCAACTCGTATTTTAGAAAAGAGATACTGGTATCCATATTTATCTCCTTTCTATTTAGTGTGTGCGATGTTACTGTCTAATTCTAGAAGCAAACGGAATGATAGCTAAACTCGGCTAGGCTAGCTTGCAAGTACAGTGTTTATAGCCAAATGCACAGCGCTGTTGTATCGGAGCAAACCAGTCTTTTAAAAGCTCTCACTCCTCGCCACTAGCTATAGCTAAACTTTGACATGTATACAACAACATCTGTTAGGTAGCTAACTTTATATGCTGAAATAGTTATACCTTAGTGAAAGTTTAATTTACGCAAACTACAGGCGTCTCCCTTTGTTAGCTAGCTAACGTTAGCCTAGTTGTTTTCCATTCATTCAGGCTTGCTGGAAATTATGCGTTTCAAAACAACCTTAGAAGCACACGCGCTAGACAATTAAACGTTGCACATATACTTTCATTATCTTTCTCAGATTTCAGTAAAGTTAGATTTGAAAACACTTAAATCACGCGGAGACAACCCGAGACATCACTGATATTTCGCTGACCACTTACTACTGTTTTCGTCGCTAAGTAATGACGTAATGCCAGCTTGTTTGGGGTTTAGTTAGGAGTACAATCAAGAATGCTGGGGGTCAAGTATTTATTCTGGCATTGCATATACTCACACAAATTATACTGGTGCAGGTTCATGACAATATTTGTAACAACATTCTTGTGTAAAATAGGTACTGTTTGAATTCTCAGAACATAGACCAAATTAAATAAAATCAATGTACAACAGACGCTCTTATACTGAAATGTAATGCATGTTGATTTAATTTTAGTCAGTATATAATATATTGCAATTATTTGATTAATTATAATGTTAAAAGTAATACAGGCAAAATGTATTATACACAAATGCTAATTCCACAATAAAAAACAACCATGTATGCTAATATATTTAAACAATGGCTACTTCCAAAAAAAGAAAAAGCTACTGTATATCTACATTTTCTAGACAATACATTGCATGTTGTTCCTTATTATTATTATTTTGCTTTTCTATGTGTGTTAAGCAGCAGCCTTCACTGTAAAGAGGAACAGGATTTT
Source organism: Synaphobranchus kaupii (assembly GCA_029718625.1). Classification (NCBI taxonomy): domain Eukaryota; kingdom Metazoa; phylum Chordata; class Actinopteri; order Anguilliformes; family Synaphobranchidae; genus Synaphobranchus; species Synaphobranchus kaupii. The sequence goes on from CM056393.1 coordinate 17,815,914, forward strand.
GCAAGTGTTGTAAAATATGATAAGTGCAACCACTGTTCATGCTTATTTTACAAATAAAAAGTATGTTATTCTAATATGTACAAAGTTGCTTTCTATACTTGAAACGTTCATAACAGCTGCATAAATATTGTTTTGTCCTTGCAGTACTGAAATTACCATGGAAAGCTAGAAGCATGCTTAGTTTTAGAAATGGCTATACTGTGAGCTACAACCAAATCTACTGAGTATAGTGAAATTGAAAAGAACGAGGGCCCAACACATTTTTGTCACTGGCTTGTTTGTTCACACTTGTGGTTGTTTGTACTAGAGGTGTTGCATTTTGTTTTGCTGTGCACCATTTCTACACAAGCCTAACACATCCATTGGTGTCTGTCCTGAACTGGCGTTATTATCATAACAATCCAATGTTGCCATACAATGGACAGGCTGTCATGTACCTTTAAAGTTTACCTTTCCTACATGTACTTCCAAAAATGTATTTCACTGTTAAATAATATTTGAAGAGTTGTCCTTGATTTTATAAGAGATGCTAGTAGCCTATACTGTACTCCCTGTTTCGTCAGCCAGCCTCCTCTCTAAGCAGAAGTTACAAGTCATCATGATCTGGCAATGCGGAACCTGTGTCACATGTCTTGAGAAACTGTGGAAGTATATGTGCCTTATTTGGATATAATGAGAGATCGGTTGCGAGAGAGAGATTTGCCCCGCTGTGTCTACTTGACTATCTTTTGTTCAATTCAGCGGTTTTTTTTGTCAATGGAGCACCTCTGGTCACTGAGAATGCGTATCATTTTCTTGTCAGTGCTTGTTTGGGATCCTTTCTGCTGAGAAAGTATTATGCCAGGTTATGCTCTCTAAGCAACGACTGATTAGCCTACCATTCAAGTCTATAGTCAATTTATTATTTTTTATATTCGGAGGTTGTGTGCGTTTTTACCCCCCCCCGTTTCGATTTTTAGCAAAGGAAAGCTGCCGAATTAGGGGGGGCAAATACAGTGTATTTTACTGTAGGTCTATTTAGTCTATCTTTCGGATTTCGGAATCAATCGTCTATATCAATCGTTCGTCTATGTCGTGTCGTGTAATGAAGCATAACGACAGGATGTTCCCAATTTAAAAGCTTTGTCATGAAAGCGAATGCATATGTAGCCAGTTCAGTGTTTCTTTATTTTAAGCTCTCTTAGTTCAGTGCAGTCTTGCTCGGCGATGTGGTAAAATACAAAATCATAAGACCGGTTTTGCCGATCAAACCTTTGTTAGTTCAATCGTCTGATCTGTCCTCCTGGTGGATAATAGTATGAACTGCACAACGCATGTACGATTTTTCGTAGAACGCCATTAAGCTTTCTACTTTACGAAGCCAAAAGCTCTGGAGGTCAATTTAATTTTTGGTTCATTACATTGCCAGCTCTTTACACATGGTTCAACCTGAATGTGCACGTGGCATGGCGTTCAATAGAGAACCTGATAAGCTCATATCAGCTCCAAGATGTATTTTATTTGGATATTCCTTTTAAAATCTGCAAAACAAGATTTAGGTGGATGTGTGTGGGTAGTGCTTTGTGTTTTGACTTTGTTGTTTATAAAATATGATCACACAAAGGGATATTTTATAATTTACCAAAAAAAAAATCAACATATGTTCACTTATATTATTGCATTAACTACGTGCAGTGAATTATTCTGTTGTGATTTAAAGCACAACTGAACATTGGTAGAACTTTGTGTCGTGTAGTTACCAGGCCATGATATGGTGGCGAAATCCACTTAGTTTGCGTTCGTATATGTGCTAGAAGTGTAATTTTGAGACCGTTTTAGCTGCCCTATAGAAGTGAATGGAGAGCAACAAATACCCTATTCTGGATTATCACCCCAGGGGGAGCACAGAGCAACTAACAAACATATTTCGCCACCATTTGGACTCATATCATGGCCAGGTAACTACACAACCCAAAGTTCTACCAAATTTCATTTGTGCTTGAAATTATGAGTCTTCCAATGGCCTATGCCAGCTTTCCATCATTCAGACCTTTATTGGAGTGTTAACTCTTTTAGGTACTTCTTAGCAAAGTGTAACCTGGCCATCCTGTTTTTTCAGGTAACTATTGGTTTGCATCTTGCAGTGTAGCCTCTGTAGTTTGCGTTACTGTTTGTGAAGTCACTGACACATCCATGCCTGCCTCCTCAAGAGTGTTTCTGATTGGTGTTTGGGAGTTTTTCTTCATTATGGTGATAATTCTTCAATCATCAACTGTGGATATCTTTCTTGGCCTACTAGCCCCTTTTGCGATTGCTGAGCTCACAAGCACTCTATTTCTTCTTAATGATGTTTCAAACAGTTGATTTTGGTAAGGCTATGGTCTCTGACGGTTTGTGTTCTTATTTCTCAGCCTCATAATGGCTTCCTTGACTCTTACTGGTCTCTCAACTCTGGTCCTCATGTTGACAGACCCTAATAACAGACTCCAAAGGCAATGAAACGCCTTGAATCAAGACTAGACATGGAAAGCTCTCTGACCAATCAGAAACACCTGTGAAGCCATTTGTCCCAAACGTTATGGTGCCCTGAAATGGGGGTGCTATGTATAAAAAATGCTGTAATTTCTATATGATGAAATCAAAACATATAACAAAACTTTGAAAGAGGGTTAATTCTTGGAGCACGGATGGCAGGAGCTTCAGTCACAAAAACTGCTCAATTGGCTGGTGTTTCAATAGGAACCGTGATTAAAGTGACATCTGCATTTAGATCTATAGAAAAGACATCAGTAAATAGGGTCAGAAATTGTGGTCGAAAGTGCACATGTGACGGCCACGATGGTTGTGCATTAGTGCGATAATGTAAGGAAAAACAGAAGAGCAACTCCTCAGGTGACTCAGACTGTCAGCAAGAACATTCCATTGACAACTATAGAGAGGGATATTACAGTAGGGTTGCAGTGCATAAACCTCTCATTACAAAGACAAATACACATTTAAGATAAGATAAGATAAGATAAGACAAGATAAACTTTATTGTCCCCAAAGACAGAGTCAGGAGAAACAACCTTTAAAGTGATCCATCTATATCTACTGCATATCTGGCAGCAGAATGATGGTTTGAGGCTTGTTTGATACCTCAGACCCTTGATGACTTACAGCCATTTTACCAATCATGTATTCCATACTGTTCCAGCATAATTTACAGCTAAAACTAGTCCCACCCCCCAAATCCCATAGAGATCCATTCAAATGCAGAGATGTTATACTATTGCTTGTAAGAATACCAAAAAATAAGATATCAAGAGTCTTTTGATGTTGTTGGGTCACAGACATCAGGAAGTCATGGCATGCAAAGGATATGTGACTAAATATTAAAAATTTAAAGGCACAGTCAACTTAGTGTATGTAAACTTCTGACCCACTGGAATTGTGATATAGTGAATTAAAAGTGAAATAATCTGTCTGTAAACAATTGTTGAAAAAAATTACTTGTGTCATGCACAAAGTAGATGTCCTAACTGACTTGCCAACACTATAGTTTGCTAACATGAAATCTGTGGAGTGGTTAAAAATTAGTTTTAATGACTTCAACCTAAGTGTATGTAAACTTCCGACTTCAACTGTATGTTTGACCCTATCATTGAATTCAATGAAAGGCGTTGCTGCTTCAATGATCATCAGTGCTGGTTTGTTACGCAATAATTCTGGATTCTTGCGTGTATGCTTACGTTCAACAAAAAATGTGCATCTCCATTCACACCCTCTTTAGCTATGAACCACACTGGTGAACAGGAAATAAATCTACTTAACAATGTGAACCAACGTGATGTACCAACCACCATAAGTCACAACAAATAAGAGCAAGAAAAAAAGCTATACAGACGATACACAAGGAATCCGACAGTTGTAGCCCATGTCCCGGATATGTCTGTACGTGGTGGTTTTTGAAGCACTGACTCCAGCCTCAGTCCACTCCGTCTGCATCTCCGCCAAATTTTGGAATCGTCTTTGCTTGACAATCCGCTGAAGCCTACGGTCATCTCTTTTGCTTGTGCACCTTCTCCTGCCACATTTTTCCCTTCCACTAAACTTTCTATTGATATGCTTGGACACTGCACTCTGTGAACAGCCAGCCTCCTTAGCGATGACCTTTTGTGGCTTACCCATCTTCTGGAGGGTGTCAATGATGGTCTTCTGGCCAATTGTCAAGTCTGCAGTCTTCCCCATACTGAACCAAACTGAGATAAACTTTGCTTTTCAGTAAATTAGATGATAGTGTGACACTCAGTCTAAAACATTCATTCTCTGAAATAACTGAAGTAAATGCTGATTTTCAACACACTATTCTAATTTCTTGAAATACTGTTTTGGGGGTTTTCTGGAGCTGTAAGCCAAAATTATGAAAAATGAAACAAATAAAGGCTAGACATATTTAACTTTGTGTGTAATGAATCTATTATCTATTAAAGTTTCACATTTGGAATGGAATTATGGAAGAAAAAAAAAACTTTCCCATGATATTCTAATTTTTTGGAAAGGATCTGTGTGTGTGTGTGTGTGTGTGTGTGTGTGTGTGTGTGTGTGTGTGTGTGTGTGTGTGTGTGTGTGTGTGTGTAAGTGATCATAAATAGGCATGTGACCCACTATGCATGTCAAGAAATGTATATCTATATCTATCTCTCTCCTAGATAGCTCCTGTCTTGGACTCATTTGGACTCTTAGCATGACCATTTCCAAAATAGTTTGAACAGATTTGTGTTTGCACTTGATCTGGCAGAGCACCTGATTGACGAGATCTAGAGTGACTCGGCAATGTTATTTAGAGAAAATGGTCTAGTTGATGTTTAACACGAAATTGAACCGGACTCATTTGATCACGATTTGTCCCTCGTTACAGTTATTTGTATATTCATTCCGAATGTAAAAAATCTTCTTAAATACAGCGCCTGGAAGCATTTAAAACCAGCAAGCAGATTTACAATAGTAAAACACTTCCATTTTTGTTCATGATTGAACTGTAATGACTTTTAAAACATACATTTTAGTCGTTTTCATTCCACTTTAGATGGAATATCTACGTTCACAACATCCGTTTTGATATAGCTAAGTTGAACGGTTGAGCAATGTTGTTTGTGCGGTATGTTGTTCGTGTTGTAGGCTACTTCCTTGTGCGCTCTTGAGTTTCGTTTTACTGGGTTTAAACGTGGATGCTGCTGCCAAAGAGAGTAGACACGCTCAAGTCACTTACCTGCCTGACGGAGTGGGGGAGAGTCGCCTATAATTTTCGAAGAAACCGAACAATCAAAGATCACCATGAAAAACGGATTCATGTTGTTTATGGCCTGCGCCATAACTATAGGTATGCTATTTGATCCATTCCATTTCATGAATGTCCTTTTCCTTTTATTAGTAGTCTATTTTTTAAGTAGTCTATACCACGTTTGCCCTCAGTTTCGGAATTTTTAGATAAAAACGTAGCCTAGATGTTGTTGGCGTTTTACAGTTCACACTACTAGTGGATTGTTTTTTTAGTGTTTCAGTGAATTAACCATGTAGCCTACAACTCGGGACAATGCAATCTAATTGCAGGTGCGTATGTTCGCATATTTTTTTTTCAGTCGTATCAAATCAGCTACCAATTTTTGTCCGTTTCGTTTTCCCTAGCCTACTCATTTCTTGTAGTCCCACTTAAACCACACTGTTGTACTTTGAAAGGTTTGGTTTGACTTTTTCAATCAGATAGCCGAATTGAATAGGCTAGGCTATATCTGGATTTTTAAAAAACGATAATTAACAATTAGTCGTTGCTAATATTTGTTTATATTTTATTACTCAAAACCGATAGCAACCGGACAGATGCCAGATATTTTAACACACACACATACGTGTGTGTGTGTGTGTGTGTGTTAAAATATCTGGCATCTGTCCGGTGATAAAAGTATATAGCTACTTAAGGTCCATAAATCATGTGATTATTTAAAAGGGAGTGTCGATGTAGATCACGAGAGTGTCTGAGTTTCGATTTCCAGTTTTCGCTAAAGAACAGCTGAGAAATTTTCTTGTCACAACAGGACTGGACAACCACAACAACTAAAAATGCCAGTTACAAAGTGTTAATCGCGAAGATTGAATGTTTCAATCTTATTTGTTAAGAACCTGCTATCTCTGTGGTGGTTTCCTTGTATGTGTAGGCTACTAGGCTAGTGGTCGGTGATATCCTGGCCTCTGAACCGCGCTTTCTGCGTCAGTTTACAAGTTTGCGTGCGAGTGTGTTAAAGTATTACGGGACGTGTGACCAAACTGTCCTTTAGTGGCCATATAAATGAACATGTTATTGTGTTTTATTATAGGCTAATTACTGTATGTATAATGTTCCATATTCTAAGACCATACATGTAATTATTATAGCCTAACTGTGCCCAGATCTTCGTTTGGTCTACATGCCAGATATTTAATTAGGTGTAGCCTATGCGCTGGTAGCGTATTCTACTTTTTCCACGTAGTCATTTATGGCACGAATAAACTGTAGTTGGAGTCCGACCATGGACTTCACTGCTGACCTCTCTGCTCGATAAAATCGTACGGAAATCCTTATTTCAGTTATGAAGACCGCATGAAGGTCCTTAGCAATTACGTATGATCCAACTTGCTCATTGTAATTATTACACATTTATACTATACCAAATGGTTACATTTGTTAATTAGATCCATAATAAAATTACATAATGATGTAGACATGATTCTTTGGAGCCTGTTGTAAAAAAATTACACTTATCTTTCACTGAAAATATGGTAAGCTTTGACATTTAAGTAAAGAGAATTCACATGAAGCAGGAGAGCAATTGTTGCATTTGCATTTCCTTGGAGTTTCCAAAGTCATCACGTGGGCAGTCAGGCTCGTCGCAGGAAATGCAAGACGAAGTTGCTTCATAATTCTGATTGACTTAGTCAAATTCAATTGTAAAAAGGGGAAGACAATAATAATAATTTCTCAAATATTTTCAATATCCCAAAGCACCATGGCCATCGGTCTCTTTCAGCAACAACAATCTGTAATCAGTGCTGAGCAAGATGCAAATGTCAATGACTGTTCCTTGCCTCCCCATTCCTTTATCCAAAAGTGTGGGGGAGTTTGGGTGCAATTGTGACTAACTATTGTGCATTAAGGTTTTGTTAAACCCATAAGGTTCAATTTGTCTATTATCAAGACAGCTTTTTGTGAAAAGGTATAATGTATTTTAAATGAGTTCCAAGTCTTGTTCCTGATCTTGTTATACGAAACTTCATACTTTTACAAATGTTTTTGTTCAGTTTCTGGAGTACTTGGCTTTCGCAGCATAATATTTAGCTGCCAGCATACAAAACATTTGTGAATTATAGATTTTGATTTTGAGTTTTTTTCAGCCTACTTTTGTGAAACCAAACGCTTGGACTCAGTTCCTCATTCTCAACATTGATGATGAGTGATTAATTGTCATCAACAACCAGGAACTTTGTGCCTTTTAACATGTGACCTGACATTCACTCTATAAAGTCATATGTTAACTGCTGATTCTGGCAACAGGCACATGACACTATACTGTTCCCCAGCTAATATGCCACTCTTATCTCCTATAACTTTCCTGTATTTATTATTTACTATTGAGGCCTTTGTATGGTTTCCAAAGGAGGAATTATGCTTACTTATTTACCCATTATCTATCATTCAGTCAGAATTTTATCTTGCTAAAAGGTCCGTCCTGTGGATTTCCACTCATTTCCTCTTATAAACGCCCTGATTCATACTGGGAAATTGCAGTGTGTGAAAATGGCTATTGGCAGTGAAAAAACAACAACAACAAATATATATATATATACAGTGAGCACCATAATTAATTGGATAGTGACACATTTTTTGTTATTTAGGTTCTGTACTCTAGCACTTTGAGTTGAAAGGATACAATGACAATGACAAAAGACTCTTGATATCTTATTTTCTGGTACTCCTACAAGCAATACTACACTGCCTGACCAAAAAAAAAGTCGCACACGCTAATATTTCGTTGGACCGCCTATAGCCTTGATTATGGCGCACATTCGTCGTGGCATTGTTTCGACAACCTTATGCAACGTCACAACATTTATTTCCGTCCAGAGTTGCATTAATTTTTGGCTGAGATCTTGTATTGACGAAGGGAGAGTCGAACCACTCTGTAACGTCTTCTCCAGCACATCCCAAAGACTTTCAATGGGGTTAAGGTCAGGACTCTGGTGGCCAATTCATGTGTGAAAATGATTCCTCATGCTCCCTGAACCGCTCTTTCACAATTTGAGCCTGATGAATCTTGGCATTGTCTTCCTGGAATATGCCCATTGATGGGATAACCTGGTCATTCAGTACATTCAGGTACTACAGACTGACTTCATTTTATTGCTGCATAACGTTGCTGAGCCTAGACCTGACCAATTGAAGCAACCCAGATCTTAACACTACCTCCAGAGGTTTGTACAGTGGGCACTATGCATGACGGGTGCAACGGCGACTTTTTTTTTGGCCAGGCAGTGTATAACCTCTCTGCATTTGAATGAATCTCTATGGGAATTGGGGGGTGGGACTAGATGTAGCTGTAAATTACACTGGAACAGTATGTCAAGGATCTGACCAATCAAACAAGCCTTAAACCATCACTCTGCTGCCAGATATGCAGTAGATATGGGTGGATAACTTGAAGGGTTTCTTCTCCTGACTTATTTTTCCATGGAGTTCAATGGGAAGATTTGTCATGAGAAACAACCCTTAACGTGATCCATCCATATCTATTGGGTATCTGGTAGCAGAGTGATGGTTTAAGGCTTGTTTGATCGGTCAGATCCTTGATGACTTGTCACTTGTTTGATACCTCAGACCCTTGATGACTTACAGCCATTTCGCCAAGCATGTGTTCCATACTGTTCCAGCATAATTTACAGCTAAATCTAGTCCCACCCCCCAATTCCCATAGAGATCCATTCGAATGGAGAGAAGTTATACTATCGCTTGTAAGAGTACCAGAAAATAAGATATCAATAGTCTTTTGATGTTGTTGGGTCACATACACCAGGAAGTCATGGCATACAAAGGATATGCGACCATATATTAAAAATGATTACTTTATTCTACATTATGTTAAACTGTCCAATATTTTTTGATGCCCGAAAATGGGGGGGGGGGGGGACTATGTACAAAAGGTTCTATAATTTCTAAACGGTTCATCCGATATGGATGAAAATACCCTCAAATTAAAGCTGAAGTTTGCACTTCAACCTCTGTCATTATATCCTTTCAAACTCAAAGTGCTAGAGTACAGAACCAAAATAACAAAAAATCTGTCACTGTCCAATGAATTATGATGCTCACTGTATATACACACACACACACACACACACACACACACACACACACACACACATGTACTCTGTGTGTGTGTGTGTGTGTGTGTGTGTGTGTGTGTGTGTGTGTGTGTGTGTGTGTGTGTGTGTGTGTGTGTGTGTGATACACACACTTGTATCATACCAATAAAAACTGCAGTAATAGTATACAATAAAATGTTTAACTTGAATCAGTACACACGTACATTCACGCATACAGACAGATTCAATTTAAACACAATTTAAGTATCCATAGATTCATGTCAATTTGGATGGTAAAGTCAAATGGAACAAGGTTGGGGTGACATTGTGCCATCTTGTTGGCAAGACAGGTTGTTCAGGTCTTTTCACAACAATCATCTACAGCTGTTTTTTGGTATAGATGCTGTGTTGCACATGTTTTTTCTAAGGATGATTGTCTATTATTTCTTTAAAGCTGTTGCAGCTTCACAAGATGATGAGATGAAATCCAAGCCATCTGCCGACCTTACCCCTGCTCAGGAATTCAGTGTCGGCAACACAACCACACTTCATCCCAAACCTACCACACATCATCCCAATACGACCACACCTCATCCCAAACCGACCACACATCATCCCAATACGACCACACCTCATCCCAATACGACCACACATCATCCCAAACCGACCACACATCATCCCAATACGACCACACATCATCCCAATACGACCACACATCATCCCAAACCGACCACACATCATCCCAATACGACCACACCTCATCCCAAACCTACCACACATCATCCCAATACGACCACACCTCATCCCAAACCGACCACACATCATCCCAATACGACCACACCTCATCCCAAACCGACCACACATCATCCCAATACGACCACACCTCATCCCAAACCGACCACACATCATCCCAATACGACCACACCTCATCCCAAACCGACCACACATCATCCCAATACGACCACACATGCTCCACCTCCACCACCTCCGCCACAGCCTACGCCCAAAGCCAACCTGACAGTAGGAAACTATACTCTGAGGAATGGCAAGAGTGTGTGTGCTTTGGCCACTATGGCACTGCAGATCAGAGTGCAGTATGGCCCCACAAACAAGGTCAGCTTCAGAAATGCTTTTACATTTTTGGGGGTTGTATCCAGGGCTTGGGGTAGGTTAGTAAATAGCTGGGTATTTGTTAATATTACGTGACCATTTTTGTAGTTGCTTTTAATACAGGCCTCAGGGAATACCTATTTTGTGTAGGTAAATATACCTATAAACAAATATAATTCAGCTGTAAGTGCTTCACTACACTGAAGAAATATACACTAATAGAACATTTACTGATGAAGTTTTTTTTTCAATTCATTTTTAATTGGTGGTTTCTGAAACACTTTACTTTTAACCTTTAATGGCTTCTTTTCCTATGGAGTAGAGCGACTGTCAGTTTTTGCATTAGGAGTTATGTCAAATTGTGCAGACTGATAATACTGGAAATGCGTCCAATGAATTTAATGTCCAGTTGACTGATCTTTGGAATCATAGTTCAGCAGTTGGAGTAGATTGTGTATGAAGAAGGTACAACGCCAAGTGCTAAACTGTTCTCTTGAATTTTTCAGCAGGAAGGGACCTACATTCTCCAGTCAGCAAAGACTAATGTTACGGGGAAATGTGAAAACTCTATTGTGAACTTCAACATCACTTTCAAAGAGGGGTTTATTGACTTGCATTTTCAGAAGGTAAGCATTTTAATAATGGTTGTGTTTGATCATACCCAGATGTACTTTACTCCTGTTGTTGTCTCCAGGCTGTGTGTTCAGAATTTGACATTTCCCCTGAGGAAAAAAATGTCAATTTTTCCTCTTATCAATGTGGTATTTGGCTGAGGTTTTGGATACTGTGTGAGACTATCATAGTTTTGTTCCTGCACATAGAAAATTCTGTGGACTGAGAATGGGGTACAAATAAAATTTCCTTGAGAAAAAGGGTTGCTTACTACAAATAACCACAGGCAAAACATTGACATGATGTACCTATATTACTATAGACTATGGTGTTAGGTCAACACTATAATGGTGCCTGTTCTGTTGGAACAGGCTGAGATTGAAACGGTAGATTGGTTAAAAAAAGGAACCTGGCAATTAAAGGGGAAGTTGCAACTCAAAAAGCCTATTTTTATAAACTGTAGAGAAAATAACCTTAATGTGACCAAGAAGAGCCAGTCTGAGTAGTCCAGGTGTTCATGAATAATGGGCATTGAATCATTGTCTACAAATTCTTCACAATGTTGTGGCATCATTGTACTAACAGTGTTCTGCTAAAGGTTTGAGAATTCTGTTTAGATGTGATTTCAAGCTGTCAACTTATTGTTCAACTGGCAGTAATATGCACAGACATACACATACATACCGCATATATATACATGCCGTATATGTATATCGGATCCATCCTGAAGTTTTTATATTCCTAGGAATGATGGTAAAAGTTCTGTGATTCCTCATCTCTTTCAGAATCTCACTGAGAAATCGGTCTACGTTAGCTCTGTTGCTGTGGAACTGAACTACCCTTTCCCTGCAGGTACAGAGCCATAGCACTGACTGCTGTCTGTGCCTGGAATGAAATAGACATGCATGTATTGCATCCCTGAAACTTCTATTTCAAAATTTGCACCATTTTCAATGATATCTTTCAGTTATAATGCCTTTTGCACTTAGTAACTCTCAAGTGTACAACTGTGCCATGTAGGCAGGGTTTATTTAAACAGACTCTGTGTTTCCTGCAGATATATAAGGTGGCTAAATATTAACAGAAGACAGGTGATTGAATCAATGTGAACTTACCTTAGCCTACACATGAACTGCTGTAAGTTAGCATGGACATGTCTTGTAAGGCTTTGTCGGATTTGCTTTGTAGTCGCGTCAATGACCTTCAATATGCACTTATTGTACGTCGCTTTGGATAAAAGCGTCTGCCAAATGATTATAATGTAATGTAATGTAAGGAGACATTTACAAAACTTTGTCCAATTCATGACAAATTTTTTTCAAACCAAGCACAATGTTGAATGGTTGAATTAACTGCACAGTTGCTTGTAGTGTGTTTAATGATATGACTAGAACAGTGCTCCCTTTATTCTATCTAACTATTATCCCTTATGGGGACATTCGGTTGCCATTTGTGCACACAGAGACAATGTGTACAGGTATGTCAAGGTACTAATAGTTTTAAGTGATGAAACCAGTCAATGTGTCAGTAGATCAAGTGAAATATATAGTGATGTCATTGTCAATAGACCTACAGAGTAAAATATATTTTTCTCTTTTGATTTATAGCGACTAAAACCAAGTTTACCGCCAGTAACAATACGGTGAAGCTCTTCCTTGCAGCGATTGGTCACTCCTACTCCTGCAAGAGCCAATCGGTGTACTTAGGACAAGGCCTCTATTTGGATATGACCAAAGGCAGGATGCAGGCTTTCAACATCACCAACATCAACAGCTTTGGCCCCCGTATGTGTCTACCTAATACATTGCAATGTGTCCATATATTTTTAAATAGTCTTCGGAAATGTTGTTTTTGTGAATGTTAACTTGCTGCCAAAATTGGCAAGAAAACATTTGCAGAGATAAAATATGGGTTTAAAGTTTTATAAATCTGCCATATGAATCCCACTGATGTTAAGTGTGAACCAGTTTACAGAATTGTAAAGTGTTTTTGAATAATTTGAATAATTTCAAAATATTTGTGCTAAATTCTTTGTTTGCTAATTTATGTGGTTTGGGGTTTACATGTGTTAGGATTCAAGTGATTCTGACATTAGGCAGCACCAACTGTATTCACCAGCAACTGTCTTCTCTCCAAACAGCCGACCCATGCCCTGCTGACAAGCCAGACTACCGTGCGGCTATAGCTGTGGGCGTAGTCCTGCTTATTCTCATAATCATCGTCGTCGTGGCTTACATCATTGGCAGAAGGAAGAGGACTGGTGGCTACCAGACTCTCTGAAATCCCAAATCCACCAGAGGCTAATGAGATTTAAAGAGGGGGAAGGTTAAACGCATTGCATTAGTGAGTTAATCTTTTTTTTTTTGTATCCTACATGGAATACCTGCTATGTAAATAAATTGACAGAGGATATTTAATATCTTTCTCTCCTAATATCCTCTTGCACTCAGTTTCAGTTCTGCAGGTCTGGCAGTTTTAGTGCCACAGATTTTAGAGAGGAGACACCTTTTCAATTTAAAGTTTACTTTCACGTGTAAAAGGCCAAGGTGATTGGGTTTCAGTTTTGTTAAAATCCTGAGAGTGAACAAAGTTCAAAATTCATGTGGTCCTCAGAAATACGACCAGCCTCGCTGTCTCAAAAGTACATTCTCCATTACTACACCAGTACTTGTGTTAACATTGAAACTGATTTATGTACAGAACAGCGTTTGCATGCAATTTCCATTTTTTTTTCCCTCAGCCCTCATTTGTAATCATTAAGCATCCACAACCACTAATACTCCCTCCACAATACTCCCATCCACAACCACTAAATACTCCCCCCACAATACTCCCATCCACAACCACTAACCGCTCCCCCCACAATACTCCCATCCACAACCACTAACCGCTCCCCCCACAATACTCCCATCACTGATTTTGTGTATATTTCTTGTTTAAGGAAAATTTTGTCTGTTTGCTGTTGTGCTTGTGATCATATGCCACATTTGACTAAGGTAATGGATGCAGTACAAAGTTCTACTTATTTTTAATGTCCATTTATAGTGTTCCAGAAGAGTCTTTATTGATCTGTTATTGAATACTGTTATTCTTACAAACTGGATACAACTCGTTAGAAACAAACAAAATCCTCATGACTAAAGCCAATTGTATACAATGCCAATTCTGACAACTTGATTAGAATTTCAGAGACTCATCAAGATGATTGATCTGTGGTTCTTTCAACTAGCTTCTGTTTGTCAGCTTGACAGAGGGAGCATGTAACGTCCTTGTGCAGCATTCTGTAATGCTGAAATACTGAAAGTGCACAAAAAGAAAGGCTTATTGTTTCAATGTAGTTTCCAGTGCCAAGAATGGATAGATATTTTCATGCATAGGTTTTGTTGAAATTTATCCGTGGCTGTTTATTTTGTTTGTCCATTCTAGCACACAAGTGATTTCCTGTTTTCATAATCCATGGTTTCAGATTTAATTTCTGAGGGATTATCTTATTAAATGCAGTAATTTTGGAGCCTTGGACCCCTGATGGGGATGCCCTTGGAAAAATAGTACAAACCTTAATTATTCTACTGAATGAACCTGCAGGATTTGAAGGAATGCCACACATTCTCTCCACTTTCTTCAGTGCAGGCCTGTGTGTTTGTGTCAGCTTGATGAACTGAATGAAATTGTAGACATAATTTTGGATTTAAAGGATTGTCAAAGGGAAGAAGCAGAATCTTGACCTCAATGGATTTGTAGAAGGGATTTTATTAGCTAGATTTGTTTGGTCAGGTTTTTGATATCTGGGTTCAGATGTGCCATATTTATTTATGGAATATACGTATCAGTTTCTAATGGGGACTGCTTTGCTGTCAAAACAAATTAAAAAGTGCCTATTTGTGTTTTAAATGTGTGCTTACAATGACAATAAAGTTTTCTATCTTCAATCATAGTATTTTTATTTGGTGGCAATAGAAGTTTGGCAGTTATTCTGTGGGAGTATGTAACGTGAACAATTTAAAATACGGTAATTGCTGGAACTGACAATAGATTGACAAAACAAAAAAAAGTCTAGGCCATTGTGTTGTACTGTAAATAGTGTCACCATGGGTGTTTTTATGTTTTTTGGCACCTGGTTTTATACCTCGTTGTCTTTACTCTGCTCAGAGTAGAATCTGAATGGAATGGTGTTCTGTAACAGAACTAGGGAGGGCCAGAGGGATTCGAATTCCACTGAACATGTTTAAGCACTGGGCTTTGGTACCCTGGAAACCCAGTTTAAATTTTCAAAAAACCACATTACATTTCATGATGGGAGTGGCATTATAATTGCCATGAACATAGAACAATAAAATGCCAGCTTTTGCGTCAATAGCCAGAGGCCATTTTGACAATAGCCCTTACCTTTTGAAAAACAAATGAATACCATTACAATCAGTGGCACCTTGTGAATTTTAAGTTGCTGTTCTAGTTCATGTGGTCTGGCATTTAATCTAGAATGGTATGCAAATATTTTAAATTCTGTACAGTGAGATCATCCTGCTGTGAAACATACAGCCCGTGTGTTGCTTTCAGGGTGTCTAAATCGGCACACTTCCATACTTTTGAGTATGCTTGTTGAGAAAGTGAAATTTTGTCCTAATGTAGTATACTTAAAACCCCCAAATTGTATACTTCCGGGTTTTGCGGAATATATTCCTTAGAGCAGGGATCTCAAACTCCAGTCCTGGAGGGCCGCTGTGTCTGCTGGTTTTTGTGATTTCCTTTCAATCAGCAGCCAATTTAGGCCTTGGAAACAAGGTGTGCAGACTCTTTAGCCAATCAATGACTTAAATTAAACACTTAAGTGCAGGAACACATCGAAAACCAGCAGACACAGCAGCCCTCCAGGATATGAGTTTGAGATCCCTGCCTTAGAGTATACAATATGTACAAGAGACAAAGCCAATAGAAACCTATGGGGAATACATCAGACCCAGGGAGTCTTCCTTTTGCGCTCATCTCACATCTCGCAGTTGTCTGCTTGGAGTCACATATACAGCGAGGATGGCACAGGAAGTGACATGAAGACAGCTACGTCAGTCTTCTGAGTATGTAATTGGTTGCCAACTAGCGCCCGAAAATAAGACAGGCCAGAATTGAAAAAAAGTATATTGTGTGGTAAGACAAAAATATGAGATCAATATATGGGTGGAAGTTTTTTTTTTTTTGCTGTCAAAAAAATGGAGCCCAATGGGGAAACTTTTTGAGCACAAATTATAGGTATCAGCAGAGGGCGTCATCATATCCGGTGTGGAGGTTGAGCCGAAAGCTGGCCCCTCTGTATATCTGGGATCAAGTAAGCGAACATTTGCTGACATTTTCCTTCAACAATAAAGACAACACGGTTGTGCAGAAGTGGGACGTCTTACACCACTTCCACAGTATGGTTGGAAAATTGTATACTAAACAGTATATGTTACACAGCTGCTAGTACACATGGCAAAGTAGATAAGGCTCTGATTTGGACACAGCCCAGGCCATTTTGGTGCATGATTTTAGACAAAGTTCAGAATTAACAGGTTTTAAAACCATGTTGAACAGAACTGGGGTGTAGTGTGTATTCCAAATCAGTACAAGCATCCTTTAATTTTAGCTACAGGTGACAGACCTTCAGATTTCACAAAACCAAGCCACTTTGAATTCAATTGGTGGGGGACCCACACAAGCTAGTATCAAGTGAAATTTAACATTTAGCCAAGTAACACACAATGGGGTACAAGAAATGAAGTGGAGCTTAATTCATGCAGGTTTTATTAGCCCAGCCAGTAACGTGTCGATATGAATCTACGTCGTCTTCTGTACAGTAGAACAGCAGCGCAGGCCAGTCCCACGGCAGCCACCACACACACTATCCCTACAACTTCAGGGGCGAAAGCAAGAGTGAGGAGAGAGCAACTGGCACAGTGAGGATGTAAGGTTTGTAAGATGGCCCCTTTGATTACCTGAATGGTTGGAGTGTTGCTTTTTCTGGACATCCGTTTTGGTCTCAGTTTCCATTAGAGGGCCGTCCCTGTGCTGGACAAATACAGTGACTAAAGGGTCACCCTCCCAGGTGGCTGGGCCACCCATCCTCCAGTCACAAGTGGAGTCACAACAGCCACACACATGGTCTTCCCCGTCCACAGACCTCCACCTACAGACAGAACAGGGAGTGAAATCACCCTGGATCACACCTGCCTTAGCTTCCCCACACCAACTCACCTTTTACCCTCAGTGTAACAGGTTTTCTGGACAGAGTCCACATTCTGAGATGCGGCCGTTGCCTTCAGGTGACAGGTAATGTAGATCTACAGAAGATAATCTTTTGTTTAATTAAGAGATGGTCAACAAAACCGCAGTTATAAAAGCACCGCTTCTGTGAAAGGCCAAGAACACTCACAGAGCTCCGTGCTTCCTTGTGGAATCTGAAGGCTTCCAGCTGCAGCAGAAGCTTGTCATCCTGTGTTCGGTTAAGGAAGTGGGACGTCGATCCAGTTAGCCTAGCATCAGTAAGGCACCTGGAAAGTAATCGAAGCTTAAGTGGCATAAACAGCATACTGAGGCTATCAGGCGATCTCCAGGGTGGGTGGGGAGAGAATCCACTTACCCATGATTCTCAATGAAGGCATATCTAGGGACTGCAGTGATGTCAGGCACTAAGGTGGCCACACAGCTGTCCACAAAGACACGAAGATTCGCATGATTTGTCAGGATGACAGAGGCTTCAATATGAATTAAATCTCCCGGGAAGTACACATTGGAGGGTCTCTCAGCATGCCAGTCATCTGCAAATTTAAGTACAGCACCTGAGTGGAGAGCTACACAAAATAGCGGCGTTAATATAAAATTTTACCTACCAGTCATGAGCCTGAGGGAGAACTCAATCTGTTCAGCAGACGTAGTGGTGGTAACAGGGATCCAGGTGGGCTTAAGGACATTGCTGCTCACATTAGGCGTCCTGTTTTAAACATACCAGAATGCATTTTGAAATAAGTCATTTGTAGAATTGCACAAAGACCACAATGGCCAACACCCAGCTGCACTCACCTCAAGTAGTGGCACTGAATGCCAATTTCCACTGTATTGGCTCTCACAATAGAGGTTCCACCAATGGCTGATGGTTTGTAGTAAAGAGTGAAACTATAGACGATGTAATCCCCAACAACCTGGTGCATAGAAAAGCAGTGTCATAACCAATCCAGTTGTCAGGGTAGCCAAGCAATGTTCCATGTACCTGTAGCATGCTTTGACATTCCTGTAGCGATGACTCTGCAAGCAGGTATGGCAAGTTGTCTTGCCGTTTAAATGGGCAACCTCCCAGGCTGAGATCAGATGGCTGGATTAGTTGGCCAGGAACAAGAAAATCCCGCTCTACTGCTACCTGGATGGACGCCTCCCTGCACTGTGCCTGCACAGCCTGGAGCACCAACGCTACCTGTTGGGGAGCGACAGAATGGTGCCTGACTGACAGTACCGCTTGTGGTTGGCCTGATACCAGTCGAAAAACATGCACGATGAGAAAACTCTTTAATAAAAAACAAACATTAACAAAAGTGGACCTCATGTTTCCTGCTCAACCTTTCTGGAAGAACAAACCACAAGTAAGGAATGTGGAATATAAGCAGCTTATATGAACATAAGTCATTAAGGTAAATTGATTTCAGATTTTTGGGTTAATTGGAGAAAATTTTCACTTTACATAGCTGTTGGCCCCTTGCAATGGATTGTTGTTTATGCCAGGGCAGAGGTAGGCAACCCTGATCCTGGAGAGCCGCAGGGTTTACTGGTTTTTGTTTTCCCCTTAAATGCAGCAACTCCTTAGACCAGGGGTGTCCAATCTTACCCGAAAAGGGCCGGTGTGGGTGCAGGCTTTTGTTCTAGCCCAGCACTATGACACCTGATTCTACTTATCAAGGTCTTGATTGAAGAGCACGATTAGCTAATTAGTTGAATCAGGTGTTGTAGTGCTGGGCTAAAACAAAAACCTGCACCCGCACCGGCCCTTTCCGGATAAGATTGGACACCCCTGCCTTAGACCAAAGAAACCAGGTGAGGTGAGTTAACTGTGTAATCAACTGCTTTAATTGATCAATTAAGTGGCGAGTAACAACCAAAACCAGCAGACCCTGCAGCTCTCCAGGACCAGGGTTGCCTACCCCTGCCCTGGCATAAACAACAATCCATTGCAATCTCCTGATCAATGTTTTTCCTTAAACCTATCAGTGGCAGCTCCTGAGCTGAAAATTGGGGGTAGCGGAAAACTTCCCTTTAAACTGATTATTGTCTTAATAATGTTTCAATCCATTTCCTTGATTAACAATAGGCTACATCAGCGTTTAATTCACCAATTACTCAATGCCATCAAATGTAGCCGGTTCTCCTCAATTAGGCTATTAGGCAAGTAATAAAATTATTTTAACTTGCGTCGCAAAATTGTGCACATTTTAATCAACATTCTAATTGTGGATACATGTGCTCTTCGTTCTCCGCACTCTTAATTCCGAAAATATTAATGGAAATTAAATGATCTTAAAGCTCAGCTTTTGTTAGATTATTTTTTTTATTTAGCACAACCTGCAATAAAAAAATAATCTAACCTATAATAATAATCTAAAAGTTTTCCGCTACCCCAATTTTCAGCTCAGGAGCCGCCACTGAAACCTATCTTGACACATTTGCAGTTTTAGTTTGTTGCCATCTGCTTTGTCTTAAACTCTTCACTGTCCATAATTAGTTTATTTTGAAACACCAGGTTTCAGCATATTCAGCCATTATAACCTTATCTGATTTCACCTGTGAGTCTATAATTTAATTGGTTAAAAACATCTAACATCTTTCAAAAAGAATCACTTGCCATATAAATAATGAAAGCAGTAATTAAGAACTGAAGAATACATAATGACAAGAACAGGTCATTCAGCCCCTCTTGGCTCTTGGGGACAGTCCATTAACCATAAGCAATAGTTGACCCGACTAATTAAAAATTCTGGGATGTGAATATGGGATGTTTATTCTTCATGGCAATAATTTCTGACATAATGTGGCCTGAAGAGAGTAAATATGCCCTCAACAAGCATTTATATGTCTAATTAAGATCAATTAGTAGTTCAATTCAGGAATTGTGTATGAAACAAAAACAAGCATACCAATGGGTCCCAGAGCCCCGGGTTCATACAATGTTTGATATATTCTATTACATAATTCTTATCAGGATGATGTGCTTAAATATTAAGTGATGCATTTAAAGCCCCTGTGTACAATCACTTTTTAAAGTAAGTATACTTACTTTTTTCTGTATAGATATTCACTTCAAGGTCAATTCTGATTGGCAGGCCACTAAACAATCACATTGCTGATGAGTTAAAATGTAAATACCATGCTAATTGTGCAATAAACATGGGCTGTGTCTAGATCAGAGCTCTATCTACTGTGTCCTGTGTACTGTTTAGTACACGACGTGCAGTATGCAAAAAATACCCTCTATACTATTTTCCAACCGTACTGTGGAAGTGTTGAAAGACGTCCCACCCTTATGCGGTTATGTCACGTGTTGTTTTTGTTGTTGAAGGAAAACGTCAGTGAAGCTGCGCCACATTTTTTAAAATGAAGCTGCACATCATATTTATCTGCACATTGAGTGCTACACAGTGCAAATTAAACAGCACACTTCTGCCAGTGCACTGTACGCAGGAGACAAGGCGCAGTAGATAGGGCTCTGATTCAGACACAGCCCAGGATTTCTGAGTTAGCTGTATAACTGCACTAAGTAAAACAGCTCTTTTTACCACAGTCCATGATCCAGATTTGGGAGGGCTCCGGGTTTTATTCAATGCAGTTATCCAGCTAACTCAGTTATCCTGGGCTGTGTCCGAATACGACCCCCGGGCTGCGTTCAGCCCCGACAAAACGTAGCAAAACGTTTATTTAAACGGAAACAGTGGTGCGTTGAACACCTGTTGTGTGACGCAAGCGTTGCAACTATGGCAGCTGAGAAGGTCATTCTTTGCGTTCTTTTCGAAGAATTTTCGGAGCCTGATGAAATCGGTTTAAATACGTGTTTAATACTCCAAAATACGTTCGATGTTACAGTCATGCCCTTGCAGTCCAGAATAGCAGAGAACGTCCCAATCGAGTGAAGGGGTATGTGGAAACTGTGGTTCCTAAGTATAGTGATCCAACATTTGACTCGCATTTCAGGATGACAAGGCAACCATTTCAGGTGAAGGATAATCCACTTCTTACATTCGAGACTGTGTTAAAATCTATAGGAGCCAATTATATTAGGCCTATCATTAGGCATTGCTGATCACTGTTGTGATATGCTATTGTAATATTTGCCATTATATATTTAGAGGAGTAGAAAAGTTTATGAAAGTGTCACTCCACAATGGTACATACAATAGCAAAAGATACAAACATGTCTTCAATTGTTGTAGACGCATTTGTAAAGGACTTTAGTTGGATCCATTGTGCGCACTGCCTTTTTAATATGGCGGGGTTTATATACACGTTGCTGCTGATTGGGTAACACCTCTAACACACCCATCAAACGAGAGAAAACGTACCTCAAAGCCCGTTGCACACCGTTTCGAGGAAACATGTCGTTCAACCCGGAAACCGTAGCAAAACGGTGCACACCGTTTTCAGATTGAACGTGGCCCTGGTCCCTGTCCACTCAGACCCCTGTCTACTATGTGCCCTGTCCCCTCACATTGCAAGCAGTGTGCGAAAGAAATCCCGCAAAACTCTTTCCAAACTAGTGAGAAAGTAGTTCGTAATATCTTTTTACATTTTTTTATTTTTATTGAGAATATCAATCAGTTAACATATGACAATTGTTACAAAGTGTAGACTATGAATGAAGATAGAATTAACAAAAATAAAAAAGTATTTCGTAATATGACCCACTCTTGTACCATAGATATGCATATACGCTCTACGTCTTTTACGTTTTTACTTCCGAGTTACTTACTTAAATTGTTGGATGAGTGCACAGTTCTGCAGATGATGTGAGGTCCCCGGTTTACATCCCGGGTTTTCCTTTTGTCTCAGAGTCCACCCCGTGTTTTCCCTCTCTCCCTCCAACTTGTGTGTTGCACTCCCCACACCTGCATTGTGTTTGCCTCTCCCGTGTCTTCGTTAGCCTTTCCCCACCTGTTGCTCGTTTTGTCCTCGTCATGTCGTGTATATAGTCTGCCCCGTCACTTTGTTCGGGGCCGGACCATATTGTGTTTGCTTGTGAGCTGGGTTTCCCGTGTTCCGTCTCACCATGTTCCGTCTCGTACCCTCTCGTTATGTACCTCCTTAGTCATGTCTTGTTCCATAGCTTTGCAGCCAATTGTATCGCAAATAGATTCATTACTCGAAGCCTCATTCAACACAGTGTACACTAGTGACACCGGCTGGTAAAAGTAATTTAGAGCAACGAAATCATTACAAATTCCACCCCTGGTTCAAAATAACGAAGTTGCCGCGAGCTAACAGCAAGCGACCCTTTAGCTCACTGGTAACGCGTCGGACTTCAGAGCCATTTATGTAGGCTACCAGTTCAAAACCCCGCTCAGGCGATACACATACAAACATACTCATAATTTATATTTGTAACTGTCATTAGGCTAGATTTGTTTTATACTAAGATATATTACCTATAAAATAATATATGTAATATTATATTAACTTTCAAAATTAAAAAAACAGGAAGATTGATATAAAGGGGGACAACATTTGTGTGGGGTTCTATTGAGCAGTAAAAGTGTGTCTGGTCTGGGACTGGGAGTGCTTCGGTAACCAGGCAGTGAAAGTGAATGTGCTTCAGTATGGGCAGTGAAAGGGAAGGTGCTTTTGTGACTGAAAAGGGGGGGGTTTATAGATTTTTATTAACGGCCTCATCAAGTTCTTGCTTTCTGGAACCTATGGCAAAATAACAATATGCAAATGTATTTTTATCAACATGTATGTCAGTATGATTATGATAAAGCAACCATAACTGCTATTAAAAAGTAAAATAAATAAATAAATAAATAACCTCCGCTGGTTTCTTGCTCATTGGCAGGTGCATTTTCATGCATTGTCCGATAATGCCTGGACGAGGTATAATTGCTGTAAGCCAGCTCCTTTAGGCACAGCAAGCACTTTACCTTCCCTTCAAAATTAAATAATATGCCATTTGAGAAGGAATGCAGATGATAACGATAATGAGAAAGAATAAGAAATAACAATCAAATCATAATATTAAACAAATCGTAATAATCTGCTGTAGTTACGTTAAAATAACAACCAACGAACTACATGCACAGTCGATTGCTAGCCCAGTGTTCGAATAGCGTTTCAGTGTGTTTTTATATCTACGCCACTTAGGCCTGCCTTATTTGGAGATATCGGGTCAAAATATTCCCAAGCAGGAGAAGATTTTCGCTTCCATGCAGGTTGCATTAGCCTATTTTTGTACAAAAACGACAAAACTGTACAAAAGTTGTACAAAAAAATAAATAAAAATACTCCAAAGATTCCTCAAAAAAATACTCCAAAAACGTTCAATAGCAATAATACCAATAATAATAAACTCTCCGCAACAACCCTCGAAATAAGGGGGGTATCGCTCCTTTATATCTAGCTACAATTCAAAACCCCTAATTCCGCCCAAAACGCAAAACAAAGCGATCACGTGGTTCTACAGCACCCGAGGCCTCGTTTGTCATCGATCACGTGCTTCTCTGAAAGTGATACAAGCTTCGGTGCGAGGCTTCTGTAGAAACTGCCCTACGTACTCGACACACAGCTCGGAGCTTCGGTATCATCCGTAACATCACTATAGTCTGGCCAATCAGTACCATTAATTGTTCATTCAATTAATTACATGGGAGAAAGAAACCTAGGGCCACGTGTTATGTCTAATTCTGTTCCCTCTAGTGTTGCCGTGCAGTGCAATGATTTCAGGAATTAGCGTAGCGCGCGTTTTGCAATCACAAGAAGGAATGCTCGTGACACTGGTGTTTCTACGCATAGCAATATTTCCCAGTATTTCTACGTTTTTATGTTGGCTATAGACCGACCTTTCTGGAAATGGACAAATCGCTGAAAACCTACTGGAAGTCATTGCTATCTGTAGAAACACCAATGGCACGAGCATTCCTTTTTGTGAGCGAGTTGATTGCAAAAAGCGCGCTACGCTAATTCCTGAAATCATTGTACTGCAACGCTAGGGGGACGCGATTTCTTGGGGGAACATAATTCGACAGGTCTGTTTTGGATTGGAGGTCCAGATGTGAATATCCACACCACAGAGCGTTAAATGTAGCTACACGTCTATGGCAGATACTCCCGAGTCCGACTCAAGAAGTGGGGGACGGATTAGAAAGTAGGCTACCCAAGTTTTGTGTGTCCTGGGAGTGAATTCCTATTACGAAAGCAAGGGCTTGGCTGAGAGACGCAGCGCAGCACGAAGTAGGCTAGGCTAGAGACACAGGAAAAAACGGGCCGTTGGTAATAAGAGGTAACTGTCCCTAACCAAAAGTTAAGTTTAAGTTAAAATTCGACATGAAAATCGTGAGATGTGTGTATTTTTTGCGATAATTTTAACACATTTATTTTGGATAGATTGAAATCCGTTGCAGGGGTTTGCATCAACAATTCCTAAGTTTTCGGTGATTGCGTAAATGCAATCTAGTTAAAAGCGATTCCGTTTAAAATTACGAATATGACGGTTTGCAATAAAAAGTTAGTGATTTGTTGCACAGCCTACTTTTAATTTAGCTATGGACTTTCGAAAGGGCTATCCTTCGCGATTCTTTATCAGTAAATACGTAGGATAGTATAAGTGTATCGTACTAGTAATGACAGTAAGTACATAAAGATATCTGATGTTGTGAAGTAGGCATATCCTACGGTTCGCGCGTTTAGCTTATAAACTAGGCTACTTCTACCACAAATAGGCTACAAGTAGCCTATGTCTGAATAGGTCATTTAGCTACATTTGGAAAACCTGGACGTGGGTATTTTTTTGAAGTGTTAAAAGGTTAAACATGGGCAAAACACGTTGAAATTGGTCACATTTTATAATATGGCATTTCTAATGTAGGCTAACATTGAATCATTTTCGAATAGTAGGCCTAATCTTCATTGTCATTCAGAAAGAAATGGAAGCTGTTGCCATTAACGATCAGCCTTCCACCAACATCCCTGGAAACGAGGATGGTCCGCTTGTTGCAGTAACTTTTCAGAAGAATCCTCATCAAGTACAGAAGTACCTTGAGGCAGAACCCAAGGCCCTTGGGGTGCGTAAATTGTCGATATTCCTCTATGTATCGTCTTTTTTTAAATTTTTATAAATGTGTCGAAAAATGAAATGTTATTTTCCCCATGATTGCATTTGAAAGAAGAATAATAAAATACATGTTCAGGTATCACTTACCTACCCTTAATTAAAATGGTGAATTTTATTTATGATTTAACAAATGTGGTCAGCAATGTGTCAATATAACAAATGTGAATGAATGGGGTCACAGGGATGAGCGAATACCAGTTTGTTACATTTGTTTGATTGTAATTCCTCTCTCCCAATAGTTGACTCAGATCACACTTGGTGTGCTTCAGTTCAGCATGTACTTGGGCATTTTCAGCACTGAGTATGACTCAGTTCCAAGTGTAGTCATGCTGGTCGTTGGGTCACTGTTTGTAAGTATCCATTATACTTACAGTTGCACATGTACAGTTAAATGCAAAAGTATTGTATCAGTGACATAATTTTTGTTGTTTTAGCTCTGTACTCCAGCACATTGGATTTGAAATGAAACAATGAATATGAGGTTACAGTGCCGAGACTCAGCTTTAATTTAAGGGTATTTACAGTGCATCCGGAAAGTATTCACAGCGCTTCACTTTTTCCACATTTTGTTCTGTTACAGCCTTATTCCAAAATTGATTAAATAAATTTTTTCCCTCAAAATTCTACACACAACACCCCATAATGACAATGTGAAAAAAGTTTTTTTGAGATTTTTGCAAATTTATTAAAAATAAAAAACTAAAATTTCTCATTTACAAAAGTATTCATACCCTTTGCTTTAACGTATTTTTAAAGTATCATATTTCATATTTGGTCGCATATCCTTTACATGCTGTTACTTCCTGAAGTCTGTGACCATCAACATCAAAAAACTGTCGATATCTTATTTTCAGGTACTGTTACAAGCGATACTATAACCTCTCTGCATTTGAATGGATCTCTATGGAAATTGGGGGGTGAGACTAGATTCAGCTGTAAATTACACTGGTACAGTATGGAACACATGGCTGGCTAAATGGCTGTAAGTTATCAAGGGTCTGAGCTATCAAACGAGCCCCAAACCATCACTCTGTTGCCATATATGGAGTTCTATAGGAAAATGAGTCCGGATCCACATCTACTCCATATCTTAGTTTTTTATTTTTAATAAATTTTCAAAAATCTCAAAAAAACTTTTTTCACATTGTCATTATGGGGTGTTGTGTGTAGAATTTTGAGGGAAAAAATGAATTTAATCAATTTTGGAATAAGGCTGTAACAGAACAAAATGTGGAAAAAGTGAAGCGCTGTGAATACTTTCCGGATGCACTGTACATCCATATCAGGTGATCTGTGTAGGAACTACAGCCCTTTTTGTCAATGTGTCACTGTCCCAATACCCGGTACATGGTATTTTTGTTGATTTATACCAGTCTGTATTTTCCAGTACAACCTGTCCCTGTTGCCTCCTCTCTCTTGACAATTATTGTGCACATCCTATATGAAGTCTAAGTCTACCTAAATATATGTATTTTACCATTATTTGAAATGTACAGTGGGGACGGAAACACAATTTTTGTTGTTTTGGCTCTGTACACCAGAACATATTAGAAATAGTAGTTATAGTAATAGTTTAAATAGTTATTTTTCAATAGTTCAATAGGAAAATGAGTCAGTAGAAAGTCATCCATCCATATCTACTGCATATCTGGCAGCTGGAGTGATGGTTTGAGGCCTTGATGACTTACAGCTATTTAGCCAACCATGTGATCCATAATGTTCCAGCATAATTTACTTGCTTAATCTAGCCCCCACTCCAATTCCCATAGAGATCCATTCAAATGCAGAGAGGTTATACTATTGCTTGTAAGATTACCAGAAAATAAGATATCATAAGAGTAATTTGATGTTGTTGGGTCACAGACATCAGAATGTCATGGTATGCAAAGGATATGCAACCAAATATTAAATATGATGTCTTTATTTAAGTTTGTTAATTTGTCCAATTACTTTTCATCCCCTAAAATGGGGGGACTGTGTATAAAAAATGGCTATAATTGCTAAACGTTTCACCTGATATGGATGTAAAAACCCTCAAATTAAAGTTGAAAATCTGCACTTTAACCTCATAGCCACTGCTCCATTTCAAATCCAATGTTCAGAGCCAAAACAACAATTGTGTCACTGCCTGAATACTTTCTATCCCCACTGTACATCATGATGGTTGGTTATATTGCTTTATGCCTGTTAAATATTATATTTGCCCTTATGCTGTAATTGGTGTCTTTAGGTCATTACAATAATCACAATCAGTAATCATTACATGTCAGATAATATATGTATAATGTGCGTTTTTTTATTAACAAGTTGTCTAGCACAAATTGGAGTGAACCTCAGCAGTCTAATACATGTTTCTACTTGTGAAGTGTTTATATTAAAACAACATGAATTATGTGTTATATACTACTCAAAAGAAGTTAAGGGTCAAAAATATTTGTGCATATAAATATAGGCTAACATGCTAAAATGGTGACGACTAATGACAAAATAATTCTTTGATGGCTCAAGAACAGAAAACACAAAACAAAAAACTTTTGATTAGACACTAGTTTATTACCCTGGAGGTTGACGGCAGGGACGTGATGGGATCGAACTCGCCGCCCTAGTTCATCCCACACATGCTCAATGCGTGACAAGTCGGGTGAATATGCAGGCAAATCCATGTGCTGAACGTTCTGCACATGGTTTGGCCTGCATATTCACCCGACTTGTCACCCATTCACCCGACTTGAACCTCCAGCAACTGGCTCAGCGATTAGTCACAGAATGGCTAGCGATCCCTCAACGTTATTTCCAACGCCTGATCAACAGCATGCGCCAACGTTGTCAAGAATGTCTGAATGCTAACAGTGGCTACACCAGTTACTGAAGCTTCTGCGACTTGTGTGAACATCATTTTGGGGGGGTGCATGACTTTTTTCATCAGGGTAATAAACTAGTGTCTAATCAAAAGTTTTTTGTTTTGTGTTTTCTGTTCTTGAGCCATCAAAGAATTATTTTGTCATTAGTCGTCACCATTTTAACTTGTTGGCCTATATTTATATGCACAAATATTTTTGACCCTTAATTTCTTTTGAGTAGTATATTAAGTGAGATTGTGAGACATATGCAGGAAAATTTGTGCCAATATGAATTAATTAAATAAATATGTAAATAAAAAGTGAGATGTCAACCTAAATAATTCAATGTAAAATTTGTTTCCACATTTAGTTATTTATGTCCTAACTTAAGTTTTGTATTTCCATATTTAATTATTTCCACATTTAATTACTTCAAGATAGTTGGCATACATGAGAAATAATTCAAATCTGTCAACATTTCCCATCAAAGCCGGTGAACAGAGTCTAATTTCCGATTTGTTGAATTTTATAGACCCGCCCTGAAAACCCCATCAGTCTGGATTTTACCTAGATTCAGAGCTGTTATCCAATCTAAATTATTTTTGCATGGATCAGTTGATTTTACCAGAGATTTTATAGTCTCTATGGGCTTTGATTTTACGTAGATTCAGAGTCCTTGATTAGAGACAATTTGTCAGGAGAAACAACCCTTAAAATGATCCATCCATATCTACTGCATATCTGGCAGCAGAGTGATGGTTTGAGGCTCGTTTGATACCTCAGAGTTATACAACCCTTATGAGCATATAGCTTTTAAATTCAATTCAATTCAAGTCAATTTTATTTGTATAGCGCTTTTTACAGAGAACTGTCACAAAGACGCTGCACAGGAAAACAGAAGGAAAATTGAGCAAAAAACCAGGCCTTAGCCCCCAACC
Organism: Synaphobranchus kaupii; assembly: GCA_029718625.1. Lineage (NCBI taxonomy): Eukaryota > Metazoa > Chordata > Actinopteri > Anguilliformes > Synaphobranchidae > Synaphobranchus > Synaphobranchus kaupii. Next base: position 17,845,091 of record CM056393.1, read on the forward strand.
AGCAAAATGAGGTAAAAAAACTCCCCGCTAGGGGAGAAAAAACACTGAACATTGGTGAGAAAAAACTCCCCAGTGGGAAGAAATCTCAGAAGGAACCTGGCTAGAGAGGGGGTGCCCATCCTTCGCTGGCCGGCCCGGTTTAGACTAAAGGTGGACTGAATGGTAATAGGCAATAATCAATTCAAAGGGGCGGGGTGTTGCATCTGGGACTCCGGTTGCGTGAAGTTGGGAGGATAAACCAAAAGAGGGACAGGTCCGAAGCAGTCTGCAAACTCAGGGTGAGGGGCATAACTGGAGCAGTCTGCAAACTCAGGGCAAGAGGGGGACGGGCCGGATTAATCTGTAGCTCAGGGTGAGAGAGGAAAAGAGAAGGTTAGGCCCCCCCCCCCCCCGCCCCCGACATCCTTAACTATAGGAGTGACTAAAGAGGTACGTTTTTAGCCTACACTTAAAGACAGAAAGTGTGTCTGAAGCCTGTACATACATGGGAAGATTATTCCATAAGAAAGGAGCTCTGTAAGAGAAAGCTCTGCCACCAATTGTAATTTCAGATATAATAGGAATTTTCAAATAGCCAGCACTTTGAGAGCAAAATAATCCAGGAGGACAGTAAGGAATGAGTAAATCACTAAAATATTCTGGGGCCAATCCATTTAAAGCTTTAAATGCTAGAAGTAAAATCTTGTAGTCAATTCTGAATTTGACAGGCAGCCAATGAAGAGTTTTGAGCACCGGGCTGATATGCTCCCATTTCTTGGTTCTAGTAAGAACCCTAGCAGCTGCATTCTGTACAAGTTGGAGACGATTCAGGGCTGAGCCAGTGCAACCAGACAATAAAGCATTACAGTAATCTAGTCGAGAGGTTACAAAGGCATGAACCATTTTTTCAGCATCTTCCAGGGACAACACCTTCCTTAATTTAGATATATTCCTCAGGTGGAAGAAGGCCATTCTTGTGATATTGTTAATATAGGGCTGAAAGGAGAGATCTGAATCAATCGTTACACCAAGGTTTTTAACAACCTTGTTGGCGGAGACAGAGAAGCAATCTAAATTTAAGGGACGCTGTAAGAATTTATCTCGAAGGGATTTGGGACCTAATACTAATATCTCAGTCTTATCTGAGTTCAATAAGAGGAAATTTTGGGTTATCCAGGCCTTTACATCTTTGAGACAGGTCTCTAGTTTAGACAACTGGTCAACTTCACCTGGCTTAACTGATATATAAAGTTATGAGTCATCTGCGTAGCAGTGGTAGTTAACACCATGTCTTCTTATAATGTTCCCAAGAGGGAGCATGTAAAGAGAAAAGAGCAGAGGACCCAAAACCGATCCTTGTGGTACTCCAAAGTTCACCCTAGAAAATTCAGAGGACTGATTGTTTACCCTAACAAACTGGGATCTATCATAGAGATAAGATTTAAACCACATAAGAGCATGCCCAGTAAGACCAACTAAATTTTTTAGCCTGCGGAGGAGAATATGATGGTCTATAGTATCAAAGGTCAAGTAAAACAAGAATAGAAATACAGCCACAGTCCAGAGAGAGGAACAAGTAATTCATTACTAGGGCAAGGGCGGTCTCTGTGCTATGGTGCTTCCTAAACCCAGATTGAAACCTCTCATACACGTTATTAATATGTAAAAATGAAGAAAGCTGTTGCGCTACACATTTCTCAAGAATCTTTGATAGAAATGGGAGGTTTGAAATGGGTCTATAATTAGCCAGGACAGTGGGATCCAAATTTGGTTTCTTAAGTAGTGGCTTGATTTCTGCCAATTTAAAGGATGTAGGAATGTGGCCCGATAGCAACGATGAGTTCATTAAGTGAAGAATTGGTTTGATGAGCATAGGCAATATCTCCTTCAATAACATTGTGGGTATGGGGTCTAGAAGACAGGTGGATGATTTTGAAGAAGAAATTAACTTAATTAGTTCGCTCAAGTATGGGAGTAAACGATTCAAGACGTTCAGTGGCAGTTCTATATAGGCAGTTCTATATCGTCAAAACCATGATCAGTAACTTGTGTGATCTTTTTCCTAATTCCAATTATTTTACCACTAAAGAAATTCAAGAAATCATTACTACTACATGAGACTGGAATTTGAGGGTTAGTTGCTGCATGATTATTAGTTAGTTCAGCAACTGTTCTGAATAGAAATCGGGGATATGTCTTATTTTCTTGTATAAGCTTTGAAAAGTAAGAGGACCTAGCATTGGAGAGAGCATGCTTATAGGTACTAAGACTCTCTTTCCAGGCCAAGTGGAAAACCAGCAGTTTAGTGGAATGCCATTTGCGTTCAAGCTGCCGAGACTTTTGTTTAAGAGCCCGCGTGTGGTCGGTGTACCAAGGGGCAAGCCTCTTCTCAATTACTTTTTTGCTTTTTAACGGAGCAAATACTTCAAGGGTTTTGCATAGAGCAGTAGCTAATTCCTCTGCCAGATAATTGGTTGACAGGGAGCTGGATGAAGTGTCTAAATCAAAGTAATCAGGTAGCACATGAATAAAGTTTCTCTCTGTGGAGGTAGTGATAGTGCGACCTGTATACGTTCTGAATTCAGATGCTTCAGAGTGGGCTAATTTTAACTGCAGAGTAATGAGGAAATGGTCAGACAGAATAGGATTATGTGAGTGAATATTAACATTAACAATATCAATACCAAAACTTAAGACCAGGTCTAAAGTATGACTACGATAATGTGTGGGGCCGACAACATTTTGAATGAAACCAGTTGATTCCAAAATGGCCATAAATGCTGAGGTAAAAGGATCATCTGTATTTTCAAAATGCAGGTTAAAATCACCCAATATTAACACTTTGTCATGACTTACAGCTAAATGAGAAAGAAAATCTGCAAATTCCTGAATAAAGCCAGAATATGGCCCAGGAGGTCTATAGACAGTCACAAGTAAAATAGGCTGAGAAGAGGGGCGGTTTCTACCAACCACTGCTGGTTGAGTGCTCATAAATAACAGTTCAAATGAATCAAATGCATACTCTAATTTTGGAATTGACTGAAAGACAGATTTATAAACAACAACAACCCCACCCCCTCTTCGACAGAGACGGGGGTTTTGGCTATATATGAACCCAGGTGGAGAGGATTCATTTAATGTAAAGTTCTCATCTGCTTTCAGCCATGTTTCAGTTAAACATAGTATATCAAGAGAGCAGTCTGAGATTAGTTCATTCAGAAGAGCTGCCTTGGAATTAAGGGATCTTCTATTTAATAAGCCAACTCTCATGGTAGTAATATCACTTGAGCTAATAGGATTGTGTTTTGTTTTAATCTTAATCAGATTATTAAAACAAACTTCACGGTTTTTGACAGATTTGAGACAGTTTCAATTTCTAAAGGGTGAACCTTAGCTGACGGTTTTGGGGAATAAGCAGACAAGTAGTTCTGCTTCCTGGCCTTGGCTCTAATTAGTCAGGGACTTGAATTTCTAAGGCTATAGGCCAGATTTTTAGAGATAAGAGCTGAACCCTCCCACATGGGGTGAACACCATCTCTTTTTAAAAGATTAGGCCTCCCCCAAAAAGTGTGCCAATGATCTATATAGCCGACATTATTAGAGGGACACCACTCAGATAGCCAACGATTTAGTGACGTTAGTCTGCTATAAGTTTCATCACCACGCCTAGAAGGAATAGGGCCAGAGCAAATAACAGTGTTAGATAACCGTTTTGCTACTTCACATGCCTTTTTGTTATCTCCGATTGCTTCAACTGGACATCATTTGCGCCGACGTGAATAACAATGCTAGAAAATTTACAATTAGCTTTAGCCAACATTTTTTTATTTGCTTAGTTCGCGAACTGTAATCCACCTGCTGTTACCTTGCTGCGGAGGCATTTTCGGAGTTCTAACATTAGTTGGGAATGGGCTAGCTGGAGCACCTGAAACCGAGAAGGATTCTATGAACTTTTCACTTTCTCGAATTTCATGTAGGGTACGGATGCGAGATTCCAAATCGGCTATCTTCTCAGTCAACCTAGTATTTAATTTACACTTATCACAAGTAAAGTTCCCACTAATGGTGGAGAAGGGATAAGTAAACGTGTCACATACCGGGTGAGGAAGGAGAAACCGAGCGAGGAATGGAAGAGACTGAGGGGTCAAACGAAGCCATAGCTTACCCTTGTATTAGAACAGTGGTGTACCGTGGGAGTAGAACTAGGCCTTCTGAAAACTTACCTTTAACAGATGATCACTCTCAATCTGTTTCCGTTTACTTTTCCTGATTGTCAATCAAATAATTGATTCACTCAATAACCAAGAACAAGAAGTAAATTATTAGGCTACCAAGTTATTTTGAGATAGCATTATTGTTCTGTGCAACATAAACTTGTGTTGCATTTTTGTATATCGACATTTATGATGTTGTGTTATCATGCGAAGATTCTGACTTTTAAATGCTCCATGTTTAAATGTTCAATGTTGTAGATTTTCATAAATGAGTATTTCTAGCCTGTATTATGCGCTGCTCTCAACGATTCGAGACACTTAAGAGGCTGTCCTCTTTAAATTTATGCTTTCTAATGTTTAAATCGCTTTGACTAATTTTAGTGTCGTCTTAAAATTAATTACATTGTTTAACGCATTCAGATTATTGCCTGATCCTTGTTAAACAATCTTAAGTTGTCTCTTTGTCGTTATCATTTCTAAATCATTATAGGCTACAAATTGGTCTTGATTATTCAGAGAATGAATGGATTGATTGTTAGGCTACTGAAGCTAAATAAACGGAAACAAGTAATCCCCACTTTTTCCAACGCGCAGGCCGTCGCTACATATATTTAAGTGCTACCCATTTTATGACGCAAAGAAAAATACTAGCACAGAAAAACTTGATATATTCATTGATGTTTGTTATTCAGTTACTGAATTGCTTGATTGATAATTAAGAACTATAAGTAGAAACAGGTTGAGAGTAATATCCGTATAAAGGGAAGGTTACCGAAGGCCTATTTTACAGCCGACGTTACGCCACTGTATTAGAAGATATACAAAATTTGTCGCAGGATCAACTCAGGATCAGTACTGCTGGTTCTGTAGAGGCCTGCTCGGCATCAACTTTGTTTTGCTTTACCTAACCTAACCTAACACTGCTGGCTCCTTAGCGGCCCGCTCAGCAGTGAATTCGTCTTACCTAACGTTAGTTTGTAGCCAAATATATTTTGTTTTGTTTTTAAGAACAATCACAAATTTGCAGATTTGCCAGCACAAAACGATCACCACCAAACTTTTCTACAGCACAGCTCAGTAGGCTAGCACAGCTCAGTCACTCACCAAACCGGAAAAGTGCCGGTTGAGGGTAGTGGGACAAGAAGAGGTTGTCATGGTTTTCTGCCTGTTCAGGTTCTGTTTTTGGGCGTTGCCTCTCGGGGCCGCGAGTGGGCGCTCCCGTCTTAGTTCTCGTTTTCCAGGACTAATTAATTGTTTCCTTCAGGTGCGCTCTGCCCTACTTAAGCTCCGTTCACTCGTCGTTCGGGGCTTTTGTGTCATTATTGCCACTTCACAAAGCCGGTAAAGGTATAGGACTTGGGAGACCTGCGTTCCTTGTTGTTTCAAATAAGCAAAGCAGTAAAACTTCCATTTAGAATTGAGTTAGGTTTGCCTCTTTTATTGAGCTCTTTGTATCTAATCAACCTTGAGGTAATTTTTTTATTTTCTTTGCTATTCTCTGCTCGAGTCTACGAGCTTCATTCTGTTTTTTGGGTTGTTATTGGTTTGGCTTCTTCTCCCTTATTATTTATTTTCTCTGCTAGAAATCTACGAGTTCTCGCCCACTTATCTGGGTTGCTATATTTTGGCTGTACGCCGGGAGTTATATTCCCTTTCGGTTTATTTCTCTCTGCTCCGTTCACTGACTCCCTTAGCCCTTTTTAGTGGTTGTTTCTCACGCTTCGTGGGACAACTTTCAGATCCCCTTCCCGTCGCATCTGGTCCTCCGAACCCGACCCTTTACAGAGGTTGTAGGAGTTATAGTTAGCTATTGAAATGTAATTATGATATCACTGTCAGACACTGGCGTAGCCAGGGGGGTGGATTTATCTTTTGACAAAACGTCTTCCAAATGTCTTATTCTTGGGTATAATGTTTGCAGTACATCACATAGCCCGTCAAATAATACTGGCTTTATTTTGCACAGTCCGTGCCCCTTACAGATGGTCATAAATATTCGATTTCAGCATAAACCCAATCATACATTTTACCAACCTCTTTGTCCAAGAGACATACTTTTTAACCTGTCACATTAATTTGCTATATGCACAAGGCATTGCCTATGTATTTGAATGACTAAAATGTAAAATGTAAATGTATTTCCGCTAAAACCAGCTTGTTTATTTCCAGTCTCCATTGAGAGCTACACTGATACAATAATGATACACTGATAATAACAACAATAATGTTAATTTTCATTGAATTGATCCAGCCTGCCTCAGTGTATTTATTTAATTATTTATGTATTTGATATCGGCACAAATTTTCATGCCTAGAGACACTTCTCACTTATTATTATTACAAGTAATAATTTGTTTGGTTTTTTTATTGTTATTATTATAACTCTTTGCAATGCAGGTCATTATTGCTGGGAGTGTTGCAATAGCTGCTCAGACTCTCCACCTGCCCACTGTAAGCAATTTTTTAAAAGGGGTTTGGGGTTGGGTGTGGATATGGTTGGTTTCTATGTTAGTTTGAGGATTTTTATTACAACGAGTATGATTTCTCTGTTGGAGAAACAGTAATGATGAGAGTGGTATATTGAGTATGATGAATTCTTTGTACCCATGAGAAGGCTGATGCATCTCAAGTGCTCCAATAAAAGGTCAGAAAATGTACTGGGTTTCTAACTGAAATAATTGCAGGTTAACCTTCGGAGGGGCATCTATTAATATAAATGGACAAATACAAATAGTCTTATTCTTATTCCTCTGCATATCTGTGTTCCCAACAGCTAAAGGCCTGCCTTGGCATGCAGGTGGTGGCAAGTATGGCTTCCGTAATCAACCTCTTGGAGATCGTTGGGATGTTATTACGATCTAATACATGCTGGGAATTCACGTTTAATGACACCGTGAGCCAAGGATTATGCCAGAAGGTTTCAGTGAGTCAAGAGATATGATATTTCTGTTTAATCTGTAAATTTCTATGCACAAAATAGTTTATTCTGTGGTGATCAGTGGATCATAGTCTTTTGCGGAAATTTTGAAAATGGATGTGTGCTATTAGTGTGCTCCTAAACTCTTCAATTTAGGAGCACGTGTGCTCCTTGGAAAAAATGTTAGCGTAGAACCCTGGGTTGATTGTGTTTCCAAATTATCAGAGAACATTGTGCTGATGGCACAGGCCTGCAGTTACCATTGGGTGTTCCAAACAGAAGTACAAAGAAATAAAGCAATACAAAAGTTTTTTTATGAGCTATTAATACATAGAACTGTGGATTTACCGATAATAATAATCGGTATCATCCGATAAAACTAAACATTTAAAAACAAACGATAGTTATGCAAGGTGAAACTTTATAACACTGGTGGAGCCACAACCACCAGAGGTGATGTAGCACAGCTGGACATTGGAAGTTGTAAATGGCAATCTTCAGGACATGGGACAGTGTAGTGACTTTTTTGACCCTTGGCAACATCCCTGGACTGAACAAGCAGGAAACTAGGGTTACTCATTGGGAAAACAGATGGCCGGGAAAAGGCCTGTTTCCATGTAGTAAAAAGGTCCAACAGGCAACCCTGGTTCAGACGGGAACCTGGACAAAACAAATGTATTCGGGTCTGAAAGAACGCATTATATGCACAGTATGTGCATGTAAATTACTGGGGATGATATGATAACTGAAAATGAACTAACTGAAATGAGTGGTATGTGAAATTATAGGAGGGGGAAAACTAGATACTTAAGGAATAGAAAATGTGGTCAGAAGGAGGATTGTAAATTACCAAAGATGTGTTTGTCTACGTAAGTGTCTGGATCACAGAGTAGCCACCACCTTGGACCTCCATAGAAAGGTATCTAGAGAAATGGTAAAATCATAAGATCACACACTGTTGTACAAAGCATCTTATTACTATCACTAGATTAGAATCAGTGGGTCCTAGTGTTATTTCATAAAATAATAGAGGGGTCATAGTTAGGGGTGCTCCGATCAGCATTTTTGGGGCCGATCACCGATCACCGAAATGATGATCGGCCGATACCGATTGTGAAAAAAAAAAAAATTGGCCTCTCAATATTTTCAATCTTAATTGTCTCTAAATATTGTTTCCCTATTTTATGATGCATCCTTTTTACAACTTCTGTGTATGTGAAAGTGTGCTATACAAATAAAATTCATTATTATTATTTCTATTTATCATGTAACATTATTCTTAACAACATTGTATATTAAGTATTAAAATTGAGAGATGACAAAGTATAATGAATTGACAACTGTTCATTTATTGTCAGGCAACATTCCACACACTCTAGTCTAGAGACACTCTCTTAACACCTTTGCGCATAAGTCCCGCCTGCGGGACCTTTTTTGCTCAACTGAGACATTCGTTGCTACTGCAGCCGAACTATTATTGGAAATCACAAACTCTGTGTTTTAAATTTATTGGTAGACGGTTCGTGACGATTTCTGCCGAATACGTAGTTTCTAAGTGCCACTATTTCCCTGTGGCAAGTCCATTTATCAAGCAACCCCCCACCTAGTCTATACCTAGGCCTACCTATGCGTGACATAGTGGACAATAGCGTCTATGTTTGAGTTCATAAATATTTTTATTCATCATATAAAATTAGAATAACGTCATAGCAACGAGATAAACCCAACAATAGCCTGATCGTATGCCAGAAAAGCCGTGAAAAGCCCTGCTCACTCAAATGCAAAAAAAACTGTGAAAGTACTATCTCATTCTACCATGTATTCTACTAGCTATATATGCTACTAAATATGAAATAAATATACAATCCTACCATTGGTTTTACACATCGAGATGTTCCTTTCAAAATCCAGTTGTCATTTATTGTCTGGTACAATCGGTTTTAGAAATATACAACACTTTATACCGCTATTACACTGAAACGTTGCGGCATAATACCCCCATGCCCTGTAAGGCTGTCTCATGCATTACAGTTCATTCTGGTTTAATTGTCGGCTTTTTTATCCAATAGAGTACATTATAACCTTCGCAACGGTATATGCCAAGTCTTTGGGTGCTTTGAGCAATTTACTACAGCCCAGCGTAACGGCAGTTTTCGTTTTAACTGTCTAGTATTACGCAAGCGCTATACAATACGCATTATGCAGGGGAATTCCCCTTTTGCGATATGTAAGTATTTTTGCGTCTAAAATACCGTTGGTCTCCCTGGCTACATACCTACGTTCGTGTTTCCACTCGAGCACTGTCTTTCAAATATGTTTGATAGCAGTATTGTTATTTTCGCATTTTGAGTGCATTTCATACTGTAGTGCAATCGTTAGCTAAATGTATTTTTGAAGTAGGCTACCGATGTTCATTGAAGATAGAACATTTGGCAGCATTTTACAGATGGTGGAAAACTATTTTATGTTCATGTTATCATACATAATATAGGCTATGGCATATACTAGTCTCTTAGGGCATGACAAATGCTCATTCCAATTTACTGTGCGCTGATATGTGGTAGATTAAGGTAAAAATTTCCTTGGAGTCATTATGAATAGGAAAGACCGGCGAAGACATTTTAGCAGCACGCGGTAGTGAAATAAAAAGTGTCTCGTGTGTTTTTGACATACGTTTTGCGTCATCTGATCGGCCTTTTTTAGCCGATCACCGATCACACTTTTTAGAACGAATATCGGCCGATACTGATCGGCGACCGATCGATCGGAGCACCCCTAGTCATAGTCTGGGGTATTTAGAACCAGATGGAGCTCCCTAGGATAGCTGTTAGTTTCGGTACCTAGATATTAATATTTTACAGGTTGAAGTTGCTTCATGGTGCAGAAACGGTGTTTGCAAGATTCCTGGACAAAGACTACATTTACCTCCAAGGATAGAAGGTCTTAGTGTCATGACAACACTTAGATGAATGCCTGGCAGCAGTAGATGGTCTTGCTCTCCAGGGTACAGAGTCTTGCCTCCCATTATTTCATATAACCACACCCCTGTCCATGTGCGTATATCCAAACCCGTATTCGCACTAAATTAAAAAATGTATTTAATCTTTATTTAACCAGGTAAAGTCTCATTGAGATTAAAATCTCTTTTACAAGAGAGACCTGTCCAAGAGGCTTGCATAAAACAAATAAACATCAAGGTTTCATACAAATGCCAAACATTTAATACAGATTATCCAGTTAAAAGTCAGTTTCAGGATTACATAATCTGAAATGGAGTCAGATAAACTTGATCTCTTCCCTGCAACAAAATCTAAATCTTTAGTTTGGTGACCCCGAAGTGATCATCTCTCTCACCCTAAAATTACCTTACAATTTGGTGAATCTGACATGAGTCTCTTGCTCACCCTAAAATTCCCTTACAGTTTGGTGAAGTCTATTGTTTGTAATCCAAGAGTTGGTTTTCATTTTCCTGTCAGATAATTGCACTTTGTTTTCCATATTTCAGGTGTACACTTTCAGATGGAGGAATGCATTTTAATCAGATGAATGTGAAGAGATGTCATAAAAACAAACGTTTAACTAAGTTGCATTACTTTAAAGTAAAGTACTTTAAATTGTTTTTTTAGAATGCAAGATTTTAAACAGTTGAACACAAGCAGAACCAACAAACAATCTGTATCAGTATTGACATTGGCCGATGGTTTTCTAAATAATTGGAAATCGGAATCAGCCAGAAATGTTCATATCGGTGCATCCCTACATAGGGACACTAACTAGTGTTAAAATATGTGTATCGAAGAGGACTGGAAGTTATAACAGAAGGTCTAATATTATGTATGGGTTGTTTCTACCATTATATTCTACATAAATTCAGGTTCAAAGTCCCTTCAACATTCTTAGAAACCTAAACAATAAATCATTACCCAATACTACCATCTAACCTCTCTCTCATTGTGCTTGGCTTCTCTTTCCTCTGATCATGAAAAGAGAGGGATTGAGCATTACATTGCCGAGCTAATCCTGATCAACTCTGCCACACTTGCCATTTGTGTCACCCTGGCTGCCTACTGCTGCAAGGTCATCAACTGCTGCACCCCCACTGCCAGTACGGTGAGGACAAAGGGAGGTAGGGAGGGAGGGAAGGAACCAGACAGATTAATAAATACAGACTACATCATGAATCCAGTAACTGATGGGAAAATTTCAGTGACCACTTTCCTTTAGGCAGCATGACCTTACAGAAAGTGAAGCAAAATGTGTTAATTCATACAGTATAACCTTTTGTGGATGTTGTTTATCCTTTTTTTTTCTTCTTCCTTTTAGCCCGTGATCACCATAAATGCTCCCCCAGCACAGCAGTAAATGGAAAAAGAGGAGAGATTTTGGGGCTAAAAAAACAAGAGATCTGCATGGGTGAGGGGTCAACATATTTGTCAACCTAAGCATATTTGTACTTAATCTGAAATAGACACCATAAAAGTCTTGTTTATTTTTTTGTTATTTTGTTTTATGTTACCCGACATGTACTCTACATAGCTACACCTAATACCCGACATGTATGGAGGACTATTCAACCCAAAATTAAAATTAAAATGAAAACGAAAATGAAAATGAAAACGAAAATGAAAATGAAAATGGAGGATTATTCAGACCAAAATTAAAATTAAAATTAAAATCTTTTCATTTTCGTTTTCGTTTTCATTTTCATTATCATTTTCGTTTTCATTTTCATTTTCATTATCGTTTTCATTATCGTTTTCATTTTCATTTTCATTTTCGAGCTGTACTATATGTAAATGAGGGGGTATGGTCCTCCTATCAATCAAAGCAAGCAGGGTGGGCCTCATACAGGTTTAGTGTAGTAGCACTTAATGAACACTGGGGGAGCATAGCATAGGGATGGGTAACAGTCTATGCTTGATACTATGCTCTCAGGGCACTCGTAAGTTTTAATGGATGAAATGATGAAGAATCTGAGCAGTGTTATAAAGTATTCTTGTTTTATGAAATAAACTGAGCTAGCTAGCCAGCGCTATGCTGTGTAGGCTATAGGTCAAACCTGCGAGGTGGAAAATCCAGGTTCAGAAAGTGAAAGTCCTCCCCAATCATTTGTTCCAATCACCTGGATTTGCTAATTGTCTCAATTCTTCAGCCAAGAGGTAGGAGCTAACTAGGCTCATTAGTGAAATCGTGAGTTCATGGGTGGAAGAAACACGGCAGGACTTTTACTTTCTGACCCCTGGAATTTCCACCTCTGCAAACCTGGTAGTAGCCTACGATAGGCTACATTGTGGCAGGTTAAACGTTGGATTGGATGGTTGTGTTGTAGCTACTGCTGGAAATAAATTAAATCCTCTCTTAAAATAAATGAAAAGACCGCAAATGAGTCACTGGATCGTTTAAACTTTTAACCTGGCTCCGGTACTTTAAGCGAACATTAAGGCATTGCTTCAAAAAGTCTATCGACAGCCAGATTCTATTCTGTTATGCAAAATGAGAAATGTCAATGTAGGCTATTTGAAAGTGAGTCGGCTTCGTCATACAAAAAATCCAGGGTTAAATCTTAAATTGAGCTTGCTAGCTGTTTATTATTATCCTAAAATAGCTCTCATAAGTGTTTATGTTACCCATCTATCGTTAATTGTGTTTACTGTATTACACACGTCATGTGTGTGCCATGAGTCACTGGACCGTTTATTTTAACCTGGCTCCGATAGATCTAGCTAGCCTACTTCAAACGAACATTAAGGCATAGCTTCTAAAAGTCTATCGAGACATTAATGTATTTGAAAGTGAGTCGGCTTTGTGATATACAGAAAATCCAGGGTGGAAATTTAAATGAGCTGTCTAACCCCTTAATCTCGTTTAGTAGCTAGGCTACACCTCTGCTTCGTGAAATTCCCTCAGGGAAAAAACAACGACACACTTGGCAGGTTCCAAGTTTAGACATTCTCGTTTATTTTTCAGGATTCTAGCTCCGATGTGTATTAAAACAATCGGATAGAATAAAACGTCATAGCACCATTTTGTGCGTTCCATTTCCAGCTGTCTTCAGCAATATTTTTTCTTTCACAACGCAAAAACGCACTTTGCATTTGCGACCATATTTTTTGAAGACCGTCATGAATCTATCTAGCTTTTAGAAGCTATGCTTTAATGTTCGTTTGAAGTAGGCTAGCTAGATCTATCGGAGCCAGGTTAAAATAAACGGTCCAGTGACTCATGGCACACACATAAAGTGTGTAATAGCCTACAGTAAACACAATTAACGATAGATGGGTAACATAAACACTTATGAGAGCTATTTTAGGATAATAATAAACAGCTAGCAAGCTCAATTTAAGATTTAACCCTGGATTTTTTGTATGACGAAGCCGACTCACTTTCAAATAGCCTACATTGACATTTCTCATTTTGCATAACAGAATAGAATCTGGCTGTCGATAGACTTTTTGAAGCAATGCCTTAATGTTCGCTTAAAGTACCGGAGCCAGGTTAAAAGTTTAAACGATCCAGTGACTCATTTGCGGTCTTTTCATTTATTTTAAGAGAGGATTTAATTTATTTCCAGCAGTAGCTACAACACAACCATCCAATCCAACGTTTAACCTGCCACAATGTAGCCTATCGTAGGCTACTACCAGGTTTGCAGAGGTGGAAATTCCAGGGGTCAGAAAGTAAAAGTCCTGCCGTGTTTCTTCCACCCATGAACTCACGATTTCACTAATGAGCCTAGTTAGCTCCTACCTCTTGGCTGAAGAATTGAGACAATTAGCAAATCCAGGTTATTGGAACAAATGATTGGGGAGGACTTTCACTTTCTGAACCTGGATTTCCCACCTCGCAGGTTTGACCTATAGCCTACACAGCATAGCGCTGGCTAGCTAGCTTAGTTTATTTCATAAAACAAGAATACTTTATAACACTGCTCAGATTCTTCATCATTTCATCCATTAAAACTTACGAGTGCCCTGAGAGCATAGTATCAAGCATAGACTGTTACCCATCCCTATGCTATGCTCCCCCTAGTGTTCATTAAGTGCTACTACACTAAACCTGTATGAGGCCCACCCTGCTTGCTTTGATTGATAGGAGGACCATACCCCCTCATTTACATATAGTACAGCTCGAAAATGAAAACGATAATGAAAACGATAATGAAAATGAAAATGAAAACGAAAATGATAATGAAAATGAAAACGAAAATGAAAAGATTTTAATTTTCATTTTAATTTTGGGCTGAATAATCCTCCATTTTCATTTTCCATTTTCATTTTCATTTTCGTTTTCATTTTCATTTTCGTTTTCATTTTCATTTTAATTTTGGGTTGAATAGTCCTCCATAGACATGTACTCTACATACACCTAATAGATATATTTTATTTTATTGATATGGTACTTACAAACCCCAATTCCAAAAAAGTTGGGACAGTATGTAAAATGCACATAAAAGCAGAAAGGAGTGATTTGTAAATTCTCTTTTGCATATATTTAATTGAAAACAGTACAAAGAAAAGATATTTAAGGTTTTACCTTATCAACTTTATTGACTTTTGTAAATACACGCTAATACCAACTTTGATGCCTGCAACACGTTCCAAAAAAGTTGGGACAGGGGCAAAAAAAATAATACTGGGAAGTAAAAAATTAATTAATTAAAAAAACGCCTCAAACCATCACTCTGCTGCCAGATATGCAGTAGATAAGGATGGATCACTTGAAGGGTTGTTTCTCCTGACTTATTTTTCCATTGAGTTCAATAGGAAAATTTGTCAGGAGAAACAACCCTTAAAGAGTAAGTACACCCACTGTCTCAGCCTGTCTCCGCCTACTACACAATTTTGAAAAATACTTTGTGGGGTGGGAGAGGCGTGGGGGCGGAGGAGCTGTGTCCATCGTCATTTGCATAAATTAACGTACATTGTTCAAATTATTTCGTATAACTCGGATCAAACTGTCAAACTAGACGTTGCACATCAAATATGAGTCAAAATTCATTCAGCAACTGCATATACTATTTCTCACCTGAAAGATTTTCAGAAACATATTTTAGTGGACTATTTAGGTGGAATAAGAGAGTTTATGAACAGGACGCAACGTTGTTCCGGTTTAAAAACATGGAGCTGGAACGAAAGTAACGTAGTGGGTCTAACCAATCAGGTGCCGGCTGTTTCCGTTGTGGGCGACAACAATTATTCATATGACATAGAGGTACCTCCAAAGAGGTACTCTGACATCACGATTGGGGCGGGGGCAGTGTGGGGAGCAGAAAGGAAATTTCAACCGTTAGGGGCAGCACAAAGACGCCTTTCTACCAGTTTCTTATGATATACAATATTATTTCAGAATTGTTGAAATAACGGAATGCATGAATAAGTTTAATTATAAGGTAGGCATACAAACACGTTTACCCTTTAAAGTGATCCATCCATATTTGGCAGCAGAGTGATGGTTTGAGGCTCGTTTGATACCTCAGACCCTTGATGACTTACAGCCATTTAGCCAACCATGGGTTACATACTATTCCTGTGTAATTTACAGCTTAATCTAGTCCCACCCCTCAATTCCCATAGAGATCCATTCAAATGCAGAGGTTATAGTATCGCTTGTACCTGCAAATAAGATATCAAGAGTCTTTTGATATCCTTTTATACCCAGTCATGATAGCATCACCTGTTTACCTGTGGAATGTTGATTTTTGAACTTCCCAGTCTTTTATTTTTTTGCCAATCTTTTTTGGAACATGTTGCAGGCATCAAATTTGGAATTAATGTATATTTACAAAAATCAATGAAGTTGATAAGGTAAAACATTAACATCTTTTTCTTTGTACTGTTTAAGTCAGGAGAAACAACCCTTCAAGTGATCCATCCTTATCTACTGCATATCTGGCAGCAGTGATGGTTTGAGGCGTTTTTTTTTTTTTTTTTTTTTTTTTTACTTCCCAGTCTTTTTTTTTGTTGCCCCTGTCCCAACTTTTTTGGAACGTGTTGCAGGCATCAAAGTTGGTATTAGCGTGTATTTACAAAAGTCAATAAAGTTGATAAGGTAAAACATTAAATATCTTTTCTTTGTACTGTTTTCAATTCAATATATGTAAAATAATTTACAAATCACTGCTTTCTGATTTTATGTGCATTTTACATACTGTCCCAACATTTTTGGAATTTGGGTTTGTATAATTGAACTACAATTCTGTAAATGTATATGTTCCTCACCTACTAAATTGGAATCTAGACAGAAACAGCCCTTTTTAATTCATTTATTCATTTGGATAAACAATTCTAAAAACCAAATTGTAATTATTACATGGTTCTGTAACCAAATACTCATCAGTCAAGTCATAAAACCCTAGAATGCATTTTGTCACATCTCTCTCGACTGAACAACTTTGCTAAGCATGCTGCCAGCTGGATGCAGAGATGGGCAGTGATGAAGTCTGTTTCAGATAATGTCTTGCAGCATAATATCCCTGTCAAATATATTTCTTAACTGGTTTCAAGCAGCCATGTAAACATGTTTTGATGGTTCTGATAGTAAAATTGAAAACTTATTGCAATGAATCTGAAATTAAAGGGGTAGTTCACTTTCTGGAGTTTTAAAAAAATGTATTTTTACATTATTTCAGTTTTAATGTATGTTTTTGATTAACAGGGACGATTTAACCAATCGTGCCACTGTTGTGTTTACATTTTTTTTTTTCTTCCTCAAACAAGATAATATAATAATCAATTCCCTTGTTATTCCAATAAATCTGTTTGTACCGTTCATACTTATTTTGCTGCAGCTATTCAATTGAAATGAAAATCAACCTGTTGTTCTTTGATTTCACATATCGTACCGGCTTGCTGGTTATATTTTCATGTTCAAATCCTTAAAGGGGAATTCCACTGAAAAGCAACATTTAACCTCATTTAACAGATCAAGACGTAACTGATTAAGTCTCTCTCTGTGGCTGGCCAAAACAATCAGCAGCGAAAGATGTGAATTTGGTAGAGGTATACGTCAAAACCTGTGACATGTATAAATTATCCACCACTCTCCACATCTGCCACGTCGCAGGCACACCCCATACATAAATGCAATTTTACCGTTTCTTTCCATTTATTATAAAGCGCTTTCCTCTATCCTCGTATCTGATCCTTGCATCCTTTTCTCACATGCTCCATTGGGCGGAGCTAAGGACCGAGGAAAGGACGCGAGGAGGATGCAAGGAGTAACAATAAGCGATTGGAATGAACCCTTAGGCTGCGTCCCAATATTCTTCACTCTCCACCTCCTTTCCTCCACTCCCCCACACCCACTCCTTTCCTCCACTCCGCTCCTACCGAGAAGTATGCAAAACTGCCTGAATGTTTCAAGTACAAGTACTTGCATGTACAGTATACAATGTACCCGACATTGCGGTTTTGTGTCGAGACATTAATTCATATGTAACCATTAATATGTAATTAAGATGTAATCAGCAACATTAGATTAAAACACAAAGATCTGTTTCCATGGCACGGAGGAGAGGAGGTGGTAGTGGAGGAAAGGAGGGTGCATTTTTCAAGTAGTGGGATGCACCCAAAGATCCGTTTCCGGGGCACGGAGTAGAGGAGGTGGTAGTGGAGGAAGGGAGGGTGAATTTTTCGACTATTGGTACGCACCCTTAGTGCTGGGCTAAAACAAAAACCTGCACCCATTGCAGGCTTTTTTGGAGTAGATGGGACACCTCTAATACACACAAGTACATACAAATGCACAGACTCAACAAAGCCTGTCTCCAATCGCTTATTTTATCCATCCTTTTCTCCTCGGTCCTCGCCTGACCCGGAAATCGATCGAGGTTCGCCATCTTTAAGGACATTCCAAACCATTCCAAAATGCTCCTCGGAGGAGCGAGTAGTGGGGAACGAGGAGGCTCCTGGAGTGTGCTTCAGTGAGGAACCACAAGTGTAGCCTTTGTGGAACGCGTGTCGTGTATAAATTATCCACCACTCTTCACATCTGCCATGTCGTAGGCACACCCCTACACAAATGCAATTTTACAGTTTATTATAAAGCACTAATGCATATGACTCATTCTTTATAACTAACAAAAGAACCATTTATTCATGAAAAAATAAGCTAAAAAGCATTATAGTTAAGCACGTGAGCATAATATGAGGTTGACGCTTGATTGAGCAAGGATGTTCCATTTCCCGAATACATGTTGCCTCATTTCCTCCATCCTCGTATCTGATCCTTGCATCCTTTCCTCGCGTTTTCCATTGGGCGGAGCTAAGGAGCGAGGAAAGGAGCAAGGAGTAAAAATAAGCGATTGGAATGAACCCCAGGTCACCCTCATTTATAAAATGTTGTGCAGGTTCTACACTAAAAGGATAAACCTGGGTACGCTCAAAAATATCCTGAAAAAATAAAATAAAAACCGCAGCCTCAAAAAAAATTTTTTACAATCAACTTGAACTTTTCGTACATGCACGAGCCTAGTACCTTGCCCCAATAACTCACAAATAACCATAGATGGTTAATGAACTGGCCAATAGTGAATATGGTACGCATATAAGTTAGCTTGCCATTACAATTCATCATCTGAGAAAATGGAGAAGTCATACCGCAAAACAAAGAAGAGAAACGGATTGTACAATCGAGACACTCGTTGCGGAGGTGGAGGTCAGACGGGCTATATTGTTTGCTGGAAATAGTTCTGTATGTATAACGAAAAAAATTTTATTTGTGAAGTGGCAGCATCTCACAGCAGCCGAAACATTTCGGAAATTAAAAATAAGTGGTCGGATATTAGGTGCAAATTTCATAAGATTACAGTACCAGTCAGGAATTAATACTTTTTTATTTAGTCACAAGTCTTATCAGCCCGTGATGAGACATTATTCAAAATATGATAATACTCTTGTCTGATTACACAGAAATGTACAAACCCCAATTCCAGAAAAGTTGGGACAATTGGTCAATTTTCTTTTACGTATACTTGAAGGGTTGTTTCTCCTGACTTATTTTTCCATAGAGTTTAGTAGGAAAATGAGTCAGGAGAAACAACACAAAGTGATCCATCCATATCTACTGCAGATCTGGCAGCATGGTAATGGTTTGAGGCTCGTTTGATACCTCACTTTTGATGACTTACAGCCATTTAGCCAACCATGGGTTCCATACTATTCCTGTGTAATTTACATCTTAATATAGTCCCACCCCCCAATTCCCATTCAAATGCAGAGGTTATAGTATCGCTTATAAGAGTACCTGAAAATGAGATATCAAGAGTCTTTTGATATCCTTTTATACCCAGTCATTATAGCATCACCTGTTTACCTGTGGAATGTTCCAAACTTGTCTTTTTCTTTTTTTTTTTTGCCCCTGTCCCAGATTTTTTGGAATGTGTTGTAGGCATCAATTTCAGAATTAGCTTATATTTACAAAAATCAACAAAGTTGTTAAGGTAAAACATTAAATATCTTTTCTTTGTAGTGTTTTCAATTAAATATATGTAAAAGATAATTTACAAATCACTGCTTTCTGCTTTTATGTGCATTTTACATACTGTCCCAACTTTTTTGGAATTGGGGTTTGTAATTTGCATCTTAAAGCGGCAGTTTCACATAGTTACAAGCATGAAAGACCGATACATCCACAAAAAACATACGTATGCTATTATATCCATGTAATATCTCCCAGATTAAATCCCTAGCCATCAAATTGAAATGGCATTGTTGGACCTCGCATTCTATGGAAGCAGGCAAAATCAGTCCCAGGTCTCAGGCATACCTTCCTGGCACCTCGTTATCACTTCCTCCCAGGGCTCAAAGCTAGGGGGTGGGGGGGTATGTTGTGCCAGGAAGGGAGTTGGGGTGACACCCCCTATGGGACAGCACCGCCACTACACCCAGGCAGGGGAGCCAGCTGAGGCCAATTATAATCAGCCCAGCTGCTCCTCGTTAGCTGCCAGGATTTCCCTTAGAAAAGGGCCTGGTTCCCCAGGTCCAGAAGAATGTTTTTTTTTGGTTGGACTTTGTTTGAAACTGCTGCTGCATGCTTTGGCCCTTTGTTTCCCATTTTTGGTGAGTGGGTTTTGTGCGGACGAACCAAAATAAATCTATTTATTTAACCCTTTTTCGTTGTTTTCCCTGTCTGTTCACCATGTGGTACAGCGGCCATCCCCAACGCTGTAACACAAAAGCTTATCATAAAACGTGCAAATCTCCATTTAAATGAAATGGTACTATATAAACCACTGACCAGTTAGACAACAGTAATCCTACAAGGACAAATGGCTGCTGAATACCTACAATTAGCAGTCCTGACTTGTGATGAACCTCATGCTTGAGGCTATAATTAAAACAGAATTATTTTGTATGTAATTAGCTCTTTTTTAAAATACATTATATTTTATAATGGCACTGGTAACACAGGCCTAATTGCCTATAGGCCTACATTTTTTTAAAAGGAATTTCTTATACTTGTTAAAAAGGTATGTGCATTAAAAACTGTTCTTACAAAATAGTCTCACTACTTAATTTCCTTAGCGACAAGACAAAAAAATAACTTTTTCCATCTGTCTCTGAATTCCAATTCACCTATCAGTGTCATATATGAATGTCTGAATTATGTTAATACAGTATTCTGACAAGTGGTTTGTCCAATTTCCCACACCATCCACATGCACTATGTACGTAATCTATATGACCTAAGGGTCCGCATCAAACCCGTCTGCCGTGGTACATATTCTTGCTTGTCTTTAAATTCCCGTATTGTCCATGTTGACCAAAGGGATGTGTTGCTCATGATCTATGGTGATTCTGTGCAGCATTTTGTTGGCACCATTTGTGCCAGAACAGGCTCTATTCAGATCTGCAGTTCATCTGCCCAATGGCTCTGTAGAACAAACACACAAATCAGACTGCACTCCATAAATTCACTGTCAGGTATCACACAATTTCAGGTTGTACTACAGTAGTCATAGGTCTCCAAGAATTTCAAATGTATTTTATTTGAATTTGTCTCATTTTAGTACACTTGTTACAAGATGCAGTAGCATAAAAAGTTGATATGACGCTGGAGAATATGTGCAACTATTCTATATCTCTGGACTTGAATCAGTATAATTGCAAAACATATTGCACTGTTAAAGGTGCTATCCCAGGAGTATCACAATACTGCAAATCTAAATGGTAAAACAGATTATGTACACGGTCACATCAATTATTTCAGCCTCATAATTAATACTATTACAAGTTTAATGATTTTAATCCAGATTTGGATAGAACATAATGCAAAGCACTATGGGTTGCTGTCTTGTACCATAACAATCACTACAATACTGAAAAAAATCCCTTGATGCAGAAATGCAAACTTGTTTACCTGGGATGATGATGATGATGCTGTAAATTCTTCCAAGTCGCCATAGCAGCCTTTCTTCTGACGAATCAGACTACCCCATAGCAAAGAATGGTGACAGCCAGGGCATTCCCCTTCCACAGGAAGTAGATGGGTGGGCTCAGACTTGAGAAAGTGCTTGGCTAAGCAAATCATGTGACTAATCATTTGACAGGTGGGATGTAAACAGGACATCCTGTCTACAGACTGTAGTGAGAGAAAAAGAATATTCACCAGATTAAGTTTTTGTCCTATCCTTGGGATATTTTACACTGAGTGTCCCCTTCTTCTCTGGTTTAGTGACATCACAATGGTGTTAAACATGTTTCCCCTTTTACCTAGCAAACTATAAATGCCTTATATTCCAAACCTCGATTCTACTCCTCATGGTCGTACTTATTACAATTTTATTACAATCCTTTACCCTCCGGACATTAGTCCATTCTCTACACTGGCTTATGTATTCTAATTTTAGGCAAGTATGGTTAAAGGTAATGACTCAGTATGATATGACACAAACTTTTCTGGTTTCTTTTGGCAATATTGCCCACAAATACTGTGTAGATTCAGCTTTATAGTACGGGGATCAGTGATGCAGTGGGCAGGATGTTTAAAATCAGCTATCCAGATGATATAAAGCAGGGTGGCCAATCTTTCCGTTTTAGCCCAGCAGTAAGACACCTGATTTAACTTATCAAGGTCTTGGACCACGATTAGTTAATGAATTGAATCAGATGTCATTGTGCTGGGCTAAAACAGAAACCTGCACCCACACCGGCCCTTTTAGGATAAGATTGGACACCCCTGATATAAAGATTCTTGAATGAGCACAGCATCAAAAAAAGATCTCTGTGTATGGCCTATGCAGCTCACATGCACAGTCTCCAGACACAGCAGGCAGGTCTTCACTGTTTGTTCCTCCAGCTGTTCCTCTCCAGGGACTTCCTGCAACTGCTTCTTGGCTCGCACGCTGCCGAAGGCCACGGGGATGTGCAGAGGGGGATGGAGGCTGGGGTCAAATTCCAGCTGGTACTCCTGTCTCAGCCAGCGAGCAGTGAGGGGTAGGCGGTTCCACGGCGCCACTCGTAACATGTGCGACGCCACACGCCAATGGAACTGGAGGCTGGACTCACGGCGTGTCCGTCGAGCCACATGGGCTAGGCGGCGGGAGGAGTGGGGGTGCTGCCACGCCCACTCAAACTGCAGAAAGGGCAGGGACAGTGGGGCACAGGAGTAAATATAGAGTTGGTGGCATATAAAAGCTTGAGATGGCTGGACAGCATTGGGGACAGATTAAGTGAAAAGCAAAGACCATTGCAGCAAGTCCTAGTGTAACTATTACTTAATGTTTGTGGTCATAATAAGCTAAATTATCAAATCAGAGATAAACTTGTGAATAAGCAAAGTCAACGGGAAGCACAGATGATGGGAGAAATGGAAGGGGAGGTTTGTGAGTCATTTTAAGTACTAATCTAACCATGTGTCAGTCAAGCCATTACCTCACATCAATTCAGTCATATAAATTGAGTCATGAATTCTTCAGGGAGAAAACTGGCCTTGCCAACTGAATCCTGAATAAACTTCAATGTCTTACAACTAACCTCATTTGGTTACTGATGCTGTTAGTATTTATACAAATTCACTTGACAGAGTAAAGAGTGCAAGTGTGTGCACATGAGCCAATTATGAATAAAGACTTACCCTCAGAGCTGCAATGTCGGATGGAAAGCCATGAATGATGAGAACCATTTCCCTATATTACACGAGGAGACAAAATAGAGATGGCAATAAAATATATTAAACTCACAAATATCTTGTGTGACCCTGCAACTGAACCCTTATTTTGTCATAACATTAGCTAGTTGCTTCACTGACATAGACCTGTCAAAGCCTTAAAAAGGTGTTTGATTGGCTTGACAACATCTCGTGTGAACATTCAACATAAAAAAATCCACTTAATGTCACAAACATTATCTCCCAGCATGAATTCTCCATACAGTATCAGTGACCCTAAATCTAAAAAGACCTTGACCGTTCCGGACCCCATTCCATTCCTCACCATGGTCCTCTTCCACTGGTCCTCTTAGCTCCACCCCTGTGTCGCCCAGCGTTATGCTGCCCTATCCGTCGTTCTGGGTTCACTGTGAAGCCAATGTAAATGCGACCCTTGAATTTAGGATTAGTGCAGTACAACATGTACACACCGAAGAAGTTCTCCACCTCCACTACCATCGCAGAGCACTGAAAACGAAAAACACGAGTTATGTAGCTTGTTATAACACAGGTTCGTGATAAATGCCGTAACTTAACTTACACAATATCTGAAAAGAAAATAGCTTTCATGAAGCTTTAGCTTTCCGAAAACAATTAAACCAGGATTTGTGTGGATGTATTCCGCAATATCGACGCGTCGAACTAGACAGCTAAACACATCTAAGTAAAGTTACACTAGCCAGTAGTGGCCCCCAAATGCCACCGACAGATATTGTCAGCCAAACGGCCAACAGCAAACAAATATCAGAAATGTCCATCGTTATCGCTGCAAACGAACATTACCTTTTCAGACGGCTCAACAGCAAAAAATGCGCACTAGCTTGCCTGTTATTGTATTTAGTTTTTAGACGTACATCGTAAAGATTGCACTAGCTAATCACTATCCATATAAACATTATGGTAACAAACCATGGTGTCTATATAACAAACACAGAACATAACTCCTATGATCTCTGGTGAATCAAATTAAACAGGAACTAAAATTATCACCGGACATTTCTCTATGCATATTTCGAAAATAAAATGTCATTTATATTCCTTTCTTATATATATGTTTTTGTGTGTATGTGTACTAAGAGACAGTCTATGGGTCAAACGTGTCACCTCTTCAAAATATTAAAGAATTGTATTAATTTGAACTTTTAGAGTAGGCAATAGCACAGACGCACAATATAAGGCCCCCTAAAATAATCATGGTGATTGGTCTACCAGATTAACAAGGCCAGTCTTAGAATTATTTTAATTGGCTACTAGTGAATGGAGGGTTGTGCCGTTTTGTAGGATTTGAGTTACAATTGGGCAATATATTTCATTTCGTTGGCGGATCCGCCTCTATATGAGGACGGAGCCGGTTGAGGATTTTTAGCGGAAAATACGTTAGCTACGCCAGCCAGGTTTCTATGATTTATGGCTTGAAATCTGTGAAACAAAATAACTTAAACGTGGTGAAAGCAAGTAGTAACTGGCAGTAGTTTGTGCTTTGTTTGACACATCATGGAAATAACGATCGATCACATTCGCAATAAACTGACAACGGAAATTGGAGCAGTGCATGTGGTATGTAGCTAGCTAGCTAATATTACTGAAGGGCTGCTCATTTGCTTAAAAATAACGTGAGCTATCATACAAATCACTCGCTTGCTGGTTAGCTATTCGGGTGACAGTTTGGCTCTTTCTAAGTCAATTTCTATTGTTTTAATACTTGTATAACGTTACTTGGATATATATACACTCGTCTATTATTCGCAACACAGTAACACAGATGGCTGGCTCCATTGCATTTTTACAATAGCGCTGTAGTGTAACCAGAGACCCTCTATAAGAAAATCTCTGGTGTAACCGATGATACAATTGCTTTTTTTGTGTTGGTGACAGGAAGTTGAAGATACATCTCCCAACAGATGCGCTGCCAGTTTCAAGGTGTTAGTGGTGTCCCCACAGTTTGAAGGCAAAGCACTGCTGCACAGACACAGGTAACTTATTTGGGTAGGTGGGGAAATTAGTCTGTGACGGGGAGGCACAAGAAATCGGAGAGGGCACGGGTGTGGAGGAGTAGGTGATTGTGGAGTGGGGTCTGGGAGAGGGCAGGGCTGTCAAACTCAATTCCCGGGGAGCAACACTTTAGAATTTTCACTGGCCACAGGTAGGTATAGACTACTTGGCCGTTTATAATGCCAGTCCATAGCATTCAAGTTGCAGATTAATTTTATTCTTCCGTATTTACGTCTATAGTCTCCCGACATCATTATCTTCGTTCAGGTCTCGTTGGCTGTGTTGCCTGGAGGCTAGACTGGAATCTGCGGCCAAACAAACTTCCACAAGCTGGTGCTGTTGGTACGGTCATTAGTGTACAAGCACAATTTCTCCCCTCGTAGCAATTTCATTTATTTTTATTTCCCGTATTCCATACACTAAATCCTCATTTTCTTTACCATTGGTTTCATAACATTTTTTTGGTGAGTCAATTCTTCAAGAACAATGGTGTGGTGTTCGGCTACTCAAAATTATTAGCAGCGTACAATATACCTGCAAAAGAATTTTCTGAATTTACAGCTAAATCTAGTCCCACCCCCCAATTCCCATAGAGATCCATTCAAATGCAGATACGTTATAGTATCGCGTGTAAATAAGAAAATAAGTCCCAGAAAATAAGATATCAAGAGTCTTTTGATGCTGTTGGGTCACAGACATCAGGAAGTCATGGCATGTAAAGCCAAAGTATATGCGACCAAATATAAAAAATTTAAAGGCACAGTCAACTTAGTGTATGTAAACTTCTCACCCACTGGAATTGTGATATAGTGAATTACAAGTGAAATAATCTGTCTGTAAACAATTCTTGGAAAAATTCCTTGTGTCATGCACAAAGTAGTCCTAACTGACTTGCCAACACTATAGTTTGCTAACATGAAATCTGTGGAGTGGTTAAAAATGAGTTTTAATGACTTCAAGCTAAGTGTATGTAAACTTCCGACTTCAACTGTATATATATGATATATTTATGTATTTTTGCTGCAAAATCTGCACCATCATGCTTGTTAAATCAGCGTGTTCTGAACACATTAGTAGACTGATTGTGACCTGGGAGAAAGACATGTAGAGAGAGAACAGGTAGGAAAAAAACCTGTATGGTGACATATGTGCCACCCCCAGGAATGGAGGCACGTAACAGAGGACTTTAGAGGTTTAGTGTTAGGCAATTGGCAACATCAATGTATCCAATTAAATAACACTATTACTATTCTACACGTATATTAACTATTCTACATTTCTGAAAGAAAACTCAATGTTATTCTCAAAATAATTTGATCCTGTAAAACAGATTACATTAATTGCAATATGTATTTTTATTTGATATACCTTTATACCATGTTATGTCCTCTAAGTCTTTCCTAGTCATTTCTGCAGTGTTCATTCATAGGAGGAGTTTAAAAACAAAAATGCTTGACATCACAAAAGTTTTTGCCAAAAAGCTAGTGAGTTTCAAAAGCTAGTTTAGTGAAGTATTTCTTGAGTAAAAGTACTTAAAGCACAACTGAACTTTGGTAGAATTTTGGGTTGTGTAGTTACCTGGCCATGATATGAGTCCAAATGATGCCAAAATATGTTTGTTAGTTGCTCTGTGCTCCCCTGGGGTGATAATCCAGAATAGGGTATTTGTCGCTCTCCATTCACTTCTATAGGGCAGCTGAAACGGTCTCAAAATGACATTTCTAGCACGCATACGAATGCGAACAAAGCGGATTCTGTCAATACATACAATAACCAGTCCTCATACGCATTATTATTATTTTTTATTAAATGGCCCTCTCCTGGCTTTTTCGTATTTTATTTGGAACGTAGATCCGGTAGGTAATTCTTGCGCCAGAAACAGTGTTAATGCGTCGATGCATCAGAAACCACTCATTGGTCCAAATTTCCACGGAAACAAGCGTTCCGGGTAGTATATATCTATGGTAAACAAACCGACCTGCTGACATTTTGCTAGTCTTTTCTGGTAACTTGCTAACAACATTGAAGAAAATAGTACTTTTATAAATAATTTAAATTATACAAAAAAAATACGTACGAGGACTGGTTATTGTTTGTATTGACAGAATCTGTTTCGTTCGCGTTCGTATAAGTGTCATTCTGAGACCGTTTTAGCCGCCCTATAGAAGTGAATGGAGAGCGACAAATGCCCTATTCTGGATTATCACTCCAGAGGAGCACAGAGCAACTAACGAACATATTTCGCCACCATTTGGACTCATATCATGGACAGGTAACTACACAACCCAAAGTTCTGCCAAAGTTCAGTTGTGCTTTAATGTCACAAAAAGTACTGTGTTAACCTCTAGTTTAACATTTGTGTGGAAAAAGTACGCACAGAGATAAAGACTAGTTTAAACATTAAGCCGGTTTCCCAGACATTGATTAAGCCTAGTTCTAAACTAAAAGAAAAATTCTATGAAAATCTCCAAAGAAAGAAATTTAGTCTAGGACTAGGCTTAATCCATGTCTGGGAATACAGCTCAAAAGGTGCTAATAAAACAAGTCGGAGCAAATTCCTGTACTGATGGCTCTCATTGAATTGAGGGGGACACATTTGGCACAAGTAAGTTGTGTCTGTGCTACACAATGAAGGGAGAGGGTTGAGAGAACAGGGGACTGAGTGGGAGTTGGGGTGAAAGTTTGGAAAGGTGACTCACTGGTCCCAATATATATATATTTTTCTCAGGATGGTGAACACTTGCTTGGCACAGGAGCTGAAGGAGATTCATGCCTTTGAGCAGAAGACACTGACACCTGAGCAGTGGGAGAAAGTGAAATCACAGTGATGTCACATGCACATACGCAATGTTTTTGTTTGTTTTTTTAAATATCATGGATTAAAGTTAGGGGAAGGGGGGTGGGGGGTGGGGAATTCACAAGACTTCCTGAACACGTGTGCATCCTAAAACTGTGTTCTTAAGAATTATGCAGTTAACCTATGTTCTGAGTGACAAATCAAATGTTTTAAAGTGTTGACAGGGTTTTTTTGCGCCTGTGAAGAAAGAAACTGGCTGCAATAAAATCAAATGGAACTCCATGTCATTGTTGGTCTTTATTGAAGTTAAATAAACATGGTGGACATGCCAAATAATAAACAGATCCAAATATTTAAAATCAACAAGAGGGCGGCATGGTGGATAGCACTGTTGCCTCACAGCAAGAAGGTACCGAGTTTGAAACCTGGCTGAGGGCCTTTGTGTGGTTAGCATGTTCTCCCAATGTCTGCATGGGTTTCCTCCAGGTATTCCAGTTTCCTCCCACAGTCCAAAGACATGCAGGTTAGGCTAATTGGAGGCTCCAAATTGCCCATAGGTATGTGAGTGAATGGTGTGTGTGCCCTGTGATGGATTGGCAACCTGTATTCCTGCCTCTTACCCAATGCATGCGCAGATAGATTTGTTTTGTAACCTGTTTTAGACTATGGAGACGTCTTAGCAAGACACTATATACACTGAGCACCATAATTAATTGGACAGTGACAACTGTTTTGTTATTTTGGTTCTGTAGTCTAGCACTTTGAGTTTGAAAGGATACAATAACAATGAGGTTTAAGTGCAGACTGTCAGCTTTAATTTGAGGGTATTTTGTAGGAACAGTATGGAATACATGTTTGGCGAAATGGCTGTAAGTCATCAAGGGTCTGAGGTATCAAACAAGCCTCAAACCATCACTCTGCTACCAGATGTGCAGTTAATATGGAGGGTTGTTTGAGGG
Source organism: Synaphobranchus kaupii (assembly GCA_029718625.1). Lineage (NCBI taxonomy): Eukaryota > Metazoa > Chordata > Actinopteri > Anguilliformes > Synaphobranchidae > Synaphobranchus > Synaphobranchus kaupii. Next base: position 17,874,095 of record CM056393.1, read on the forward strand.
TTGTTTCTCCTGACAAATTTTCCTATTGAACTCTATGGAAAAATATGTCAGGAGAAGAAAGCCTTCAAGGTATCCATCCATATCTACTGCATATCTGAGAGCAGAGTGATGGTTTGAGGCTTGTTTGATACGACAGACCCTTGATGACTTGGAGCCATTTAGCCAACCATGCGTTTCATACTGTTCCAGTGTAATTTACAGCTAAATATAGTCCCACCCCCCAATTCCCATAAGAGATCCATTCAAATGCAGAGAGGTTATATAATCGCTTGTAGGAGTACCAGAAAATAAGATATCAAATGTCTTTTGATATTGTTGGGTCACAGACATCAGGACGTCATGGTGTGCAAAGGATATGCGACCAAATATAAAAAATGATTACTTTATTCTACCATATGTAAAACTCCAATATCTTTTGATGCCCGAAAATGGGGGGGGGGGGACTATGTACAAAAGGTTCTATAATTTCTCAGTGGTTCATCTGATATGGATGAAAATACCCTCAAATTAAAGGAGACAGACTGCACTTCAACCTCATTGTCATAGTATCCTTTCAAACTCAAAGTGCTAGAGTTCAGAACCAAAATAACAAAAAAATGTGTCACTGTCCAATTAATTATGGTGCTCACTGTATATGCATGTTTATATAGATATTGACCTCCGCTCTAGTGATTGAATAGTGAGGTTCAGTTATTATGCACCTATAGTTATTATAATAATCTGCACAAAATCTTAAACTAGACAAATTCATTTCAATTGCGAATTTTAAACATGCCATTCATGACTCAGTGATTGAAGTATATTCCTGCTTTTATAACCTCTGCTCTGCTTTTTAATTTATTACTGTCTCATTCCCTATCTGATGGTTGTACTACCTTACTTGATTGTCAACTGTCTTGTTGGGTAACTTGTGTTCCCTGCTTTTAAAAGAGATTTATATCACAATGAGGTATTCCTGGTTAAAAAAATAAAAATAAAAATTTGAGCACGGACACCATAAGAAAACTTGAGTTTCGCTTTCACCTGACACTTTTCTGTTCAGAAACGAAACGAAAATTAAGCCAATAAAAGCGGCCGTAAAAGACCTAGAAGACAGAGCAGACAGAAAAGTAAATGCGCATCCAGTCCTGACAGAGATGGGTAAGTGGATAAAAATATGTCCACTCAGACCCCTGTCTACTATGTGCCCTGTCCCCTCACATTGCAAGCAGTGTGCGAAAGAAATCCCGCAAAACTCTTTCCAAACTAGTGAGAAAGTAGTTCGTAATATCTTTTTACTTTTTTTTTTTATTGAGAATATCAATCAGTTAACATATGACAATTGTTACAAAGTGTAGACTATGAATGAAGATAGAATTAACAAAAATAAAAAAGTATTTCGTAATATGACCCACTCTTGTACCATAGATATGCATATACGCTCTACGTCTTTTACGTTTTTACTTCCGAGTTACTTACTGAAATTGTTGGGTGAGTGCACAGTTCTGCAGATGATGTGAGGTCCCCGGTTTACATCTCGGGTTTTCCTTTTGTCTCAGAGTCCACCCCGTGTTTTCCCTCTCTCCCTCCAACTTGTCTGTTGCACTCCCCACACCTGCATTGTGTTTGCCTCTCGTGTCTTCGTTAGCCTTTCCCCACCTGTTGCTCGTTTTGTCCTCGTCATGTCGTGTATATAGTCTGCCCCGTCACTTTGTTCGGGGCCGGACCATATTGTGTTTGCTTGTGAGCTGGGTTTCCCGTGTTCCGTGTTCAGTCTCACCATGTTCCGTCTCGTACCCTCTCGTTATGTACCTCCTTAGTCATGTCTTGTTCCATAGTTTAGTTTTTAGTTCCTCCTAGTCTTGCTCCCCCCCGGCTCCCTCGCCCCCGCCCCCCCCCCCCGGCTCCCTCGCCGGAGGAATTTGCGTAGCGCGCGTTTTGCAATCACAAGAAGGAATGCTCGTGACACTGGTGTTTCTACGCATAGCAATATTTCCCAGTATTTCAACGTTTTTATGTTGGCTATAGACCGACCTTTTTGGAAATGGACAAATCGCTGAAAACCTACTGGAAGTCATTGCTATCTGTAGAAACTAGTGGTGTGTCGTTCGCGAACGAATCGGCTCTTTGAGCCGGCTCTTTTAGGTGAACGCTGGGAGCTGACTCGCATATCTGAAGAGCCGATTTGTTTTGTAAATGAACACAAGACAAGTGCTTGTGGTCTTGGTGGAACTTTATTAGTTTTTTTTCTTCAAGTTCTATCTGTAATCAAAGAGAATAATTGTTTAGGCCAAAAATAAATAAAACCACTATAAAAAAATAACAGTAATAATAATTTAAAAACCAGTTTAATTGTTGGTCAGTTTAATTGTTCTGATGCTGCAGTTTTGCACATTTATTTTTTTATGCATTTATTTATTTTTCTTTGTTATGACGCAATATTATGTTCTATTTTATGAGTGTATTTTTTTGTTGTTGAAATGTTCAACTACGCACTGTGTTTATTGTGCAATTTATTTCAAGACATAAAAATGCCCTACTTTCAATGCACATGTGTAATAGTGTCTTACTGTTTTTACATTTATTTAAATAGTTTTTATAACAAACAAAATGCTAAATAATGTTATTTTGGTAATTAGAAGGTAGAGTAAGATTCCTTTGAACAATTTAAGTGATAGATGTGCACAAACACCAATCATAGGTAAAAATTTCGCTAACTTTGGCCGATTTTGAAAAATCGGAAATGCTACTGAATGAAGAGCCGTTTGGGAGCCGAAAGAGCCGGCTCTTATTGGTGAGCTGAGCCAAATGATCTGACTCACTGAAAAGAACAGGTGTTGTGCCGAAATCAGACTCCCTGCCGAAATCAGACTCCCCTCGCGTGCACGCGCGTCCACTCTGCATTACGTTCTTTGCGACTTCTTCATTCTCCTTTCGCGATTTCCGACCAGTATCTTCGTTCTGTCGGAGGATAGATGGACCATTCTGTGTCACTGTCTGTCGCTACGTATAGTTATTATTTTTCTAATTTTAAATGTTCGATTTCCGTGGCTTTCTGACGTAAATTAACAAGCATACTTTTCAATTGCCGACGTTAAAAGCAGATAAAATGCATGTAAAGTATACTTTTCTAAAACGTCGTTAATGTTCATCCGTGTCTTCTTAGATAGTGTTTCATTTGGCACAGATAGGCTATATTGAATTTATTTTTCACTGAGGTAGTAGGCTATAACATAGGGGATTTTACCCCATGTCCATAAATCTTTTTTCAAATATGGCTATGTTCGGATATTTGCAGATATCGACAATACATAAATATTGTAAGGATATATTTACATATTTAAAATCTACCAAAATTACCCTGTTTACACATCTGGGACTGTATTGTTTACACACAGGGAGTCAGTTGGAGGCAGGGCTGCCAGAATTTGACTCCCCCTCCTTATCTCTACATTGCAATGTTTGACAGACACCAAACCTTCTGTGGTGACACACATAGGCGTCACCTGTGCAGCCTCCAAAGCATTTTCTTATATCTGCAACAGGGGGTCAGTTACAGTGGGGGAGTCAGATTCTGGCAAGGCTTCAGTCCGGCTGCCAGAATCTGACCCCCCCCCCCCCCCCCATCTCAGGATTGCAGTGTTTCACAAACACCAGAATCATTCTAGTGACACATCTGGACATCTACTATACACCCTTAAAAGCAATTGTTAATATCTGCGACAGGGGGTCAGTTAGAGGGGGGGAGTCAGATTCCGGCAAGGCCTCAGCGCGGCTGCCGGAATCTGACCCCCCCCCCCCCTTATCTCAGGATGGAGATCTAGGGTCCTCATTTATAAAAGGTTGCTTAGATTTCATCCTAAATTTGATATAAGACCATTTCTCAAAATGCGTGTACGTGCGATTCATAGAAATAATTATAAATCACATTGCAAATTAAATTGCATCTGAATAAGGTCAATGCTCCTCCCTTAGAATGCTTCCAATAGTCCTAATTTCCCTATAAATAGCCTAGGTGGGAATAAGGCCCGATATCAACCAAAATGGAAGAAAAAAAGAAAGAATGTTAGACAAAAATGTTAGAAGAAGCCGATATGAAAACAAAGAACAAAGATTTCACGGGTCCCGAGGTTGCGACGCTCCTGGCTGAAATCAAAATGAGATCAACCATATTGTTTGGTAGATTTTCAAGTGGGATTACCAGCAAAGTGAATTACGTGTCCTGGCAATTTGTGGCTGCAGCAGTCAATGAGGTGGGAAATCAGCGACGAAGAAGAAGTGGGGTGACCTAACGTGTCATGCAAAGGAATGCATAGCTGCGCATTAAACAAGCATAAAGGCCGCCGGTGTGGGACGTGCTGGGCCCCTACTGTCTCCCGAGGAGGAAAAGATAGGTGACACTCAGAGTGCCATCAGCGGCATTGGGCCACATGGCGTCACCGACCACATGCTTGTCAATTCAGCATGTGGGTGATCAGACACATTGAAATGCTAGGCCTACCTGATGTATACATTTAAAGTTATGAGACCAGACAGCATTGTAATCTTGACTTTTTATTTAAAGAGAAGCTGAGACGGAGCAAGAAACCGCCCTGAGGCGCAAGATTGCGTCCCGATAGGTGCCCCTCCGTTCCCATGGCGCAGGGGATGTAGGCGCTGCACAGGAGAGTCTCACTCCTACTCCTACACCCATTGTCTCCACCCCTGGCGAGGTCCTGACCGACAGCATCCTGAAATCACAGATTTAAACCAATTAGTTGGCGAGGTGGTTTTGGAGTTGCAAGAGCTTCAAATTTAATTTATCTGGTTGAGTGTATATCCAAATAAATAAAATGAACTACATGAGCCTCCCTCCAGTTGCATCCAGACATAGTCATCTGCCTTTCAGCATGCCTATTGTGCATTCCACAACAAAACTTACACGGCCATGGGCCACATTGAAGCGAGTCTCCTCCTGTCTGTAGGTTGATCAGTGGGGTGAGGTGCCATGTCTTGAGAGGATAACCCCTGTCGCCTGATGTTGTGCGTATACAGACGATTCATCACGCTGCTGTTACGCACTATGAAGAAGTCATGGGTTGTTGCAGAAGTTAACAAATGCTTGGGAGGCTGCACAGGTGAGGAAAATGTGTGTCACCACAACAGGTTTGGTGTTTGTCAAAAATTGCAATCTAGAGATAAGGAGGGGGAGTCAGATTCTGGCAGCCACGCTGAGGCCTTGCCGGAATCTGACTCCCCCCCTCTAACTGACCCCCTGTCGCAGATATTAATAATTGCTTTTAAGGGAGTATAGTAGATGTCCAGATGTGTCACTAGATTGATTCTGGTGTTTGTGAAACACTGCAATCCTGAGATAAGGGGGAGTCAGATTCCGGCAGCCGGACTGAAGCCTTGCCGGAATCTGACTCCCCCCCCCTCTAACTGACCCCCTGTCGCAGATATTAACAATTGCTTTTAAGGGTGTATAGTAGATGTCCAGATGCGTCACTAAAGTGATTCTGGTGTTTGTGAAACACTGCAATCCAGAGATAAGGGGGGGGGGTCAGATTCCGGCAGCCGCGCTGAGGCCTTGCCGGAATCTGACTCCCCCCTCTAACTGACCCCCTATCGCACATATTAACAATTGCTTTTAAGAGTGTATAGTAGATGTCCAGATGTGTCACTAGAATGATTCTGGTGTTTGTGAAACACTGCAATCCTGAGATAAAGGGGGGGGGGGTCAGATTCCGGCAGCCGCGCTGAGGCCTTGCCGTAATCTGACTCCCCCCCTCTAACTGACCCCCTGTCGCAGATATTAACAATTGCTTTTAAGGGTGTATAGCAGATGTCCAGATGTGTCACTAGGATGATTCTGGTGTTTGTGAAACACTGCAATCCTGAGATAAGGGGGGGGGGGGGGTCAGATTCCGGCAGCCGCGCTGAGGCCTTGCCGTAATCTGACTCCCCCCCTCTAACTGACCCCCTGTCGCAGATATTAACAATTGCTTTTAAGGGTGTAGTCCAGATGTGTCACTAGAATGATTCTGGTGTTTGTGAAACACTGCAATCCTGAGATAAGGGGGGGGGGGGGGGGGGGTCAGATTCTGGCAGCCCTGCCTCCAACTGACTCCCTGTGGGTAAACAATACAGTCCCAGATGTGTAAACAGGGTAATTTTGGTAGATTTTAAATATGTAAATATATCCTTACAATATTTACGTATTGTCGATATCTGCAAATATCCGAACATAGCCATATTTGAAAAAAGATTTATGGACATGGGGTAAAATCCCCTATGTTATAGCCTACTACCTCAATGAAAAATAAATTCAATATAGCCTATCTGTGCCAAATGAAACACTATCTAAGAAGACACGGATGAACATTAACGACGTTTTAGAAAAGTATACTTTACATGCATTTTATCTGCTTTTAACGTCGGCAATTGATTCTTTAAATGTATGCTTGTTAATTTACGTCAGAAAGCCACGGAAATCGAACATTTAAAATTAGAAAAATAATAGCTATACGTAGCGACAGACAGTGACACAGAATGGTCCATCTATCCTCCGACAGAACGAAGATACTGATCGGAAATCGCGAAAGGAGAATGAAGAAGTCGCAAAGAACGTAATGCAGAGTGGACGCGCCTGCACGCGAGAGGGGAGTCTGATTTCGGCACAACACCTGCAGGGAGTCTGATTTCGGCACAACACCTGCAGGGAGTCTGATTTCGGCACAACACCGGAATGCCCATCACTAGTAGAAACACCAGTGGCACGAGCATTCCTTTTTGTGAGCGAGTTGATTGCAAAAAGCGCGCTACGCTAATTCCTGAAATCATTGTACTGCAACGCTAGGGGGGACGCGATTTCTTGGGGGAACATAATTCGACAGGTCTGTTTTGGATTGGAGGTCCAGATGTGAATATCCACACCACAGAGCGTTAAATGTACACGTCTATGGCAGATACTCCCGAGTCCGACTCAAGAAGTGGGGGACGGATTAGAAAGTAGGCTTCCCAAGTTTTGTGTGTCCTGGGAGTGAATTCCTATTACGAAAGCAAGGGCTTGGCTGAGAGACGCAGCGCAGCACGAAGTAGGCTAGGCTAGAGACACAGGAACAAACGGGCCGTTGGTAATAAGAGGTAACTGTCCCTAACCAATAGTTAAGTTTAAGTTAAAATTCGACATGAAAATCGTGAGATGTGTGTATTTTTTGAGATAATTTTAACACATTTATTTTGGATAGATTGAAATCCGTTGCAGGGGTTTGCATCAACAATTCCTAAGTTTTCGGTGATTGCGTAAATGCAATCTAGTTAAAAGCGATTCCGTTTAAAATGACTAATATGACGGTTTGCAATAAAAAGTTAGTGATTTGTTGCACAGCCTACTTTTAATTTAGCTATGGACTTTCGAAAGGGCTATCCTTCGCGGTTCTTTATCAGTAAATACGTAGGCTATAAGTGTATCGTACTAGTAATGACAGTAAGTACATAAAGATATCTGATGTTGTGAAGTAGGCATATCCTACGGTTCGCGCGTTTAGCTTATAAACTAGGCTACTTCTACCACAAATAGGCTACAAGTAGCCTACACTACTCACAAAAAGTTAGGGATATTTGGCTTTCGGGTGAAATTTATGGAAAATGTAAGTTCACGCTACAGTGATATTATACGTATCATGAAAGTAGGGCATTTAAGTAGAAGCATGCAATGGTGATTTCCTCATCTCAAACAATTTATTGAAACAAAAGCCAACAACAGTGGTGGGTATACCACAACAAAAATGTCAATGTCTCAATAACTTGTCATGTGCCCTTGAGCATCAATTACAGCTTGACAACGACGTCTCATGCTGTTCACAAGTCGACTTATTGTCTGCTGAGGCATGGCATCCCACTCTTCTTGAAGGGCGGCCCTCAGGTCATTGAGGTTCTGGGGTACAGAGTTACGAGCCTCTACACGGTGAGTCAGCTGATCCCATAGGTTTTCTATGGGATTCAGGTCTGGAGAAAGTGCAGGCCACTCCATTTGAGGTACCCCAGTCTCCAGCAGCCTTTCCCTAATGATGCGACCTCGATGAGCTGGAGCATTGTCGTCCATGAAGATGAAATTAGGCCTGTGTTGTTCATGCAGGGGCACAATGACTGGATTAATGATGTTATTCAGGTAGTATGGGCTTGTCACTGTACCATTCACAAAGTGTAGGGCAGTTCTGTATTGACTAGACACACCTGCCCACACTGTAACACCGCCACCACCAAAGGGTCGTCTGGTGACAACAGTGGCTGATGCATAGCGCTCTTCTTGACGTCTCCAACATCGTTGGCGGCCATCATTTCTGCTCAACGTGAATCGACTTTCATCAGAGAACAGCACTGAGGCCCACTGGTCCCTCGTCCAGCGTAAATGCTCCCTGGCCCATGCAAGACGATGACGCCTGTGCCTGGTGGTGTGGTCAGGTACCCTTGCAGGTCGTCTAGCACGCAGACCACGCTGATGTAAACGGTTTCGAATGGTCTGACGTGACACTTGGGTGCCTCTCACCTCCCTTAAATGTGCCTGGAGTTGAGTGGCATTCATCATCCGGTTCCGCAGGGCACTGTTCACAATGAAGCGGTCATCAGTGTGGGATGTGGCCAAAGGACGTCCACTTCTATGCCTTTCTGTGACTCTTCCAGTCTCTCTGTATCTCTGTTGCAACCTGCTGATGACACTCTGTGACACTCTAAGCTCAGTGGCCACTTCCCTCTGAGAACATCCTGTTTGAAGCCTCGCAATGGCGAGGTACTGTTGATCAATTGTTAGGTGTCGTCTTGGTGTCATGATGTCAAAATGTGAACAGCATGATGAAGAGGACTGTTTAAATACCAATTCTAATTGAACCAGGAAATTTATTGGTCGATTCATGGATCAAACACCTGTTGTGAATTTTGCCGTTCAGCTCCTTGTTAGAGAACAGCAAGTTGTGCAAAAAGTACTGAAACATTGAATAGTTGGACATGTGCATTCAAAAGTTTAGAGAAGGTCAAATTAATTTCACCTGTAAAGGTTATAGTGCATTTTAGGTTCATCCTGAAATTTCACCCGAAAGCCGAATATCCCTAACTTTTTGTGAGTAGTGTATGTCTGAATAGGTCATTTAGCTACATTTGGAAAACCTGGACGTGGGTATTTTTTTGAAGTGTTAAAAGGTTAAACATGGGCAAAACACGTTGAAATTGGTCACATTTTATAATATGGCATTTCTAATGTAGGCTAACATTGAATCATTTTCGAATAGTAGGCCTAATCTTCATTGTCATTCAGAAAGAAATGGAAGCTGTTGCCATTAACGATCAGCCTTCCACCAACATCCCTGGAAACGAGGATGGTCCGCTTGTTGCAGTAACTTTTCAGAAGAATCCTCGTCAAGTACAGAAGTACCTTGAGGCAGAACCCAAGGCCCTTGGGGTGCGTAAATTGTCGATATTCCTCTATGTATCGTCTATTTATTTATTTTTATTTTTTTTTAAATGTGTCGAACAAATGAAATGTTATTTTTCCCATGACTGCATTTGAAAGAAGAATAATAAAATGCATGTTCAGGTATCACTTACCTTGACAATCCCCTTAATTAAAATGGTGAATTTTATTTATGATTTAACAAATGTGGTCAGCAATGTGTCAATATAACAAATGTGAATGAATGGGGTCACAGGGATGAGCGAATACCAGTTTGTTACATTTGTTTGATTGTAATTCCTCTCTCCCAATAGTTGACTCAGATCACACTTGGTGTGCTTCAGTTCAGCATGTACTTGGGCATTTTCAGCACTGAGTATGACTCAGTTCCAAGTGTAGTCATGCTGGTCGTTGGGTCACTGTTTGTAAGTATCCATTATACTTACAGTTGCACATGTACAGTTAAATGCAAAAGTATTGTATCAGTGACATAATTTTTGTTGTTTTAGCTCTGTACTCCAGCACATTGGATTTGAAATGAAACAATGAATATGAGGTTACAGTGCTGAGACTCAGCTTTAATTTAAGGGTATTTACATCAATATCGGGTGATCTGTGTAGGAACTACAGCCCTTTTTATACATAGTCAATGTGTCACTGTCCCAATACCCAGTACATGGTATTGTTGTTGATTTATACCAGTCTGTATTTTCCAGTACAACCTGTCCCTGTTGCCTCCTCTCTCTTGACAATTATTGTGCACATCCTATATGAAGTCTAAGTCAACCTAAATATATGTATTTTACCATTATTTGAAATGTACAGTGGGGACGGAATTTTTGTTGTTTTGGCTCTGTACACCAGAACATATTAGAAATAGTAGTTATAGTAATAGTTTAAATAGTTATTTTTCAATAGTTCAATAGGAAAATGAGTCAGTAGAAAGTCATCCATTCATATCTACTGCATATCTGGCAGCTGGAGTGATGGTTTGAGGCCTTGTTGACTTACAGCCATTTAGCCAACCATGTGATCCATAATGTTCCAGCATAATTTACTTGCTTAATCTAGCCCCCACTCCAATTCCCATAGAGATCCATTCAAATGCAGAGAGGTTATACTATTGCTTGTAAGATTACCAGAAAATAAGTTATCATAAGAGTCATTTGATGTTGTTGGGTCACAGACCAAATATTAAATATGATGACTTTATTTAAGTTTATGTTAATTTGTCCAATTACTTTTCATCCCCTAAAATGGGGGGACTGTGTATAAAAAAGGGCTATAATTGCTAAACGTTTCACCTGATATGGATGTAAAAACCCTCAAATTAAAGTTGAAAGTCTGCACTTTAACCTCATAGCCACTGTTCCATTTCAAATCCAATGTTCAGAGCCAAAACAACAATTGTGTCACTGCCCGAATACTTTCTATCCCCACTGTACATCATGATGGTTGGTTATATTGCTTTATGCCTGTTAAATATTATATTTGCCCTTATGCTGTAATTGGTGTCTTTAGGTCATCACAATAATCACAATCAGTAATCATTACATGTCAGATAATATATGTATAATGTGTGTTTTTTCATTAACAAGTTGTCTAGCACAAATTGGAGTGAACCTCAGCAGTCTAATACATGTTTCTACTTGTGAAGTGTTTATATTAAAACAACATGAATTATGTGTTATATACTACTCAAAAGAAGTTAAGGGTCAAAAATATTTGTGCATATAAATATAGGCTAACAAGCTAAAATGGTGACGACTAATGACAAAATAATTCTTTGATGGCTCAAGAACAGAAAACACAAAACAAAAAACTTTTGATTAGACACTAGTTTATTACCCTGGAGGTTGACGGCAGGGACGTGATGGGATCGAACTCGCCGCCCTAGTTCATCCCACGCATGCTCAATGCGTGACAAGTCGGGTGAATATGCAGGCAAATCCATGTGCTGAACGTTCTGCACATGGATTGGCCTGCATATTCACCCGACTTGTTACCCATTGAGCATGCGTTGGATGAACTAGGGCGGCGAGTTCGATCACATCACGTCCCTGCCGTCAACCTCCAGCAACTGGCTCAGCGATTAGTCGCAGAATGGCTAGCGATCCCTCAACGTTATTTCCAACGCCTGATCAACAGCATGCGCCAACGTTGTCAAGAATGTCTGAATGCTAACGGTGGCTACACCAGTTACTGAAGCTTCTGCGACTTGTGTGAACATCATTTTGGGGGGGTGCATCACTTTTTTCATCAGGGTAAAACTAGTGTCTAATCAAAAGTTTTTTGTTTTGTGTTTTCTGTTCTTGAGCCATCAAATAATAATTTTGTCATTAGTCGTCACCATTTTAACTTGTTGGCCTATATTTATATGCACAAATATTTTTGACCCTTAATTTCTTTTGAGTAGTATATTAAGTGAGATATGCAGGAAAACTTTTGCCAATATTAATTAATTAAATAAATACGTAAATAAAAAGTGAGATGTCAACCTAAATTAGTTATTAGTTATTTATGTCCTAACTTAAGTTTTGTATTTCCATATTTAATTCCATACATGAGAAATAATTAAAATCTGTCAACATTTCCCATCAAAGCCGGTGAACAGAGTCTAATTTCCGATTTGTTGAATTTTATAGACCCGCCCTGGAAACCCCATCAGTCTGGATCAGTTGATTTTACCTAGATTCAGAGCTGTTATCCAATCTAAATTATTTTTGCATGGATCAGTTGATTTTACCAGAGATTTTATAGTCTCTATGGGCTTTGATTTTACGTAGATTCAGAGTCCTTGATTAGAGACAATTTGTCAGGAGAAACAACCCTTAAAATGATCCATCCATATCTACTGCATATCTGGCAGCAGAGTGATGGTTTGAGGCTAGTTTGATACCTCAGAGTTATACAACCCTTATGAGCATATAGCTTTTAAATTCAATTCAATTCAAGTCAATTTTATTTGTATAGCGCTTTTTACAGAGAACTGTCACAAAGACGCTGCACAGGAAAACAGAAGGAAAATTGAGCAAAAAACCAGGCCTTAGTCCCCAACCAGCAAAATGAAGCAAAAAAAACTCCCCGCTAGGGGAGAAAAAACACTGAACATTGGTGAGAAAAAACTCCCCAGTGGGAAGAAATCTCGGAAGGAACCTGGCTAGAGAGGGGGTGCCCATCCTTCGCTGGCCGGCCCGGTTTAGACTAAAGGTGGACTGAATGGTAATAGGCAATAATCAATTCAAAGGGCCAAAAGAGGGACAGGTCCGAAGCAGTCTGCAAACTCAGGGTGAGGGGCATAACTGGAGCAGTCTGCAAACTCAGGGCAAGAGGGGGACGGGCCGGAGTAATCTGTAGCTCAGGGTGAGAGAGGAAAAGAGAAGGTTAGGCCCCCCCCGCCCCTGCCCCCGACATCCTTAACTATAGGAGTGACTAAAGAGGTACGTTTTTAGCCTACACTTAAAGACAGAAAGTGTGTCTGAAGCCCGTACATACATGGGAAGATTATTCCATAAGAAAGGAGCTCTGTAAGAGAAAGCTCTGCCACCCATTGTAATTTCAGATATAATAGGAATTTTCAAATAGCCAGCACTTTGAGAGCAAAGTAATCTAGGAGGACAGTAAGGAATGAGTAAGTCACTAAGATATTCTGGGGCCAATCCATTTAAAGCTTTAAATGCTAGAAGTAAAATCTTGTAGTCAATTCTGAATTTGACAGGCAGCCAATGAAGAGTTTTGAGCACCGGGCTGATATGCTCCCATTTCTTGGTTCTAGTAAGAACCCTAGCAGCTGCATTCTGTACAAGTTGGAGACGATTCAGGGCTGAGCCAGTGCAACCAGACAATAAAGCATTACAGTAATCTAGTCGAGAGGTTACAAAGGCATGAACCATTTTTTCAGCATCTTCCAGGGACAACACCTTCCTTAATTTAGATATATTCCTCAGGTGGAAGAAGGCCATTCTTGTGATATTGTTAATATAGGGCTGAAAGGAGAGATCTGAATCAATAGTTACACCAAGGTTTTTAACAACCTTGTTGGCGGAGACAGAGAAGCAATCTAAATTTAAGGGACACTGTAAGAATTTATCTCGAAGGGATTTGGGACCTAATACTAATTACTTCAATAAGAGGAAATTTTGGGTCATCCAGGCCTTTACATCTTTGAGACAGGTCTCTAGTTTAGACAACTGGTCAACTTCACCTGGCTTAACTGATATATAAAGTTGTGAGTCATCTGCGTAGCAGTGGTAGTTAACACCATGTCTGCTTATAATGTTCCCAAGAAGGAGCATGTAAAGAGAAAAGAGCAGAGGACCCAAAACCGATCCTTGTGGTACTCCAAAGTTCACCCTAGAAAATTCAGAGGACTGATTGTTTACCCTAACAAACTGGGATCTATCATAGAGATAAGATTTAAACCACATAAGAGCATGCCTAGTAAGACCAACTAAATTTTTTAGCCTGCGGAGGAGAATATGATGGTCTATAGTATCAAAGGCAGCGCTCTGGTCAAGTAAAACAAGAATAGAAATACAGCCACAGTCCAGAGAGAGGAACAAGTAATTCATTACTAGGGCAAGGGCGGTCTCTGCTATGGTGCTTCCTAAACCCAGATTGAAACCTCTCATACACGTTATTAATATGTAAAAATGAAGAAAGCTGTTGCGCTACACATTTCTCAAGCATCTTTGATAGAAATGGGAGGTTTGAAATGGGTCTATAATTAGCCAGGACAGTGGGATCCAAATTTGGTTTCTTAAGTAGTGGCTTGATTTCTGCCAATTTAAAGGATGTAGGAACGTGGCCCGATAGCAACGATGAGTTCATTAAGTGAAGAATTGGTTTGATGAGCATAGGCAATATCTCCTTCAATAACTTTGTGGATATGGGGTCTAGAAGACAGGTGGATGATTTTGAAGAAGAAATTAACTTAATTAGTTCGCTCAAGTATGGGAGTAAACGATTCAAGACGTTCAGTGTGTCTAGGAGGCAGTTCTATATCCATGATCACTAACTTGTGTGATCTTTTTCCTAATTCCAATTATTTTACCACTAAAGAAATTCAAGAAATCATTACTACTACATGAGACTGGAATTTGAGGGTTAGTTGCTGCATGATTATTAGTTCAGCAACTGTTCTGAATAGAAATCAGGGATTGGTCTTATTTTCTTGTATAAGCTTTGAAAAGTAAGAGGACCTAGCATTGGAGAGAGCATGCTTATAGGTACTAAGACTCTCTTTCCAGGCCAAGTGGAAAACCAGCAGTTTAGTGGAATGCCATTTGTGTTCAAGCTGCCGTAGAGCAGTAGCTAATTCCTCTGCCAGATCATTGGTTGACAGGGAGCTGGATGAAGTGTCTAAATCAAAGTAATCAGGTAGCACATGAATAAAGTTTCTAGTTGTGGAGGTAGTGATAGTGCGACCTGTATACGTTCTGAATTCAGATGCTTCAGAGTGGGCAAATTTTAACTGCAGAGTAATGAGGAAATGGTCAGACAGAATAGGATTCTGTGAGTGAATTTTAACATTAACAATATCAATACCAAAATTTAAGACCAGGTCTAAAGTATGACTACGATAACGTGTGGGGCCGACAACATTTTGAATGAAACCAGTTGATTCCAAAATGGCCATAAATGCTGAGGTAAAAGGATCATCTGTATTTTCAAAATGCAGGTTAAAATCACCCAATATTAACACTTTGTCATGACTTACAGCTAAATGAGAAAGAAAATCTGCAAATTCCTGAATAAAGCCAGAATATGGCCCAGGAGGTCTATAGACAGTCACAAGTAAAATAGGCTGAGAAGAGGGGCGGTTTCTACCAACCACTGCTGGTTGAGTGTTCATAACTAACACTTCAAATGAATCAAATGCATACTCTAATTTTGGAATTGACTGAAAGACAGATTTATAAACAACAGCAACCCCACCCCCTCTTCGACAGAGACGGGGGTTTTGGCTATATATAAACCCAGGTGGAGAGGATTCATTTAATGTAAAGTTCTCATCTGCTTTCAGCCATGTTTCAGTTAAACATAGTATATCAAGAGAGCAGTCTGAGATTAGTTCATTCAGAAGAGCTGCCTTGGAATTAAGGGATCTTCTATTTAATAAGCCAACTCTCATGGTAGTAATATCACTTGAGCTAATAGGATTGTGTTTTGTTTTAATCTTAATCAGATTATTAAAACAAACTTCACGGTTTTTGACAGATTTGAGACAGTTTCAATTTCTAAAGGGTGAACCTTAGCTGACGGTTTTGGGGAATACGCAGACAAGTAGTTCTGCTTCCTGGCCTTGGCTCTAATTAGTCAGGGACTTGAATTTCTAAGGCTATAGGCCAGATTTTTAGAGATAAGAGCTGAACCCTCCCACATGGGGTGAACACCATCTCTTTTTAAAAGATTAGGCCTCCCGCAAAAAGTGTGCCAATGATCTATATAGCCAACATTATTAGAGGGACACCACTCAGATAGCCAACGATTTAGTGACGTTAGTCTGCTATAAGTTTCATCACCACGCCTAGAAGGAATAGGGCCAGAGCAAATAACAGTGTTAGATAACCGTTTTGCTACTTCACATGCCTTTTTGTTATCTCCGATTGCTTCAACTGGACATCATTTGCGCCGACGTGAATAACAATGCTAGAAAATTTACAATTAGCTTTAGCCAACATTTTTTTATTTGCTTCTATGTCGGTCGCTCTAGCACCAGGAATGCACTGAACTACGGTCTTTGGACCGACTCGCAATGTCCATGTTTCGTAGAATGGAATCACCGATTATCAAAGCTTTTTCAGCCAGTTTTACCGAAGGTGCATTGCTCAGTGGAGAGAACCTATTTGAAACCCGAATTGGTGGTTGGTGGAGCACCGTGGGCTTACGACTATGTCCGCGAACTGTAATCCACCTGCTGTTACCTTGCTGCGGAGGCATTTTCGGAGTTCTAACATTAGTTGGGGACGGGCTAGCTGGAGCACCTGAAACCGAGAAGGATTCTATGAACTTTTCACTTTCTCGAATTTCATGTAGGGTACGGATGCGAGATTCCAAATCGGCTATCTTCTCAGTCAACCTAGTATTTAATTTACACTTATCACAAGTAAAGTTCCCACTAATGGCGGAGAAGGAATAAGTAAACATGTCACATACCGGGTGAGGAAGGAGAAACCAAGCGAGGAATGGAAGAGACTGAGGGGTCAAACGAAGCCATAGCTTACCCTTGTATTAGAAGATATACAAAATTTGTCGCAGGATCAACTCAGGATCAGTACTGCTGGTTCCGTAGAGGCCTGCTCGGCATCAACTTTGTTTTGCTTTACCTAACCTAACCTAACACTGCTGGCTCCTTAGCGGCCCGCTCAGCAGCGAATTTGTCTTACCTAACGTTAGTTTGTAGCCAAATATATTTTGTTTTGTTTTTAAGAACAATCACAAATTTGCAGATTTGCCAGCACAAAACGATCACCACCAAACTTTTCTATAGCACAGCTCAGTAGGCTAGCACAGCTCAGTCACTCACCAAACCGGTGCTGGTTGAGGGTAGTGGGACAAGAAGAGGTTGTCATGGTTTTCTGCCTGTTCAGATTCTGTTTTTGGGCGTTGCCTCTCGGGGCCGCGAGTGGGCGCTCCCGTCTTAGTTCTCGTTTTCCAGGACTAATTAATTGTTTCCTTCAGGTGCGCCCTGCCCTACTTAAGCTCCGTTCACTCGTCGTTCTGGGCTTTTGTGTCATTATTGCCACTTCATAAAGGTATAGGACTTGGGAGACCTGCGTTCCTTGTTGTTTCAAATAAGCAAAGCAGTAAAACTCCCATTTAGAATTGAGTTAGGTTTGCCTCTTTTATTGAGCTCTTTGTATCTAATCAACCTAGAGGTAATTTTTTTCTTTTCTTTGCTATTCTCTGCTCGAGTCTACGAGCTTCACTCTGTTTTTTGGGTTGTTATTGGTTTGGCTTCTTCTCCCTTATTATTTATTTTCTCTGCTTGAAATCTACGAGTTCTTGCCCACTTATCTGGGTTGCTATATTTTGGCTGTACGCCGGGAGTTATATTCCCTTTCGGTTTATTTCTCTCTGCTCCGTTCACTGACTCCCTTAGCCCTTTTTAGTGGTTGTTTCTCACGCTTCGTGGGACAACTTTCAGATCCCCTTCCAGTTGCGTCTGGTCCTCCGAACCCGACCCTTTACAGAGGTTGTAGGAGATATAGTTAGCTATTGAAATGTAATTATGATATCACTGTCAGACACTGGCGTAGCCAGGGGGGTGGATTTTTCTTTTGACAAAACGTCTTCCAAATGTCTTATTCTTGGGTATAATGTTTGCAGTACATCACATAGCCCGTCAAATAATACTGCTTTATTTTGCACAGTCCGTGCCCCTTAGAGATGGTCATAAATATTCGATTTCAGCATAAACCCAATCATACATTTTACCAACCTCTTTGTCCAAGAGACATACTTTTTAACCTGTCACATTAATTTGCTATATGCACAAGGCATTGCCTATGTATTTCCGCTTGTTTATTTCCAGTCTCCATTGAGAGCTACACTGATACAATAATGATACACTGATAATAACAACAATAATGTTAATTTTCATTGAATTGATCCAGCCTGCCTCAGTGTATTTATTTAATTATTTATGTATTTGATATCGGCACAAATTTTCATGCCTAGAGACACTTCTCACTTATTATTATTACAAGTGATAATTTGTTTGGTTTGTTTATCATTATTATTATAACTCTTTGCAATGCAGGTCATTATTGCTGGGAGTGTTGCAATAGCTGCTCAGACTCTCCACCTGCCCACTGTAAGCTATTTTTTAAAAGGGGTTTGGGGTTGGGTGTGGATATGGTTGGTTTCTATGTTAGTTTGAGGATTTTTATTACAACGAGTATGATTTCTCAGTTGGAGAAACAGTAAAACCAATGGTAGAGTTGTAATAAGAAGACCACTGATGTACAAGGCAGCAGCATGAAGTAATGATGAGAGTGGTATATTGAGTATGATGAATTCTTTGTACCCATGAGAAGGCTGATGCATCTCAAGTGCTCCAATAAAAAGTCAGAAAATGTACTGGGTTTCTAACTGAAATAATTGCAGGTTAACCTTCGGAGGGGCATCTATTAATATAAATGGACAAATACAAATAGTCTTATTCTTATTCCTCTGCATATCTGTGTTCCCAACAGCTAAAGGCCTGCCTTGGCATGCAGGTGGTGGCAAGTATGGCTTCCGTAATCAACATCTGGGAGGCCGCTGGGTTATTAACATATGATCCATGCTGGGCATACACGTTTAATGGCACAGTGAGCCAAGGATTATGCCAGAAGGTTTCAGTGAGTCAAGAGATATGATATTTCTGTTTAATCTGTAAATTTCTATGCACAAAATAGTTTATTCTGTGGTGATCAGTGGATCATAGTCTTTTGGGAAATTTGAAAATGGATGTGTGCTATTAGTGTGCTCCTAAACTCTCCAATATAGGAGCACGTGTGCTCCTTGGAAAAATGTTAGCGTAGAACCCTGGGTTGATTGTGTTTCCAAATTATCAGAGAACATTGTGCTGATGGCACAGGCCTGCAGTTACCATTGGGTGTTCCAAACAGAAGAACAAAGAAATAAAGCAATACAAAAGTTTTTTTATGAGCTATTAATACATAGAACTAGGGATTTACCGATGCACCGGCCAATAATCGGTATCATCCGATAAAACTAAACATTTAAAAACAAGCGATGGTTATGCAAGGTGAAATTTTATAACCTGGTGGAGCCACAATCACCAGAGGTGATGTAGCACAGCTGGACATTGGAGGTTGTAAATGGTAATCTTCAGGACATGGGACAGTCTAGTGACTTTTTTTACCCTTGGCAACATCCCTGGACTGATCAAGCAGGAAACTAGGGTTACTCATGGGAAAACGATGGCCGGGAAAAGGCCTGTTTCCATGTCGTAAAAAGGCCTAACAAGCAACCCTGGTTCAGATGGGAACCTGGACAAAACAAATGTATTCGGGTCTGAAAGTACGCATTATATGTACAGTATGTGCATGTAATTACTGGGGATGATATGATAACTGAAAATGAACTCACTGAAATGAGTGGTATGTGAAATTGTAGGAGGGGGCAAACTAGATACTTAAGGAATAGAAAATGTGGTCAGAAGGAGGATTGTAAATTACCAAAGA
Source organism: Synaphobranchus kaupii (assembly GCA_029718625.1). Taxonomy (NCBI): domain Eukaryota; kingdom Metazoa; phylum Chordata; class Actinopteri; order Anguilliformes; family Synaphobranchidae; genus Synaphobranchus; species Synaphobranchus kaupii. The sequence continues at coordinate 17,893,697 of CM056393.1, forward strand.
TGTGTTTGTCTACGTAAGTGTCTGGATCACAGAGTGAGATTAAAATCTCTTTTACAAGAGAGACCTGTCCAAGAGGCTTGCATAAACAAATAAACATCAGGTTTCATACAACATTTAATACAGATTATCCAGTTAAAAGTCAGTTTCAGGATTACATAATCTGCAATGGAGTCAGATAAACTTGATCTCTTCCCTGCAACAAAATCAAAATCTTTAGTTTGGTGACCCCGAAGTGATCATCTCTCTCACCCTAAAATTACCTTACAATTTGGTGAATCTGACATGAGTCTCTTGCTCACCCCTAAAATTCCCTTACAGTTTGGTGAAGTCTATTGTTTGTAATCCAAGAGTTGTTTTAATTTTCTGTCAGATAATTGCACTTTGTTTTCCATATTTCAGGTGTATACTTTCAGATGGAGGAATGCATTTAATCAGATGAATGTGAAGAGATGTCATAAAAACAAATGTTTAACTAAGTTGCATTACTTTAAAGTAAGTACTTAATTTGTTTTTTTTAGAATGCTAGATTTAAACAGTTGAACACAAGCAGAACCAACAAACAATCAGTATCAGTATTGACATTGGCCGATGGTTTTCTAAATAATTGGAAATCGGAATCAGCCAGAAATGTTCATATCGGTGCATCCCTACATAGGACCTAACAAGTTGGGGAAATCGCAGAACTAGTGTTAAAATATGTGTATCGAAGAGCACTGGAAGTTATAACAGAAGGTCTAAATATTATGTATGGGTTGTTTCTACCATTATATTCTACATAAATTCAGGTTCAAAGTCCCTTCAACATTCTTAGAAACCTAAACAATAAATCATTACCCAATACTACCATCTAACCTCTCTCTCATTGTGCTTCTCTTTCCTCTGATCATGAAAAGAGAGGGTTTGCGCATTACATTGCCGAGCTAATCCTGATCAACTCTGCCACACTTGCCATTTGTGTCACCCTGGCTGCCTACTGCTGCAAGGGTCATCAACTGCTGCACCCCCACTGCAGTATGGTGAGGACAAAGGGAGGGAGGGAGGGAGGGAGTGAAGGAACCAGACAGATTAATAAATACAGACTACATGAACTTTGAGCAATGAAGAGAGCTAATGGCAGTTGGTGAATAGTGAAATATATGATGTAGTGTCAAGAATCCAGTAACCGATGGGAAAATTTCAGTGACCACTTTCCTTTAGGCAGCATGACTGCTTACAGAAAGTGAAGCAAAATGTGTTAATTCATACAGTATAACCTTTTGTGGATGTTGTTTGTCCTTTTTTTTCTTTCTTCTTTTAGCCAGTGGTCACCATAAATGCTCCCCCAGCACAGCAGTAAATGGAAAAAGAGGAGAGATTTTGGGCTAAAAAAACAAGAGATCTGCATGGGTGAGGGGTCAACATATTTGTCAACCTAAGCATATTTGTACTTAATCTGGAAATAGACACCATAAAAGTCTTGTTTATTTTTTTGTTATTTTGTTTCATGTTACCCGACATGTACTCTACATAGCTACACCTAATACCCGACATGTACTCTACATACACCTATAGATATATTTTATTTATTGATATGGTACTCAAACCCCAATTCCAAAAAGTTGGGACAGTATGTAAAATGCACATAAAAGCAGAAAAGAGTGATTTGTAATTCTCTTTTGCATATATTTAATGAAAACAGTACAAAGAAAAGATATTTAAGGTTTTACCTTATCAACTTTATTGACTTTTGTAAATACACGCTAATACCAACTTTGATGCCTGCAACACGTTCCAAAAAGTTGGACAGGGGCAAAACTGGGAAGTAAAAAAAAAAAAAAACGCCTCAAACCATCACTCTGCTGCCAGATACGTATGCAGTAGATAAGATGGATCAGGTTGTTTCTCCTGACTTATTTTTCCATTGAGTTCATAGGAAAATTTGTCAGGAGAAACGACCCTTAAAGAGTAAGTACACCCACTGTCTCATGCCTGTCTCTGCCTACTACAAAATTTTGAAAAATACTTCATGGGGTGGGAGAGGCGTGGGGGCGGAGGAGCTGTGTCCATCGTCCATTTGCATAAATTAACGTACATTGTTTCAAATTATTTTGTATAACTCGGATCAAACTGTCAAACTAGACGTTGCACATCAAATATGAATCAAAATTCATTCAGCAACTGCATAGACTATTTCTCACCTCAAAGATTTTCAGAAACATATTTTAGTGGACTATTAGGTGGAATAAGAGAGTTTATGAACAGGACGCAACGTTGTTTCCGGTTTAAAAACATGGAGCTGAAACGAAAGTAACGTAGTGGGTCTAACCAATCAGGTGCCGGCTGTTTCCGTTGTGGGCGACAACAATTATTCATATGACATAGAGGTACCTCCAAAGAGGTACTCTGACATCACGATTGGGGCGGGGGCAGTGTGGGGAGCAGAGAAAGGAAATTTCAACCGTTAGGGGCAGCACAAAGACGCTTTTCTACCAGTTTCTTATGATATACAATATTATTCAGAATTGTTGAAATAACAGAATGCATGAATAAGTTTAATTATAAGGTAGGCATACAAACACGTTTACAGTGGGGAAAAAAGTGACCTAGAGTGTACTTACCCTTTAAAATGATCCATCCATATCTGGCAGCAGAGTGATGGTTTGAGGCTCGTTGATACCTCAGACCCTTGATGACTTACAGCCATTTAGCCAACCATGGGTTACATACTATTCTGTGTAATTTACCTCCAGCTTACCACACTACTTGTCCCACCCCTCAATTCCCATAGAGATCCCATTCAAATGCAGAGGTTATAGTATCGCTTGTACCTGCAAATAAGATATCAAGAGTCTTTTGATATCTTTTATACCCAGTCATGATAGAATCACCTGTTTACCTGTGGAATATTGATTTTTGAACTTCCCAGGTCTTTTATTTTTTTGCCAATCTTTTTATGGAACATGTTGCAGGCATCAATTTGGAATTAATGTATATTTACAAAAATCAATGAGTTGATATGGTAAAACATTAACATATTTTCTTTGTACTGTTTAAGTCAGGAGAAACAACCCTTCAAGTGATCCATCCTTATCTACTGCATATCTGGCAGCAGAGTGATGGTTTGAGGCTTTTTTTTTTTTTTTTTTTTTGCCCCTGTCCCAACTTTTTTGGAACGTGTTGCAGGCATCAAAGTTGGTATTAGCGTGTATTTACAAAAGTCAATAAAGTTTATAAGGTAAAACATTAAATATCTTTTCTTTGTACTGTTTTCAATTAAATATATGTAAAATAATTTCCAAATCACTGCTTTCTGATTTTTGATGCATTTTACATACTGTCCCAACATTTTGGAATTTGGGTTTGTATAATTGAACTACAATTCTGTAAATGTATATGTTCCTCACCTACTAAATTGGAATATAGACAGAAACAGCCCTTTTTAATTCATTTATTCATTTGGATAAACAATTCCTAAAAACCAAATTGTAATTATTACATGGTTCTATAACCAAATACTCATTCAGTCAAGTCATAAAACCCTAGAATGCATTTTGTCACATCTCTCTCGACTGACAACTTTGCTAAGCATGCTGCCAGCTGGATGCAGAGATGAAGTCTGTTTCAGATAATGTCTTGCAGCATAATATCCCTGTCAAATATATTTCTTAACTGGTTTCAAGCAGCCATGTAAACCATGTTTTGATGGTTCTGATAGTAAAATTGAAAACTTATTGCAATGAATCTGAAATTAAAGGGGTAGTTCACTTTCTGGAGTTGTTTTTTAAATTTATTTTTACATTATTTCAGTTTTAATGTATGTTTTTGATTAACAGGGACGATTTAACCAATCGTGCCACTGTTGTGTTTACATATTTTTTTTTTCCTCAAAAAAGACAATATAATAATCAATTCCCTTGTTATTCCAATAAATCTGTTTGTACCGTTCATACTTATTTTTGCTGCAGCTATTCAATTGAAATGAAAATCAACCTGTTGTTCTTTGATTTCACATATCGTACCTGCTGGTTATATTTTCATGTTCAAATCCTTAAAGGGGAATTCCACTGAAAAGCAACATTTAACCTCATTTAACAGATCAAGACGTAACTGATTAAGTCTCTCTTTGTGGCTGTCCAAAACAATCAGCAGCGAAAGATGTGAATTTGGTAGAGGTATACGTCAAAACCTATGACGTGTATAAATTAACCACCACTCCACATCTGCCACGTCGCAGACACACCCCTACACAAATGCAATTTTACCGTTCCTTTCCATTTATTATAAAGTGCTTTCCTCTATCCTCGTATCTGATCCTTGCATCCTTTTCTCACATGCTCCATTGGGCGGAGCTAAGGACCGAGGAAAGGATGCGAGGAGGATGCAAGGAGTAACAATAAGCGTTTGGAATGAACCCTTAGGCTGCGTCCCAATATTCTTCACTCCCCCACTCCCACTCCTTTCCTCCACTCCTCTCCTACCCAGAAGTATGCAAAACTGCCTGAATGTTACAAGTACTTGCATGTACAGTATACAATGTACCCGACATTGCGGTTTGTGTCGAGACATTAATTCATATGTAACCATTAATATGTAATTAAGATGTAATAAGCAACATTAGATTAAAACACAAAGATCCGTTTCCATGGCACGGAGGAGAGGAGGTGGTAGTGGAGGAAAGGAGGGTGCATTTTTCAAGTAGTGGGATGCACCCAAAGATCGGTTTCTGGGGCACGGAGTAGAGGAGGTGGTAGTGGAGGAAGGGAGGGTGAATTTTTCAACTATTGGTACGCACCCTTAGTGCTGGGCTAAAACAAAAACCTGCACCCATTGCAGGCTTTTTTGGAGTAGATGGGACACCCCTAATACACACAAGTACATACAAATGCGCAGACTCAACAAAGCCTGTCTCCAATCGCTTATTTTATCCATCCTTTTCTCCTCGGTCCTCGCCTGACCCGGAAATCGATCGAGGTTCGCCATCTTTAAGGACATTCCAAACCATTCCAAAATGCTCCTCGGAGGAGCGAGTAGTGGGGAACGAGGAGGCTCCTGGAGGGTGCTTCAGTGAGGAACCACAAGTGTAGCCTTTGTGGAACGCGTGTCGTGTATAAATTATCCACCACTCTTCACATCTGCCATGTCGTAGGCACACCCCTACACAAATGCAATTTTACGGTTCCTTTCCATTTATTATAAAGCACTAATGCATATGACTCATTCTTTATAACTAACAAAAGAACCATTTATTCATGAAAAAATAAGCTAAAAAGCATTATAGTTAAGCACGTGAGCATAATATGTGGTTGTCGCTTGATTGAGCAAGGACGTTCCATTTTCCGAATACATGTTGCCTCGTTTCCTCCATCCTCGTATCTGATCCTTGCATCCTTTCCTCGCGTCCTCCATTGGGGGAGCTAAGGAGCGAGGAAAGGAGCAAGGAGTAAAAATAAGCGATTGGAATGAACCCCAGGTCACCCTCATTTATAAAATGTTGCGCAGGTTCTACACTAAAATGTACGTCGCTCTGGATAAGAGCGTCTGCCAAATGTCTAAAATGTAAATGTAATGTAAAAAGGTTACGTACGCCCAAAAGGATAAACCTGGGTACGATCAAAAATATCCTGAAAAAATAAAATAAAAACCGCAGCCTCAAAAAAAAGCACAATTTTTTTTACAATCAACTTGAACTTTTCGTACATGCACGAGCCTAGTAGCTTGCCCCAATAACTCTCACAAATAACCATAGATGGTTAATGAACTGGCCAATAGTGAATATGGTACGCATATAAGTTAGCTTGCCATTACAATTCATCATCTGAGAAAATGGAGAAGTCATACCGCAAAACAAAGAAGAGAAACGGATTGTACAATCGAGACACTCGTTGCGGAGGTGGAGGTCAGACGGGCTATATTGTTTGCTGGAAATAGTTCTGTACGTATAACAAAAAAAAAATAATTTGTGAAGTGGCAGCATCTCACAGCAGCCGAAACATTTCGGAAATTAAAAATAAGTGGTCGGATATTAGGTGCAAATTTCATAAGATTACAGTACCAGTCAGGAATTAATACTTTTTTATTTAGTCACAAGTCTTATCAGCCCGTGATGAGACATTATTCAAAATATGATAATACTCTTGTCTGATTACACAGAAATGTACAAACCCCAATTCCAGAAAAGTTGGGACAATTGGTCAATTTTCTTTTACGTATACTTGAAGTGTTGTTTCTCCTGACTTATTTTTCCATAGAGTTTAGTAGGAAAATGAGTCAGGAGAAACAACACTTAAAGTGATCCATCCATATCTACTGCAGATCTGGCAGCATGGTAATGGTTTGAGGCTCGTTTGATACCTCACTTTTGATGACTTACAGCCATTTAGCCAACCATGGGTTCCATACTATTCCTGTGTAATTTACATCTTAATCTAGTCCCACCCCCCAATTCCCATAGAGATCCATTCAAATGCAGAGGTTATAGTATCGCTTATGAGTACCTGAAAATGAGATATCAAGTCTTTTGATATCCTTTTATACCCATTATAGCATCACCTGTTTACCTGTGGAATGTTCCAAACTTGTCTTTTTTTTTTTTTGCCCCTGTCCCAAATTTTTTGGAATGTGTTGTAGGCATCAATTTCAGAATTAGCTTATATTTACAAAAATCAATAAAGTTGTTAAGGTAAAACATTAAATATCTTTTCTTTGTACTGTTTTCAATTAAATATATGTAAAAGATAATTTACAAATCACTGCTTTCTGCTTTTATGTGCATTTTACATACTGTCCCAACTTTTTTGGAATTGGGGTTTGTAATTTGCATCTTAAAGCGGCAGTTTCACATAGTTACAAGCATGAAAGACCGATACATCCACAAAAAACATACATATGCTATTATATCCATGTAATATCTCCCAGATTAAATCCCTAGCCATCAAATTGAAATGGCATTGTTGGACCTCGCATTCTATGGAAGCAGGCAAAATCAGTCCCAGGTCTCAGGCATACCTTCCTGGCACCTCGTTATCACTTCCTCCCAGGGCTCAAAGCTAGGGGGTGGGGGGGGGGGGGGGTATGTTGTGCCAGGAAGGGAGTTGGGGATGACACCCCCTATGGGACAGCACTGCCACTACACCCAGGCAGGGGAGCCAGCTGAGGCCAATTATAATCAGCCCAGCTGCTCCTCGTTAGCTGCCAGGATTTCCCTTAGAAAAGGGCCTGGTTCCCCAGGTCCAGAAGAGTGTTTTTTTTTGGTTGGACTTTGTTTGAAACTGCTGCTGCATGCTTTGGCCCTTTGTTTCTCATTTTTGGTGAGTGGGTTTTGTGCGGACGAACCAAAATAAATCTATTTATTTAACCCTTTTTCGTTGTTTTCCCTGTCTGTTCACCATGTGGTACAGTGGCCATCCCCAGCGCTGTAACACAAAAGCTTATCATAAAACGTGCAAATCTCCATTTAAATGAAATGGTACTGTATAAACCACTGACCAGTTAGACAACAGTAATCCTACAAGGACAAATGGCTGCTGAATACCTACAATTAGCAGTCCTGACTTGTGATGAACCTCATGCTTGAGGCTATAATTAAAACAGAATTATTTTGTATGTAATTGGCTCTTTATTTTTTAAATACATATTTTATAATGGCACTGGTAACACAGGCCTAATTGCCTTTAGGCGTACATTTAAAAAAAAAGGAATTTCTTATACTTGTTAAAAAGGTATGTGCATTAAAAACTGTTCTTACAAAATAGTCTCACTACTTAATTTCCTTAGCGACAAGACAAAAAATCCATCTGTCTCTGAATTCCAATTCACCTATCAGTGTCATATATGAATGTCTGAATTATGTTAATACAGTATTCTAACAAGTGGTTTGTCCAATTTCCCACACCATCCACATGCACTATGTACGTAATCTATATGACATAAGGGTCCGCATCAAACCCGTCTGCCGTGGTACATATTCTTGCTTGTCTTTAAATTCCCGTATTGTCCATGTTGACCAAAGGGATGTGTTGCTCATGATCTATGGTGATTCTGTGCAGCATTTTGTTGGCACCATTTGTGCCAGAACAGGCTCTATTCAGATCTGCAGTTCATCTGCCCAATGGCTCTGTAGAACAAACACACAAATCAGAGTGCACTCCATAAATTCACTGTCAGGTATCACACAATTTCAGGTTGTACTACAGTAGTCATGGGTCTCCAAGAATTTCAAATGTATTTTATTTGAATTTGTCTCATTTTAGTACACTTGTTACAAGATGCAGTAGCATAAAAAGTTGATATGATGGTGGAGAATATGTGCAACTATTCTATATCTCTGGACTTGAATCAGTATAATTGCAAAACATATTGCACTGTTAAAGGTGCTATCCCAGGAGTATCACAATCCTGCAAATCTAAATGGTAAAACAGATTATGTACACGGTCACATCAATTATTTCAGCCTCATAATTAATACTATTACACGTTTAATGATTTTAATCCAGATTTGGATAGAACATAATGCAAAGCACTATGGGTTGCTGTCTTGTACCATAACAATCACTACAATACTGAAAAAAATCCCTTGATGCAGAAATGCAAACTTGTTTACCTGGGATGATGATGATGATGCTGTAAATTCTTCCAAGTCGCCATAGCAGCCTTTCTTCTGACGAATCAGACTACCCCATAGCAAAGAATGGTGACAGCCAGGGCATTCCCCTTCCACAGGAAGTAGATGGGTGGGCTCAGACTTGAGAAAGTGCTTGGCTAAGCAAATCATGTGACTAATCATTTGACAGGTGGGATGTAAACAGGACATCCTGTCTACAGACTGTAGTGAGAGAAAAAGAATATTCACCAGATTAAGTTTTTGTCCTATCCTTGGGATATTTTACACTGAGTGTCCCCTTCTTCTCTGGTTTAGTGACATCACAATGGTGTTAAACATGTTTCCCCTTTTACCTAGCAAACTATAAATGCCTTATATTCCAAACCTCGATTCTACTCCTCATGGTCGTACTTATTACAATTTTATTACAATCCTTTACCCTCCGGACATTAGTCCATTCTCTACACTGGCTTATGTATTCTAATTTTAGGCAAGTATGGTTAAAGGTAATGACTCAGTATGATATAACTTTTCTGGTTTCTTTTTGCAATATTGCCCACAAATACTGTGTAGATTCAGCTTTATAGTACGGGGATCAGTGATGCAGTGGGCAGGATGTTTAAAATCAGCTATCCAGATGATATAAAGCAGGGTGGCCAATCTTTCCGTTTTAGCCCAGCACTAAGACACCTGATTTAACTTATCATGGTCTTGGACCACGATTAGTTAATGAATTGAATCAGATGTCATTGTGCTGGGCTAAAACAGAAACCTGCACCCACACCGGCCCTTTTAGGATAAGATTGGACACCCCTGATATAAAGATTCTTGAATGAGCACAGCATCAAAAAAAGATCCCCGTGTATGACCTATGCAGCTCACATGCACAGTCTCCAGACACAGCAGGCAGGTCTTCACTGTTTGTTCCTCCAGCTGTTCCTCTCCAGGGACTTCCTGCAACTGCTTCTTGGCTCGCACGCTGCCGAAGGCCACGGGGATGTGCAGAGGGGGATGGAGGCTGGGGTCAAATTCCAGCTGGTACTCCTGTCTCAGCCAGCGAGCAGTGAGGGATAGGCGGTTCCACGGCGCCACTCGTAACATGTGCGACACCACACGCCAATGGAACTGGAGGCTGGACTCACGGCGTGTCCGTCGAGCCACATGGGCTAGGCGGCGGGAGGAGTGGGGGTGCTGCCACGCCCACTCAAACTGCAGAAAGGGCAGGGACAGTGGGGCACAGGAGTAAATATAGAGTTGGTGGCATATAAAAGCTTGAGATGGCTGGACAGCATTGGGGACAGATTAAGTGAAAAGCAAAGACCATTGCAGCAAGTCCTAGTGTAACTATTAATGTTTGTGGTCATAATACGCTAAATTATCAAATCAGAGATAAACTTGTGAATAAGCAAAGTCAACGGGAAGCACAGATGATGGGAGAAATGGAAGGGGAGGTTTGTGAGTGATTTTAAGTACTAATCTAACCATGTGTCAGTCAAGCCATTACCTCACATCAATTCAGTCATATAAATTGAGTCATGAATTCTTCAGGGAGAAAACTGGCCTTGCCAACTGAATCCTGAATAAACTTCAATGTCTTACAAGTAACCTCATTTGGTTACTGATGCTGTTAGTATTTATACAAATTCACTTGACGGGGTAAAGAGTGCAAGTGTGTGCACATGAGCCAATTATGAATAAAGACTTACCCTCAGAGCTGCAATGTCGGATGGAAAGCCATGAATGATGAGAACCATTTCCCTATATTACAACGAGGAGACAAAATAGAGATGGCAATAAAATATATTAAACTCACAAATATCTTGTGTGACCCTGCAACTGAACCCTTATTTTGTCATAACATTAGCTAGTTGCTTCACTGACATAGACCTGTCAAAGCCTTAAAAAGGTGTTTGATTGGCTTGACAACATCTCGTGTGAACATTCAACATAAAAAAATCCACTTAATGTCACAAACATTATCTCCCAGCATGAATTCTCCATACAGTATCAGTGACCCTAAATCTAAAAAGACCTTGACCGTTCCGGACCCCATTCCATTCCTCACCATGGTCCTCTTCCACTGGTCCTCTTAGCTCCACCCCTGTGTCGCCCAGCGTTATGCTGCCCTATCCGTCGTTCTGGGTTCACTGTGAAGCCAATGTAAATGCGACCCTTGAATTTAGAATTAGTGCAGTACAACATGTACACACCGAAGAAGTTCTCCACCTCCACTACCATCGCAGAGCACTGAAAACGAAAAACACGAGTTATGTAGCTTGTTATAACACAGGTTAGTGATAAATGCCGTAACTTAACTTACACAATATCTGAAAAGAAAATAGCTTTCATGAAGCTTTAGCTTTCCGAAAACAATTAAACCAGGATTTGTGTGGATGTATTCCGCAATATCGACGCGTCGAACTAGACAGCTAAACACATCTAAGTAAAGTTTACACTAGCCAGTAGTGGCCCCCAAATGCCACCGACAGATATTGTCAGCCAAACGGCCAACAGCAAACAAATATCAGAAATGTCCATCATTATCGCTGCAAACGAACATTACCTTTTCAGACGGCTCAACAGCAAAAAATGCGCACTAGCTTGCCTGTTATTGTATTTAGTTTTTAGACGTACATCGTAAAGAGAGCACTAGCTAATCACTATCCATATAAACATTATGGTAACAAACCATGGTGTCTATATAACAAACACAGAACATAACTCCTATGATCTCGTGTGAATCAAATTAAAACTAAAATTATCACCGGACATTTCTCTATGCATATTTCGAAAATAAAATGTCATTTATATTCCTTTCTTATATATATGTTTTTGTGTGTATGTGTACTAAGAGACAGTCTATGGGTCAAACGTGTCACCTCTTCAAAATATTAAAGAATGGTATTAATTTGAACTTTTAGAGTAGGCAATAGCACAGACGCACAATATAAGGCCCCCTAAAATAATCATGGTGATTGGTCTACCAGATTAACAAGGCCAGTCTTAGAATTATTTTAATTGGCTACTAGTGAATGGTGGGTTGTGCCGTTTTGTAGGATTTGAGTTACAATTGGGCAATATATTTCATTTCGTTGGCGGATCCGCCTCTATATGAGGACGGAGCCGGTTGAGGATTTTTAGCGGAAAATACGTTAGCTACGCCAGCCAGGTTTCTATGATTTATGGCTTGAAATCTGTGAAACAAAATAACTTAAACATGGTGAAAGCAAGTAGTAACTGGCAGTAGCTTGTGCTTTGTTTGACACATCATGGAAATAACGATCGATCACATTCGCAATAAACTGACAACGGAAATTGGAGCAGTGCATGTGGTATGTAGCTAGCTAGCTAATATTACTGAAGGGCTGCTCATTTGCTTAAAAATAACGTGAGCTATCATACAAATCACTCGCTTGCTGGTTAGCTATTCGGGTGACAGTTTGGCTCTTTCTAAGTCAATTTCTATTGTTTTAATACTTGTATAATGTTACTTGGATATATATACACTCGTCTATTATTCGCAACACAGTAACACAGATGGCTGGCTCCATTGCATTTTTACAATAGCGCTGTAGTGTAACCAGAGACCCTCTATAAGAAAATCTCTGGTGTAACCGATGATAAAATTGCTTTTTTTGTGTTGGTGACAGGAAGTGGAAGATACATCTCCCAACAGATGCGCTGCCAGTTTCAAGGTGTTAGTGGTGTCCCCACAGTTTGAAGGCAAAGCACTGCTGCACAGACACAGGTAACTTATTTGGGTAGGTGGGGAAATTAGTCTGTGACGGGGAGGCACAAGAAATCGGAGAGGGCACGGGTGTGGAGGAGTAGGTGATTGTGGAGTGGGGTCTGGGAGAGGGCAGGGCTGTCAAACTCAATTCCCGGGGAGCAACACTTTAGAATTTTCACTGGCCACAGGTAGGTATAGACTACTTGGCCGTTTATAATGCCAGTCCATAGCATTCAAGTTGCAGATTAATTTTATTCTTCCGTATTTACGTCTATAGTCTCCCGACATCATTATCTTCGTTCAGGTCTCGTTGGCTGTGTTGCCTGGAGGCTAGACTGGAATCTGCGGCCAAACAAACTTCCACAAGCTGGTGCTGTTGGTACGGTCATTAGTGTACAAGCACAATTTCTCCCCTCGTAGCAATTTCATTTATTTTTATTTCCCGTATTCCATACACTAAATCCTCATTTTTTTTACCATTGGTTTCATAACATTTTAATGGTGAGTCAATTATTCAAGAACAATGGTGTGGTGTTCGGCTACTCAAAATTATTAGCAGCGTACAATATACCTGCAAAAGAATTTTCTGAATTTACAGCTAAATCTAGTCCCACCCCCCAATTCCCATAGAGATCCATTCAAATGCAGATACGTTATAGTATCGCGTGTAAATAAGAAAATAAGTCCCAGAAAATAAGATATCAAGAGTCTTTTGATGCTGATGGGTCACAGACACCAGGAAGTCATGGCATGCAAAGCCAAAGTATATGCGACCAAATATTAAAAATTTAAAGGCACAGTCAACTTAGTGTATGTAAACTTCTCACCCACTGGAATTGTGATACAGTGAATTACAAGTGAAATAATCTGTCTGTAAACAATTCTTGGAAAAATTCCTTGTGTCATGCACAAAGTAGTCCTAACTGACTTGCCAACACTATAGTTTGCTAACATGAAATCTGTGGAGTGGTTAAAAATGAGTTTTAATGACTTCAAGCTAAGTGTATGTAAACTTCCGACTTCAACTGTATATATATATATATGATATATTTATGTATTTTTGCTGCAAAATCTGCACCATCATGCTTGTTAAATCAGCGTGTTCTGAACACATTAGTAGACTGATTGTGACCTGGGAGAAAGACATGTAGAGAGAGAACAGGTAGGAAAAAAAACCTGTATGGTGACATATGTGCCACCCCCAGGAATGGAGGCACGTAACAGAGGACTTTAGAGGTTTAGTGTTAGGCAATTGGCAACATCAATGTATCCAATTAAATAACACTGTATTACTATTCTACACGTATATTAACTATTCTACATTTCTGAAAGAAAACTCAATAAGTTATTCTCAAAATAATTTGATCCTGTAAAATAGATTACATTAATTGCAATATGTATTTTTATTTGATATACCTTTATACCATGTTATGTCCTCTAAGTCTTTCCTGGTCATTTCTGCAGTGTTCATTCATAGGAGGAGTTTAAAAACAAAAATGCTTGACATCACAAAAGTTTTTGCCAAAAAGCTAGTGAGTTTCAAAAGCTAGTTTAGTGAAGTATTTCTTGAGTAAAAGTACTTAAAGCACAACTGAACTTTGGTAGAATTTTGGGTTGTGTAGTTACCTGGCCATGATATGAATCCAAATGATGCCAAAATATGTTTGTTAGTTGCTCTGTGCTCCCCTGGGGTGATAATCCAGAATAGGGTATTTGTCGCTCTCCATTCACTTCTATAGGGCAGCTGAAACGGTCTCAAAATAACATTTCTAGCACGCATACGAATGCGAACAAAGCGGATTCTGTCAATACATACAATAACCAGTCCTCATACGTATTATTATTATTTTTTATTAAATGGCCCTCTCCTGGCTTTTTCGTATTTTATTTGGAACGTAGATCCGGTAGGTAATTCTTGCGCCAGAAACAGTGTTAATGCGTCGATGCATCAGAAACCACTCATTGGTCCAAATTTCCACGGAAACAAGCGTTCCGGGTAGTATATATCGATGATAAACAAACCGACCTGCTGACATTTTGCTAGTCTTTTCTGGTAACTTGCTAACAACATTGAAGAAAATAGTACTTTTATAAATAATTTAAATTATACAAAAAAAATACGTACGAGGACTGGTTATTGTTTGTATTGACAGAATTTGCTTCGTTCGCGTTCGTATAAGTGTCATTCTGAGACCGTTTTAGCCGCCCTATAGAAGTGAATGGAGAGCGACAAATGCCCTATTCTGGATTATCACTCCAGAGGAGCACAGAGCAACTAACAAACATATTTCGCCACCATTTGGACTCATATCATGGACAGGTAACTACACAACCCAAAGTTCTGCCAAAGTTCAGTTGTGCTTTAATGTCACAAAAAGTACTGTGTTAACCTCTAGTTTAACATTTGTGTGGAAAAAGTATGCACAGAGATAAAGACTAGTTTAAACATTAAGCCAGTTTCCCAGACATTGATTAAGCCTAGTTCTAAACTAAAAGAAAAATTCTATGAAAATCTCCAAAGAAAGAAATTTAGTCTAGGACTAGGCTTAATCCATGTCTGGGAATACAGCTCAAAAGGTGCTAATAAAACAAGTCGGAGCAAATTCCTGTACTGATGGCTCTCATTGAATTGAGGGGGACACATTTGGCACAAGTAAGTTGTGTCTGTGCTACACAATGAAGGGAGAGGGTTGAGAGAACAGGGGACTGAGTGGGAGTTGGGGTGAAAGTTTGGAAAGGTGACTCACTGGTCCCAATATATATATTTTTTTCTCAGGGTGGTGAACACTTGCTTGGCACAGGAGCTGAAGGAGATTCATGCCTTTGAGCAGAAGACACTGACACCTGAGCAGTGGGAGAAAGTGAAATCACAGTGATGTCACAGTGATGTCACATGCACATACGCAATGTTTTTGTTTGTTTGTTTGTTTTTTTAAATATCATGGATTAAAGTTAGGGGAAGGGGGGTGGGGGGGTGGGGAATTCACAAGACTTCCTGAACACGTGTGCATCCTAAAACTGTGTTCTTAAGAATTATGCAGTTAACCTATGTTCTGAGTGACAAATCAAATGTTTTAAAGTGTTGACAGGGTTTTTTTTGCGCCTGTGAAGAAAGAAACTGGCTGCAATAAAATCAAATGGAACTCCGTGTCATTGTTGGTCTTTATTGAAGTTAAATAAACATGGTGGACATGCCAAATAATAAACAGATCCAAATATTTAAAATCAACAAGAGGGCGGCATGGTGGATAGCACTGTTGCCTCACAGCAAGAAGGTACCGAGTTTGAAACCTGGCTGAGGGCCTTTGTGTGGTTAGCATGTTCTCCCAATGTCTGCATGGGTTTCCTCCAGGTATTCCATTTCCTCCCACAGTCCAAAGACATGCAGGTTAGGCTAATTGGAGACTCTAAATTGCCCATAGGTATGTGAGTGAATGGTGTGTGTGCCCTGTGATGGATTGGCTACCTGTATTCCTGCCTCTTACCCAATGCATGCGCGGATAGATTTGTTTTGTAACCTGTTTTAGACTATGAGACGTCTTAGCAAGACACTATATACACTGAGCACCATAATTAATTGGACAGTGACAACTGTTTTGTTATTTTGGTTCTGTACTCTAGCACTTTGAGTTTGAAAGGATACAATAACAATGAGGTTTAAGTGCAGACTGTCAGCTTTAATTTGAGGGTATTTTGTAGGAACAGTATGGAATACATGTTTGGCGAAATGGCTGTAAGTCATCAAGGTCTGAGGTATCAAACAAGCCTCAAACCATCACTCTGCCTCCAGATGTGCAGTTGATATGGAGGGTTGTTTGAGGGTTGTTTCTCCTGACAAATTTTCCTATTGAACTCTATGGAAAAATATGTCAGGAGAAGAAAGCCTTCAAGGTATCCATCCATATCTACTGCATATCTGAGAGCAGAGTGATGGTTTGAGGCTTGTTTGATACGACAGACCCTTGATGACTTGGAGCCATTTAGCCAACCATGTGTTTCATACTGTTCCAGTGTAATTTACAGCTAAATCTAGTCCCACCCCCCAATTCCCATAAGACATCCATTCAAATGCAGAGAGGTTATATAAAATCGCTTGTAGGAGTACCAGAAAATAAGATATCAAATGTCTTTTGATATTGTTGGGTCACAGACATCAGGACGTCATGGTGTGCAAAGGATATGCGACCAAATATAAAAAATGATTACTTTATTCTACCATATGTAAAACTCCAATATCTTTTGATGCCCGAAAATGGGGGGGGGGGGGGGGGGACTATGTACAAAAGGTTCTATAATTTCTCAGTGGTTCATCTGATATGGATGAAAATACCCTCAAATTAAAGGAGACAGACTGCACTTCAACCTCATTGTCATAGTATCCTTTCAAACTCAAAGTGCTAGAGTTCAGAACCAAAATAACAAAAAAATGTGTCACTGTCCAATTGTCACTGTCCAATTAATTATGGTGCTCACTGTATATGCATGTTTATATAGATATTGACCTCTGCTCTAGTGATTGAATAGTGAGGTTCAGTTATTATGCACCTATAGTTATTATAATAATCTGCACAAAATCTTAAACTAGACAAATTCATTTCAATTGCGAATTTTAAACATGCCATTCATGACTCAGTGATTGAAGTATATTCCTGCTTTTATAACCTCTGCTCTGCTTTTTAATTTATTTTGTGCTATACTGTCTCATTCCCTATCTGATGGTTGTACTACCTTACTTGATTGTCAACTGTCTTGTTGGGTAACTTGTGTATTTAAGTTCCCTGCTTTTAAAATAGATTTATATCACAATGAGGTATTCCTGGTTAAAAAAAACAAAAAAATAAAATTGAGCACGGACACCATAAGAAAACTTGAGTTTCGCTTTCACCTGACATTTTTCTGTTCAGTTCTGACGGTTATATACAGCAAGACTGATCTGAGGCTTAAAAAAAACATAATGACACAGATAGAAACGAAAATTAAGCCACTAAAAGCGGCCGTAAAAATGTAGCAGACCTAGAAGACAGAGCAGACAGAAAAGTAAATGCGCATCCAGTCCTGACAGAGATGGGTAAGTGGATAAAAAGATGTAAAACAAAATGACACAGTCGAGGTAGCCTACTATTGAATATTGTATTTAGAGATAGATTAGCCTATGATTTTTTGCGCTGTTTCGGTACTACATCCGCCTTTGCAGAAGCATGAAATTAAACCGAAAGCAATGATGCCGTAGACCTAAAAACATCTGTTTAGTTTTATTTGTGAAAATTAAAAAGTCCAGGTGGTTGTTGAAAACCCTGAAGGTGTTTAACTGACCACCTTATAGCTGCAAAAATAACGCAAGAAAAGACAAAAGGTCTGCCTCTCGGATAAATTATTAATCATTGGGGTTTTGACATATTTGGCATACATGTAGGCTACTGTGAATTTATTCATTGAAAACAACCCAACGTGTAAAAAATTTAAAAAAGCCACCAGGTAGCCTAGGTTACTTTCGACGGTTATGACGGAAAAACTCATCTTCAAAGCACTTCGTGTAATTTATCTGAATATTTTAACGGAAATATAATTGGTTTACAAAATTTAAGGTCTCATTGTAGTCCTACAATTGCAGATAAAAAAAGTTTCATTTTCTGTTTTGATGATAATCAAGTTGTCTGAGTGGTGATCTTTTTTTAAAAACAATTCGCAAATAGCAAACGGTCCACTTGAGGGCGATAAAACATTAGGCTATACAACACATTATTTAAAGTCTGCGATGAGTCTTCCTAGAGAGTGTGAGTTATCTTTCACGTTAAACCTCTTCAGCTGGCCTTCCTGGAGGAATAAGCATTTATGGATATGGAGAAAGCCATGGAAAATAATGTCTAACGTTAATTAATTAATTCACGTCTATGACAAGTCTCCTTGTTCCCACTCCCCTCATCCCCTCTCCAAAGGCAACAGCATCCAGCCAGCTCCCTGTGGACACAAGGTCAACCCTTCTGATGTCATCAGCATGGTGAACACCTGTTTGGACCAAGTGAGATGGCACACAACTTTTATTAATCTGTAATGGTTATTGGAATATAGACAATCTTGTATGGCAATACCTATCCTGGTAATAGCAGAGTACAGTATGCCTCCAGGATATTTGTACAGGGTGATTTCCCTGTATATGATTAATTTACTGGTAGTCTTATGTCATAAAGCCGTTCATCCCAATGTTTCAAGCTTTAAACTGTAAGTGGATTTCAAGTGATGCATATTTGTGTTTTTTTTTTTTTTCATTGGCTATGATGGAGAATCTGTAAGCTTTCATAACCAAAGCAATGTTTTTTTCATTGTCAAGACATTAGTCTGCCCTGTGGGATTGCTATGCGAATGATTGATGGGGTCTGTTTTGTTTAAAATGTATGTCTTCAAAATTATTTTAAAAAATTAAAATTAAAAAATGTAACCTTGATTTTTTTTTTGTTTTATCCTAACTTGGAATACCCAATCATATATGTAGGCCCATCCTCATGCTTCAATATCCTCCATCAATTCAGTAGGGTTCAGCCTAGCAGCCACATTTTGAAATGTATTTGCCAGCCACTGCTTCTTTTCACTCACAACAGACTATTACTGGGGTCTGGGGCTGCTGGTTGGCTCAACCTATTAAATTGACGAGATTGCGAACGATGGTTGGAAATGATTGGGTGGACGACTGGGTGGGAGGTGGGAGTGGGGTAGCGATTGTGGACTGGGGTGGGAAGAAGGAAGGTTGCGTACTGGGAGGGTGGCTAACGACTACACAACGCATAGATTTGCATTATTATTATTTTTGTTTTTCACATTGTTTGGCTGACTCATTTTCCTATTGAACTCTATGGAAAAATAAGTCAGAAGAAACAACCCTTAAAGTGATCCATCCATATCTACTGCATCTGACAGCAGAGTGATGGTTTGAGGCTCGTTTGATACCTCAGACCCTTGATGACTTACAGCCATTTAGCCAACCACGTGTTCCATACTATTCCCATCTAATTTACACCTTAATCTAGTCCCACCCTCAATTCCCATAGAGAGCTATTCAAATGCAGAGAGGTTATCGCTTGTAAGAGTACCTGAAAATAAGATATCAAGAGTCTTTTGATGTTGTTGGGTCACAGACATCAGGAAGTCATGGCATGCAAAGGATGTGCAACCAAATATTAAATATGATTACTTTATTTAAGTTTATGTTCATTTGTACAATTACTTTTGGTGTGTAAAAATGGCTACAATATTGCTACACGGTTCACCCGATATGGATGCAAAAACCCTCAAATTAAAGAAAAGTCTGCACTTTAACCTCATAGTCACGGTTCCATTTCAAATCCAATGTGCTGGAGTACAGAGCCAAAACAACTAAAATTGTGCCACTGTCCAATAGCACTTTTGGAGTGCACTGTATTTAGAGATGGACACTGAAGCTAAAACTAAAACTTTCACATATTTTGTACAGTTATACCCAGGCCCTCAAATTCAGGACACTAAGAGGTAAAATTATTTTATAGTGCTCTTCAAATGTTTTCACCTCTTTCTCTGTTCACCTACAGAAATCTCTGGAATTTAGCTGCCCCGTCTGTGGGGAGGTTTGGGAATGGAAACAGGTGCAGGAGCTCATGCAGCTGTCCCCTGACCAGATGGCTCTCCAGCAGAACAGGGTCAACGATATTGTAGAAAGCCATCCAGATATGTGCAAGAAGGTGGGTGTATGTAACTAGGGCTCATCCAGGAATAATGGGCCCAACACATTACGCCATGATGTATCAGCTGTAGATGTAGTTTTAATTGGTTATTTGCCAATGGTTATTTAAACTACGATTTACGAGGTTGACGTGCGGTTTCATTTAGCGGTCTAGAAATAAATCCCCGCCCACTAAGCTCATGAACCAATTATATGAAATTGTAGCTTATTTTGTCATCTGTAACTAGCATTTTTCAAAAAGAAAATCAGTGATTGGACGGCAGAGCTATTATACGTCAAACCATCAGAACAATTGTACTGAAATTAGAACGCTCCGGCTTTTTACCTCTGCCTTTAACTGCTCCTAAACTACTGCACTTTATATTACCTATTTAAAACTGTGCTTTAGAGGTTTTAATTACATTTTATTTCTGATTTTGTAACAAGATCACAAGAAGCCTATTGGAACGTCATGTTCTGATGTGATTGATTTTTTTGTATTATGCTCCTATTTTACTTGTGCTATGCATTGCTCTTGCTGCTTGATTTTATGTAAAGCACTTTGAATTGCCTTTGTGTATGAAATGTGCTATATAAATAAATTTGACTTGACTTGACTTAAAGGGTTAAAACAGTTTAAAACCCAAAGCGCGCCCAGCGGCCGGAGCTCCACGTAGCTAGTGACCGGCGAATTGATACAACCGGAGCCCCCGCGGATAGCGGGGCTCCGGTTGTATCAATACAGTAAGATAACAGTAAGTGCATGCCCTGATGGTCCTCCGTGTCGTGCACCCTCCTTCTCTTCAGGGACTGTATCAGATGGCTAAATGTCCATCCTTTGCTGCAGTGCATAATTACGTAATCATTTACCATTTCATTAATCCATTACATATCATATAAAACCATTTCTGAGTAATTAAAGGGCTGTAAACTTGCAAAAACATTATCTTACAGCAAAAGATTTATGTCAGGAATAGCTAAAATAGCTATTCTGGACACAAGCATAATGTCCATCCATCGCTGTAATAGATAAATATATTATCAGTTGCCATTTAATTAATCCATAAAATATAAAACCATTTCTGAGTCATTAAAGGGGTGTATAGTGAGAATGACATTATACAGAAAACACTTTATGCTCCAGAATAACGTTAGATAAAAATCACAACAATAACACAATGTTAGACTACTTAGCATAATATCCATTCATATAAAATATTGTTTTGAATGAACATACCTACACTGTAAAAAAAAAAAAGAAAAGTATTTTAACAGACAATCTACTGTAAATTTTACTGGATTTTTCCTGTTTTCTCAAAAAATGGCAGAAATATGCTTTATATAAAATATCTCTTTTTAAAATAACAGCAATAACCCATAAATATAAAAAGACAGACTATGTCTGTTAATTGAAGGTTGTTATTTTTATTTAAATGGTCTTACTGGTAGTTTTATGGGGAAATACCATTTAATAATGTGATTTTGTCAACAAATGAGAATGAATGAATGAAAAATTACTGTAATTTTTAGGGGTTTCCTCTGTAATTACATTTACAGCAATGTTCTGTTATTTTATGGTAGTCTACTGGCAACTTTGCTGCCAGACTTTTTACTGTTTTTTAACAGGATTTTTTTTACAGTGTACATATTTGTACATAGGTTATGCTGGAAGCAATTGTTGCATTCCCTAATACTGGATGCTGAATTTTTGCATTGTAAGTGGGTGGCAGTGTAGTATAAGGAAAGGGGCTTGTAACCGAAAGGTTGCAGGTTCGATTCCCCTGTTTATACTGTTTTATGTATCAGTTGACACCATTCTGAACATTAGGCACCCCTACCCTGTGTCTATGCCTCCTCCCGTACAGTGTCCCTCCTGCTGCTGTGTGCTGAAGCGGCCCCTGGACAACACTGACCAGCCCTGTCAGTTTGTCCAGTGCTCCCAGTGTGCCCCTCCTCAACTCCGCTGCTGGTCCTGCCTCGCACCTTGGCTCTTCTCAAACGAGGCCAGGGCTGGGCACTGCAGTAACAAGTCCTGTGGACTGGTGGCCATGCTGCTCAACTGTGACATCAGCATGTCGAGGGCTGTCTTTGGCTGCCCCCTCTTCCGTGCCTGTCCTAAATGTCATGGACTAATCATGCACACAGAAGGATGCAAGTATGTCTCATGCAGCCATTGTAAGTACACATTTTGCTTTGTCTGTTTGGAGACAAAAACCGCTTGTTTGCAGGCTGGCAGTATGTACCACAGCGTAGTCTGCAAGAAAAAAAGAGCAGACAGACAGAGGTTTGTAACCTAACTGTAGTAATGATATGGTTTTCCCTAGAAGAATGTGCAGTCTTTTTTTATTTTTACTAATTTTTTCTCCCCACAATGTTACGCTCCATGAGTTACCACCCATGTAAGAACTATTGCAGCTGAAGAATGTGCACTCTTTTGATACATTCACCTGTGAGCCAGAGAAAATGTCACACCTGTACTTGCTATCAATGTTATACAACATTGGGCAGAAGGGCTAGCGATAAGGAGAAACATATCTCTGTCACAACTGTCGGTTCCTGACATGTGGTTGGGCTGATCTAATACAATGATGGTCTGAGGAAGTCTAATTTACTTAATCCCACCCAACCCCTGCCAAGATGAGACCACTTGTGTTCCACCACTGCGGTCATAGTTGCTTCCTGACATAGCATGAGGTAAAACCTGAGACAATAGAGGTAAGCTTGCCCGAAAGCCAAATAAGAAAGTTAGAAGGCTACTTGTAGTGATATGCTATCGGCAATCTGTGAAGGTATGGAAGGTAATATGCAAAAGCGGCTGGAAGTTGTCAGGTAAGTTTCCCTTATGCAAACATACATTCGAGTTAAAAAGAGCGGTCCTGAAATTATGCCGAACATAAAGGCTATCTTTGTATTGGTTGGACTGGTAGACTGAAATGCGAGAAAATGATGGAGGAGATGGATGAGGTAACAGTGATGGGAGGAGAAATGCAGTCACATGTAGGCTTATGGTGGGAGTAAATGGGAGACACAACACTGATGGAAACTGCAAGAGTGCCACTGAGTGGTACTAATGAAGACCAGGTTTGATTCATCTCAGCAGGGGCCCGATGGAAGGTTAATACAGAGAGAGAGAGAGGCAGTCTGCACAGGAAAGACGTGGGCGAGACACACACCGATCCTGAGTATGAGGATTACTTCCAGCACTTGATCACTATTAGGATCATTCCACCATGCAGAAAAAGTGTGTGTCTGTGTCTGTGTCTGTCTATGTGTGTGTGTGTGTGTGTGTGTGTGTGTGTGTGTGTGTGTGTGTGTGTGTGTGTGTGTGTGTGTGTGTGTGTGTGTGTGTGTGTGTGTGTGTGTGTGTGTGTGTGTGTGTGAGAGACAGAGAGAGAGTGTGAGTGAGTGTGTGACGAACTAGATGCTCATGACGTATCAGTTTCACTGACTCCACTTTAGAAAAAAGGAGCTTCGATGGTGAATGTGGGACACCGGTGATGTTTTAAACCTCTCCACAGAGTGCCATTCTCAAACCAATCCAAATATACACCACAGAAAGCTTTGTTTCAGTCTGGTTATTTCTATTGGTTATTTGATATATATATATAGATGTGGTTGAAATAAAAGATTATGTTTATGTTTAAAACACATACTATGCTAAAACTATATTAAGGCATATCCTACTAAATGGCACTTCTTATGCAAATTTATTATGACAGTTCCTCATAATTTACTGTATTAATTCACAACTTGTATGCATTTTAAAGATGATATTGTCATGGACTGAATTCTAACCATTTTTTAATTATGTACCAAAAAAATACATTTTAAAGGAAGGAAAACAAGAAAAATACGTGTGAAATTGTAATCAGTCCAATTTGCGGGGAAATGAGTCTGTAATGAAATGGGAGTAAATGAATGTACTTTAACTGATCCCTGTATTAGCATTAGCAGGTTAAACCTGTGTGATATATTAGTATACTGTATTTGACAAATATTTGCAAATATTTTATCCGTGTTATATCCTCCTGAGACCTGGCAGAAAGAAATACAAGTATATTGGATTACAAGAACATGTTGCAGTGAAAATGTTTTCAAAAATATAATTTATTTTATTTGTCTTGAATGTCCCTTGTAGGGTAGGTTCTTGAGATTATGACCAGAGACTCATGTCCCCTACAGGGGACAAAAATGAATTGCCGGGTTTTAGGAGTATACGCTATGGGAGCTTATGGGAGGAGAGCAAACTTGAATAATGTTTTTATGAATATAGTCTTTCAATGGAGTGGGGGGGCTTCAGGTACATTTTGCCTGCAGTGGGACACATTGGGGGGTCTTTGATGGTTGAAAGGGCAGCAGCAAGCATACCAATTCATCCATGAAAGGGTTGTATCCTGTAACACACTTTATATTATAGTTTTTTATACTATAGTTTTTTTATGTGTAAAATATTTCATTTACCTTATATATTTTATTTAGTTTAGTACTGTCTTCAGTGTGGCCACAATAGCTTGAACTGGAATTGGGTTCAATAACTGCTTGTAAATAAACCTTTGATTACTGGATTTCTGAACTCATTGGTGCTTATCATTCTTCAACCATCAACATTCTCACGGATGGGTTGTGTTGTCAGGGTGATGGTAATTAGAGTAGTGATGGTTGGTATCATGCATTTCTGCATGCATTCATTTCCAGCTCTCCAAGGGATTTAAGCCCGCAATACACATAAGATTCTTCTGGCCTTGGTTGCATTGTGTAAGCTGCGTAAAAAATTGGATTGTGAGCAGGAGACTGCCTGTCAATTAGGTTCCATTAGCACTATCTCCAGCTGCTGTTCTCTCAAGCCATACCCCTCTCTCAATTTCAGCATCACCCACACTCATGTAGTGGTGACTCAATCACACACAAACACACACACACACACACACACACACACAAACATGTACGTTTGCTTTTCTGTTTGATGAATTAAATCGTAACTCAATTGGTAATCAAATTTTAAAAAAAATGTAACTGCATAATATGAAACATTTAAGACACCAAACCAATGGCCTGACAAAATGCTATCAAATTATAAAGTGCAACATTGATAGCAAGTAGGCCCTACGCTAGGTGTGTTATCTGTCATGCTCAGTCTGTCTGAGAGCAGTCCCAGTATCAATCTTTCAGATCAAGTACTCAGACAGTAGGACATCATCATCAGTGGCACAGAAGCAACAGAGAAGCTGCCGTGCCCAAAACTGCACCCCAATGATGTGGAAACCTGAAGATTGTGGCCGACTACAGCCTTTACCGGTTACAGCACCCCGAAGGAAATGATGGCAATTGTTTTTATATACATAGTTTAGTAAAATTCTGCCTACGATAGTTTCACGTTTCTTGCTGTGCTACACATTTTGCTGAGCATAGCCATTTCTAGGGATCAAAAGAGACAGGTAACCAAATATTCCATTGGTTAGAGATTCTGGCCTTTCAGTGTGACTGGTTTGGTTTGAACCTATTGGTTTGGATTCCTCTACAGGATGAATATGAACCCACTGATCTGCAAGAAGATGACAACAAAATCAATAAACCCAACTTAGTTGATCGAAGTGGAAAATATTGCCTCAGGCATCATCCCAGAATATCACATAAATAATAACCCATCCAGATAGCGTTGCTTGTGAATCAGCAAGTTCAGCTGTCTTTATCACTGAAGTTCCTACTAAATGTGACGTCTCCACTTCCAACCATGCAAGCCATAATAACAGGCACCCAGGCTTGTACAGTGTTATGTATTACTCAATGCACTTGCTAAATTAACAGATGAATCGCAACTGTGTGGTACCCATATACAGCAGTTGTCCCTCATTTACAAAGGTGTTCCCTTGCCTGTGCACTACCTTTATGTTCACACTGAAATCTATTTCAAAATGGGTTCAATAGGATAATGACAAAGGCCCATTGTGAAGCAACAAAATATATCTTGGATAAAAAGCTGGGACAAAAAGATAAAATCAACCATTTTTATTAGCAAACATTTACGTGAGAAACATGGAGTCTTCCTGGATGTGTCCACTGTCGATTGTTACACAGCGTAACAACCTTACGGCAATGTTGCGAGAACCCTGCATGACACAGCTGAGGTTTTGGGATGGAGATTAGTCTGGAGGTGACAAGCTGACCACCGAAGGAATTGGGGTGTTGCTTGTGGATGCTGAATGTTGATGTTGAAGTAGTAAGATGCTCCTCCAGCTGGAAACCTTTCTCCAGCTTTATTCATCACCATCTTTGGGCATGATGTCCAGCACAGTTTGTAGCTCCCTAGGGTCACATCCCAGTAGGCCTTGCAGGTTGCAGACGAAGCGGTAGACGTAGCGCTTGCCGGCAGTCTTGTGGATGATGTTCTTGTCATAGTAGTAGCGGAGGCCACGGCTCAGCTTTTCGTAGTTCATGTTGGGCTTGTTCTTCCGACGGCCCCACAGTCGTGCAACCTGAGGTGTTAGGAAGATGGGACAGGAGGGAATGCAAGTGTGCAAACAGCCTAAGTCACGGAGAGAGAGAAAGTAAGGGACAGAAAGAGAAACTGGCACAATGAGGGAAAGGAGATTGTGTAGCTGTGGGTAAGAGCAACAGAAGTGAATAAAAGAAATGGGAAAAATAGGGGAAAAAACATAGATGGGGTGGGGTGGAGGAAAGGCAGTGAACGTTCTGTTTGGGAATTAAATTACTCCTGGTGCATTACAAACACTCACACAACAAATAGTTGTTGCTCAATGTGGATTCAAAGAGATTCCTTTTCCATCATTTCACCTATACAGGCCACATCTTTATTAAAGACTGGTACGTGGCACAATTAATACACATATAATGATGAATAATGGCTCAGCAATGTAGTGACATCTTCCCCTTATTGTGTTTGTCAAGGTGTTTCTCACCTAAGAAACTCTGATGCATTTTACCCACACAGGCTCAAACTCCACCTCATTGTACTCTTACCTCATTGGGGTCTGTCAGTTTGAATTCCCAACCGTCCCCAGTCCAGCTGATGAATGACTGACAGCTGCGGTCAGAGAGGAGCTCCAATAGGAACTGCCATAGCTGTATGGGCCCACTTCCTATTAAAATAATTGACCTGACAAATTATGACAATGACCATATCTAATGCATAAGCCTGACATTACACACCACTTTGTTAATTCGTCAATAAATAATTACATCTATGACATGTTTCACAAATATAGAAAATATATTTATATTTATATGGCATTAGCAGTCATTATGAATGTAAGTAATATAGTAGAACGATACAGAGCAGATAATAAATATGAAACCAAACCCTCAGATTAAAGCTGACAGTCTGCAATTTAACTTCATATTCATTATTTAATTTCAAATCCAATGTGCAGTACAGAGCCAAAACAACAAAAATTGTGTCGGTTATATAGGAGTTGAATATTCTTTATTTTTACAGTGCCCTCCATAATGTTTGGGAGACATTTCTTTTTTAGCTCTTTTTTGGCTCTGTACTCCACAATTTTAGATTTGTAAGCAAACAATTCACATGTGGTTAAAGTGCAGATTCTCAGCTTTTATTAAAGGGTATTATTATTTATTTTATTTGTTTTGATCTCACCATGTAGAAATTATATCACTTTTTATACATGGCCCCTCCATTTCAGGGCAACATAATGTTTGGGAAAAATGGCTTCAAAAGTGTTTCTGATTAGTCGGGTGTGTTTGAAGGCTACTTTAATTTAGATAACATTAATATGTCTCAAATAGTATGGTGCCTGAAATGCGGGGGGCATGTATAAAAATGATTCCTACATGTGATTCCTACATGACGGAACCAAAATGTATAAAAATACCCTTTCATAAAAGCTGTGAATCTGCACTTTATCCACACATGAATTGTTAGATTGGCTGTTCCACCAAACCCAATGATTATTTGTTGAGAAACAAAGTGAAAAGCAAAAAGGCCTCTTTCCGGTCCTGTGACAGGAACTGACATTTGACCACAACATGAAACCCCCTCTCCCACCACACAAGCATGACCACACTAAAACATATCTCGCACCACACAAGCATGACCACACTAAAACATCTCTCGCACCACACAAGTGAGACTAAGCTGAAAATGGAAAAAAAAAATCCAATGGTTACATTTCTCTCTTCAAAGTAATGTATATATGCATGTATAGCGCTCCCCATAATGTTTGGGTCAAAAATACACACATACAGTATGTCTGTAACGTAATAAAACGTGGAGAAGGTGAAAGGGGTGTGCAGACTTTCCGGCTTGACTGTATATACAGTATATATGAATACTCAATTCCTAAGTTACCAATCTAATTTTTCATATACAGACATAATCTTTTTCATCAAGAAATGGTAATTACCAGTATAGCTTGCAAGAATTGCTGCTGAAACCACTGCTCTAGCAGAGTCATTGAGATCCCCCTTCTCTCCTTCAAAATCTTTGAAATTCCCAACTGGGTGCAGTAGGGGAAAGGTCTCAAAGGACAGGGGCCCTTCCTTCTCTTGCTGTTCCACTTCCTGCTGCTGACCAACCCAGGACAGTGAGGTTGTTATTTCTGTGATATTATAGCACAATGGCTCCATCTCCACTCCACAATCTATGAGGAAAAAATAAAAATAATAGAACAACAAAATATAGCAATAGTTGTCGTAGTTGTCATAGAATGAGTTTATAATGTTTTGTGAATATCCAGCTCATCACACATTCACATTTCATTCTCATTCACAAAGAATGAAAGTTTTAAGGAAATAAAATCAAGACACATTCTTGCCTGTGCTGTTGAGTTGAGTTTGATGCCTAGCGGATTCTTGTTTCCTCGCCAGCCCCTCCTGCTTTACCTGGTGTCCTGGGTTCACAGGGTCAAGGGAGAGTACCTGCAGGCTTTCAGGCAGGTAACCAGTAGGTAGCTGAGGGCAACTGGGCTCATCTTGGTACTGGGAATGCTGAGAAAGATAATCTATGGAAGGTACAGAAGCCAATGTCACTAAAAGTGAAGATGTGACTGATTCACTTCCATAAATTACACATGGCAGTGAGGGGCAAGGAAATTACTGTGTGACAAACACTTAGATATTAAGAAAAACATTCATTGAAAGCTGAGAGATAATACAGAGATATGACAATGGAAGGTCATATCATACGTTGTTAATTAATAATTAAATTATTAATCTGTGCTGGTCTCATTGGCATTTAGACACAATAAATGCTTGTACATTCCAAATTAAACAGGCTATAGGCCTGACTGCAGGTCCATAGGACAGCTATGTTAGGGGAGTGACAGGACTGGAGTTTTTACCTGAGCCTAGTTCTGTTTGACTATAGAGGGAAGATGTACAGGAGAGTAGTGTGAAGCCACAGTCCATTCGACACTCTGAAAGACACACACATTTTCTTATTTACCTGTTTAAATTGCTATATATTTGGGATTGAGGAATTTCATTTGACTAATGCAACATGCACATCATTCATAGTTATGCTGTCATCAGATCTTGGCTAAAAATCAGATATTGGCAAAAAAAAACAACTAAATCTAGTTTAATCCTTTGGAGCCACTCCTACTACTATAATACACTATGGGCCCGATTTACTAAGACCTTTAGCAAGTGCAAAACCTTTTAGCACATGCAAAGCCAATAACATGACCAATGATTGGTCATGGTATTTGTTTTGCACCAATTATTAGTTTTGCGTGAGCTAAAAGGTTTTGCATATGCTAAAGGTCTTAGTAAATCAAGCACATGTGTTCCAGTATAAGCACTCATCATTTGAGTTTCACAAACTGAAATGATTATTTAATTAGTACCTACATAGTACATAGTAAATCTAAGTGGTTTAAAATACATTTGGCATCAAACACGTTAAAGTGCACATTTTGTATGCTTGTATAAGATGCTTACTTTCCTGTACTCATGTCTCAGACGTTCCAAAAAGTCAGCATCATAATTAGCCTGTGGTTTGACATTTCAAAAGTGTCACCCACAGGTCTGAACGGCAGAGGCCCCAGAATAAACTAAAGGGGGCTAAAGGTGACTGTGCACCATTCCGAAAGTATGTTTGCCCAGGCCATTCAGAGACTTCATATTGGCTGTGCTACAGTGCTCTGGGTCAAAGCTTAGCCACGTTGCCTCGTTCTGCTTTCATAAACCGGTTCAGTTGTACACATGCATATATTGTTTCAGTCTTTTCTGTTTGTGCATACAGCTGTATATTGCATGTGTATCTATCCCATTCACCTAAGTGGGTAATTACTTTATAAAGTGCTTGTCAATATTTTTCAACATCCACAATTTTACTGGCACACGTTTTCCAGCACCTACTGTCTAACTTTTCAGATTACTATTGAGCAATAGATTTTTTGGAATACATTGAGAAAGCAGACTATATATCTTCCTGTAGAAGTTTGACATAGGTCTAGTGTGCCCAGCACAGGGAATAGAATATGTTTAATATGTTTAGAATATTCAACATTCTTCATTTGTCCAAATTGTGCCTGTTTTAGGAAGAGTCTGTAATCTTAACCAGGCCTTCCTCTGGTACATTTTTATCACTTTTTCTGCATTTCTCTCAATTTGGAATGCACTATATTTTCTTCCAATTTCTGCAACATCCTATTCAGCGACTCGTGGCAAGCATGTGTCCTCCAGAACGTGTGTAACCTTTCAGTGATTTACGTAATTTTGTAGTTGTTAGGTGGTTCAGCTGCGCAGCCATTGCGCGGGTGGTCTGTGCTTTCCGCATGGTGAGGCAGGGGATTGCTTGCGGACTGAAACCCTCCCTCCCTGTGTGACATTAGGGCAATTTCCACCCTCAGCGTGCTACCCATAGCAATCACCTGTGAGAGGTCCCCATTTCTTTGACTGTTGCTGTATTTTTAGAAGCATAAAGATTTGTTTTCTCCCTCACCGTTGCGCATGGTTTCCAGGTGTTCCCACAGAATTTCCCCAGCGGTGCAGTCGGAGGTCAGGGCCAGGAACCCGTCTCTGTCCAGGGTGCAAAGTTCACTCCCAGGAAGACCTCGCAAATCTGGGCCCAAGCCGTGTAGACTGAACTCTGCCTGGCACCAGTCTAACCAGTGGCTTACCTCCCATTCTGACCACAGTTTAGGGTCTCAGAGAGAGAGAGAGAGAGATATTATTCAAATGAGTGAAGTGAACCAATCATAACATTTTAAACAAGTGGTCTGTTCCCAGTCTTCCAAATCAGTACTGTGAAGCACAACTTTTCTATACACAACTCAATCAAATCAAATAGGGTGACATTAAATGCAAGACCATTTTCACCTAAACAAATTTATACATTACACATCAGATCCAATATATATATATATATATATATATATATATTTCTATGACACTTTGTTCCACTATTGGGTGAGGATCTGCTTACCCAGTTATCACAACATTTTCACAGTCTTTCATAGATTTTATAAAGCTCACAACTTCAACACATAGCACACGATGGGCCGAATTTACTAAGACCTTTAGCACACACACAATAATAATTAATAACACAACCAATGATTGGTGCAAAACAAATACCATGACCAATCATTGGTCATGTTATTGGTTTTGCATGCGCTAAAAGGTTTTGCCCACGCTAAAGGACTTTAAATAAATCAAGCCCTATGTTTTCTCAATATCCCGGCAAGAACACGATACCAGCTCTGAGCTGTCATACCTGGGGGGAAGCGTAGACGGATTCGCTCCTGTGTGAAGCCAGCAAAGGTGGCCCTCACAGCCTGGCTAAGAACATCCTTACTGGTGGGAGTGAGAGGGGGGACCACCAGGGGGTCGAGCTCTGCAGCACAAACAGAGCAGGAACATTAGATAGAGGAGGAGGAGACAAATGGATGCCTTGATGAACGATCTACACTGACGCTGTACACTGATCAGAACACAGTTGTATAGCAATATTTATATACGGTGGATGGAAAGATAAACTTAAACACAGGAACAGAAACAACACAAAATGAAAAAAACTAATGAAAAACTATTATTTGCAGTGATAAAAGTACTGTAATTTTTTTCATCCCTTTTTTTTCTCTCTTTCTTGAGATTCCCAAACCTATTTGTAGTCCTGTCCATTTGGTGCAAAATCCTCTGTTAATTCTGTGAGTGACACCCAAAAGCCTACACTTTTGAAACTATTAACAGATCTTAAAACAACAAAACAATGTGATATTAAATCATATTAAATGTGATAATAAATCATCAGTGTAAAATAAGTACGCGCTATTAAAACATTCAGATGACATACTGTAGTTTAATTCTTACATGCATTTCTTTTAAGTCCAGTGCATATGTCGCTGACAAGGCGCAATAAACATTTGCCGCGTTCACAAACTCCAAATACGAACACACGACGCACAACCAGACTTCTTCCGTAGCACAAATGGACCAGTACAAAATGAGCCACGTGTACAGACATGACAGGATGAAGATGAAGTAACACAAAATGGAGGACTGGATGAGCGAGGGGGACAGTACCGTAAGTGCTCCAGTCCATTCTGCTGTTCGAAAAGCAAGTGGCCGAAGGAGGGATACGACGTGAAAAGACAGAGAGGCGGGCGGGGTCAGGGAGAGGGGCTTTAATATGACATGGCCAAGGAGGGAGGAGGTGACGGATGTGTGTCAATCACACAGACGGGGCACTCATAGTGGGGTAAAGAGTAACTGGAGGGAGCAGAAATCATGAACAATGAGAGAGACATTAGGAGGTGGGGATGGATGAGAGTGAGTCAGCGAGAGGTTAGTAAAGAAAAGAAGGATGTGAGAGGGGTGCTGGGGTTTAGCACCCAGCCGTTAATGAGGTTGGGGAACAACTAGACGTAGAAAGGGAACATTGCCGATGTTAAAAACCTCGGTAAGACCTCCGGCAGCAGTCTGCGAGATGAACCCAAGGGTGCACCCAGCTGAAGAAGCTCCCTCTCCAAGACAACAGTTGGCTTGGAGACAGCTGGAGAGTTATAAAAATGAAATGACAATGATCGATCATGAATTAGGTTAATGATCAAGAAATCTGCTGAAGGAACATGTAAGGAAACATTGATGAAATCGAAAGAGTTCCTTGGAAATCTAATATTTTTCTGTTTTCAGGCATTTGAATAAACCCATGATTTATTGTAGAAGACAGCTATTCATCAGCTTGTTTGAATCTGAACTGTACTGAGCTTGTGAGCTCAAGCTAATGTGAGCATCACTAAGGCCTTTTTAAAAAAACAAACTCTAGCAACATATTCATTAGAAAAGCATTTTGCTTTAGTAAGGTTTTTTCAGCTTGTGTAAAATTAAGGAGCATCACAAAATGGCCAAATATAAATATTTTATAATTCTATCTTGTCACTTAAATTGTCAGCAGGACATGCAATTACTCCTTGTAATTCACTTCATACAAATAAAAATAGAAAGCATTAACTTCTTTGCTTTAGAAGGAGCATCTGGCTTGGGTATGGTGTGGGGGCTGAGGGCCCCATTAGTTGTCATGAGAATGAGGTTCCTATGTGTTGATTTGTGCATGGGGGCATTCTTAAAACAGATATGCGGGGGATTATGTCAGTCAGTGTTGTGTGAGTAAAAATTTGAGCCTGTGCAAATGTGTGTTAGAGAGAGAGAGAAAGAGAGAGAGAGAGAGAGACCTCTGCTTAATTTGCATCTGCAAAGGGGGGTTGGGGATACTTACTAATCCCTCACAGGTCCAAGGGCCTGTTGGGACAGTAGGCCCAAGTTGGGACAGTAGGTAAAATGCACATAAAAGCAGAAAACAGTGATTTGGAAATTTTATTTTACATATATTTCATTGAAAACAGCAGAAAGAAAAGATGTTTAATGTTTTACCTTATCAACTTTGTTGGTTTATTGACACTAATTCCGAATTTGGTGCCTGCAACATGTTCCAAAAAAGTTGGTACAGGGGCAAAATAAAGACTGGGAAGTTCAAAAAACAGCTGTTTGGAACATTCCACAGGTAAATATGTGATGCTATCATGACTGGCTATAAAAGGATATCAACAGACTCTTGATATATTATTTACAGGTACTCTTACAGGCGATACTATAACCTCTCTGTATTTGAATGGATCTCTTATGATAATTGGGGGGTGGGACTAGATTTAGCTGTAAATTACACTGGAACAGTAAAATTTGCGTATTGGCACGCCTTGTTAACCACAGTTAACCATAAATGGTTAATGGAATGCCCAGTGTGAATATGATATAGGCTACATGTAAATCAGCTTGTCAGTCCAATTCATTGTCAGAGGAAGTGGAGAGGTCAGACCCCAAAACAAAGAGGAGAAACTTCAGGGAGTGTAAAATCGAGATGCTCGTTATGGAGGTCAGAGGTCAGACGGCTATATTGTTTGGTGGAAATAGCTCTGGCATAACCAATAAAAGAAAATTTGTGGAGTGGCAGCATGTAACAGCAGCCAAACCATTTCAGAAATTAAAAAGAAGTGATCAGATATTAAAGGAACAATATACTGTATCATTTGAAACCCCATCTAGTGTCTACAAGGGAGAACTGCAATCCCGACCCAAAGCATGCCAACACCTTGCTAGTTGCTCTCAGTTGAAACTCCAGCGGTTGCCAGATTCTATCACAGCCTGTCTCTTTATGTGCAGTGGTGGTACATTGTTGACCATAGTTTGATGGGAAGCTGGCTATTGTAGCATCCAAAGTGTGAAACGATGAGTCTTACGTTGCACAAGTAATGAATAATATTGTAGCAGCAGATAGCCGGTTGGCTAGCTGTCAGCAGGTGTAGGTTTTGTGTTGTGTTATGTTCTGTTTGTGTAAGTGCCTAGCTATCCATGGATTGGCTAGCTAGGTTGTTTGTTATGTATGTGTGGATGCAGGTGGCATTAAAAGGGGTGGCATGCTGCGGTCCTAGGCCAGTCTATTAATTTGCACTTTGAATAAAACTTACTGTTCTGCGCTTAATAAACACGATGTATGTTGTCAAAGCCCTGCCTGGTCTGTTTGTCACTGCCCTCGCTACATTGGTGTCAGAAATGAGTCTGCAAGGAGGACGGCCAATGAGCGCATGGAAGAAGGGTTTGAGTCAGATACTGCCGCTAGGTGACTATGAGCAATTGATTCCATTGTAGGAGGAGACAGACGGCCACTCCTCTTCCCCTCTGCCTGCTGCAACCTCCTCCCACGCTGGGGACAGTGAGTGCAGGGTGCTGGGGACAGTGAGTGCAGGGTGCTGGGGACAGTGAGTGCAGGGTGCTGGGGACAGTGAGTGCAGGGTGCTGGGGACAGTGAGTGCAGGGTGCTGGGGACAGTGAGTGCAGGGTGCTGGGGACAGTGAGTGCAGGGTGCTGGGGACAGTGAGTGCGGGGTGCGGGACCCAGCTGCTATCCCGTGAGGCTAGCGAACCCTGCGGTCTCAGCATTGCAGACAGCAGGAACCCTTCACTGTGCCTCATGGGCCCGGCTAGCGAGTCCAGACTGTGGAGTCCGACTGCTAGCTGTGGGAGCTCCGGTGGAGCCCATGTCCCGCCTGCCATGGGACTGGGGAACCCTCTGTACGACCCCGCATGCCATGGGACTGGGGAACCCTCTGTACGACCCCGCATGCCATGGGACTGGGGAACCCTCTGTACGACCCCGCCTGCCATGGGACTGGGGAACCCTCTGTACGACCCCGCCTGCCATGGGACTGGGGAACCCTCTGTACGACCCCGCCTGCCATGGGACTGGGGAACCCTCTGTACGACCCCGCCTGCCATGGGACTGGGGAACCCTCTGTACGACCCCGCCTGCCATGGGACTGGGGAACCCTCTGTACGACCCCGCATGCCTCGCTATAGAGTGCGGGGCACGAAGGCAGGCTGTTAGCTTCCAGGGAGCTTGTATGACATGGAGGCCTGGGGAACCCTCCGGTAGCTCCTGGGGAAATTTCTTGCCGACCAGAATGTGAATAACTAGGGAGCCCGGGCCACGGGGTCAAGCTACTAGTTTGGCTAGTGCTAGCAGAGCCCTTGACCACAGCTTCAATGACGAGGGGACGTGCAGCGGTTAATGCAATGGGCCTACCCTCAGCTAAATACACTGCAAAAAAACAAATCTTAACAAGCATTCTAATCTTATAGACTTTAGAACCTTATTTCTGTTACTTTTTTGCTATATGAGACAAACTATCTGCCAGTGGGGTGAGATAATTTTAGATAAGATAATTTCACTTGTCAAGCAAAAAGTAATTTAAAACAAGCTAATATGTTCCACTTTTGAGATAAAATAAGATTTTAAGTCTCAAGACTAAAAAACTTAAGTCCGACATTTTTTGCAGTGGAGCATGGTCAGGGACAGTTTAGCTAGAGAGGGCCTTGTCCAACATACCGACAGCAGCAAGTTTTAATTCCCCGCCCAAGCGGTTTGATTGAGGTGGTGGCTCTATGCAGAGGACTTGGAAGCCATTCTCATCATTCCAAGATGATTTTATAAGTGAGGCCCCAGATCTTCGCAACAGGATTCAGACTCAGGTGGAGGCTTCAGATCTGTAGTTGGATGCCGTGGGTCTTTGACATACTTCAAATCACCTCTTACCGCCTGATGAAAGCTACAACAAGCTGAAACACGATCAATCTGCCATTTAAATTTCAATCACTATAACTTTCAACATACCATTACAATGCATGAATTTCAGGATTGAAGAGTGCCTTTAAATAGCTTCTTTGACCTATTTAGGCTGCATGAAGGAAATAAGTGGTGATTCGTTGGTGGGGGTTTTTTTTTGGGGGGGGGGGGGGGGGGGGGGTCCTATTTAAGCCCGTTCAGAGCAAAGGTAGGGACAGACATACTGCGCTCTGAAGTCTCTGGTACAAGACGTGCCTTGACCCCTGAACAAGATTCAACATTGTGGATGAGCATCGCAAGTGGTAAGTGCGGTCAGTTTATTAATTTTATCTTTATTTTTAGCTGCCTCGATATAAATACAGGATTAACTGTTATAATCAATTTTGATTCAATACCTTATTATTAAGATGGATTGTGTGCCATTTTAAAATTGCATATTCACATACAGGCATCCATATTCACGCAATATCTTTCATGTCTTCGGGACTGTCATTGCTACCTGTATACTGCTGATGTACTTCTGCTTGGTACTAAAAAAACATTCCTTTTCGTGAATGCATCCTAAAGGTTCCAGCATTGCAACCAGTACCAGTTCATGATATTGCTACAATGCAAATCCACAGACAACAACAATGTATATTTAACCATTAAGAAATGTTAAACATATTGTGAGCATTTACAATGCTTTTTTTCTTTCACTGAAGCATTGTAAAAATGTGTTTGTTACATACATTGGTTCATTCTCCAGAGGAAAAAGACAACAGAAATATATTAATGAAAAAATACACATTTTAACTGAAATGCATAAACCTCACTGACTTCATTGTGAATGAACACTTAGCAGGATCACTGACCAAGATGAAAAGACTCAGGGTGATAGCGATGAGGATGGCCCTGGGGTTTTCCTGTCTGTTCCTGGCCAGCTGCAGCACTAATTCAGCAGGGAGCCAGTCTGCTGGAGACCCTTCTGCCCCACAGCCCTGTGTGGTCCTGCAGACTGACCCAGACCAGGAACAGCAGCCTCCTGAGGGGAGATTGGGAAGAGGTGGAGGGTGGCAGTGGGAGCCTGCCAGAGCCCGCGGCTCCATCACCGTGATTCGGGGCTGCATCTTGACTGTGTGGACAGAACAAGGGGGTCACAAGACCTTCCCCGGTGGGACTGGAGTCCACCTCGAGGGGTGGGAATGGACCTCACAGGACCTCGCGCTCCACTGCAGCTGTGTCTCGAGCCCGGTGAGAAGCCCACTATAACCGACTGCATATTTTCACCTGTGTGCAAAAAACGCCACGCCCTTTATGTGTGTCCTGTCCTCTTCCCAAACAGGAAAGAGAAAGCCCGTATGAAAACTTTCTCCGACAACACGTGGATGAAACTGTGACCAGAGGCAACGTTGATTATTGCAATGAGAAGATGAGGGAGAGGAAGATGCCGGAGTACCCTCGCTGCAAGAAGAGCAACACGTTCATTCACGCCAAACGACAAAAGGTCAATAAGGTGTGTGCTACTGCACCCATCGACAGAAATATTCATTGTTCCACATTCAACATCACTGAGTGCAGGTACCATGACAATGAAAGTCGCAAGAAGAATGAATGCCAATACAAAGCCAGTAGCCTCCTGAATAAACGAATCCAAATCGCCTGCAAGGACAACAAACCTGTCCACCTGGAACCAGGCACCTGCTAAAGGCCTAAATATTCATGTAAATCTTACTTTTAACCAGCAATTAATTAGTGCATATTTGTCACTGCATTGTTTTCGTTATGCAGGCTGTTTGTAATTGCGAATTCATTCAAAAGCATGTTAAAAAGGATCAATTTCCTTAAAATAGATTACCAGAAAATTAAGTTTCCCTTTCAGGTGATCTTATATTTCAGTGTTGCACAAAAACCTTTTAGCAGGTTTTAGTATTGCTGTCATTTTTTAATGCAGATGTCCCCAAATGTGCTTGAGTGACACAGAACTAACTGATCTTTTTGTCCATGGTCTAAGACGAGAGCACTCGTTTAGAGATGTTAAACTTAAATGAGGTCTTTGGCTTTGCTGCAGCTTGTTGCTGTGCTATGTAATTGTAGCGAGTGAACATTCACAACAATCACCTACATGTAACCAGGTATTGGATATGTAAGCAATTAATTAAAATGAGACATGGGTGATACTAACATGCCAAATGATTTTTCTGTGTTACCTGTTCCACTAAACCCAAGAAATACGATTATTTGTTGAGAAACAAAGTGAAAAGCAACAGAGGCCTCTTTCCGGTCCTGTGAGGCCCTGCCAGGCACTGACATTTGACCACAACATCAAACACCTCTCCCACCACATGAATGAGACTAAGCTGAAGATGGAAAAATAAAAAATCCAATGGTTACATTTCTCTCTTCAGAGTAATGTGTATGTATCGTGACCTCCATAATGTTTGGGACAAAGATATATTATGGCCAGATAGCCACTGTTTAAATTTTCATAATAAACGAAAAGCAATTTTATATTTTGCATTTAATTTATTTCCTGCGGTACCAAATCACATATAGTCATATGAAAAAGCAAGTACACCCTCAAAACGGTAGTCAATTTTTTTGTTGACATATCTGGACACAAGTTTATTTTATTTTAATTTTGACCATATCGATTGATTACGGTAAACTAATTCAACAAATTATGGAATCACTTAAGCAATTGAAATTAACATAAATGCAAATTCTTCATACTTACCATACCATTGTTCAGGAGAATGTAAGGCCATCAGTTCAGATGCAGAAGCTGAAAAGGTCCTGCATCCTCCAACAGGATAATGATCCTAAACATACAAGCAAATCTACTACAGAATGGCTCAAAGAAAAAATGGAGGGTTAAGGAATAGCTGAGTCAAAGTCCAGACCTCAGTCCTATCAAAATGCTTTGGGGGGACTTGAAGCGGGTTGTGCATTCAAGGAAGCCCTCTAACATCACACAATTAAAGCAAAGAAAAAAGATAGAAAATTCCTCCCAGTCGACGTAAGAGACATAGTCAATTACAAAAAAAAACAAGGCTATTGCTGCCAAAGGGGGCAACACCAGTTATTGAAGCCAGGGGTGTACTTACTTTTTCCTCACAGGATAATTGCACTTCTGTTGATAATAAATCATTTAAAAAGCATAATGGAATTGGAATAAGGATCAAACATCCATGTGTCCAAATATGTCTAAAAAGAGACAACTTATCTGGGGGTGTACTTACTTTTTCACATGACTGTAAGTGGAATCCCACACAATGTCTCACTTAGAAACATTAACTATTAACATTTTGGCCATCTTGAATCTCATCATGTATCTGGCACACAATGGTACAGAACTTCCAATTTAAGTTCTCTCACATTTTTGTACCTGGTGTACCAAACCATGGAGCCTAAACTGAGGTACGTACCGAACCAAGATTTTTGTGTACACTCCTAATGAATGTTAAGGTTAATATATTAGCCAATTTGTCATTGTATTCATTTAAGAAAACTCAAACTACTGCACGATTCTGTGTAATAGCCAAGTAAAGAAATGGCAATCATAATGACAGAAAACCATGTACACACTGGCTGACACAAGAATTGCAATTTATACTGTACCAGTAACTGTGCTTCAGCATAATCTCTGTTGCCTCTGTAAAATAAACAAAGCCAAAGAAATATGTGCAGTGCTTCTCAAGTTTAATACATTTTAGTGTTCAAACTTCAAAAAACACATATATATAAAAAGGGTGAGGGACAGAACAGTAATGGTCAGACCTGTGCAGCTCTACAGAGCGCAAATTCACCTTGGAGCCCAGAACTTTCAGTGATGCTGTTCTCTTCAGCAGCGCACTTATGCATGTCTTATACACCCCTAGCACTCAAATTCATAATCTTACCACATGACCACAAATCAGTCAATTCAAATCATTGCCAAATTCCTTGTGACTGAATACTATGAGTCAATGCTAAAATCTGGCACAATTCATCAAATGTGGCATGAAAATGTAACACCTAGAAACCTTGTATTGCAAGTCCGCATAGGGCCACTCTCCTTCTCCACCAAAGGTCCCAGTCAGTGACACTCAGCGTTGGGGTTAAAATTTCCCCAGTACCATCGCCTTTTCCTGACACCTCCTTCAGTCCCCCATGCCCTGCCCTTCCCTGGTGTGCGAACGCTGGTGGAAGCGGAGCCCCCCACAGTTGCGGAAGGTCTTGCCACACTGACTGCAGGCATAGGGCTTTTCGCCAGTGTGGATACGGAAGTGCCTTGTGAGCGCCCCCGAGTGACGGAAGCGCACACCGCATACAGAGCAAGCGTACGGTCGCTCCCCTGTGTGGATGCGAAGGTGGGTCTTCAGGTTCTCCATGCGGTTGAAGTCGCGGCCGCACTGGGTGCAGTGGTAAGGGCTGCGTCCCGGGGGAAAGATCTGCCGTTTAGGGTTTCTGTTGGGTTTGGGATTGTGGCGCTGGCTGTGGTGTCGGCGCAGCTCCCCCGGCAGGTGGAACGCTTCTCCGCAGACCTTGCAGACATGCATTCTGGGAGGTGCGATGGAGGCAGAGCTTGCACCGCCAATCTGGCTGGCATAAGGCAGCTGCGAGGTGGAGAGTCCCACCGTCTCCGCAGGCTGGTAGGAGTTTGAGAAGGGAGAGGGGAAGATGGAAGGGCCACTGGTTTCTGGTGCAAGGGTGTTCTGGTCTGGAGCATCTGGGGCAAAGATGGGAGGGTCGGCTATGAATG
Organism: Synaphobranchus kaupii; assembly: GCA_029718625.1. Taxonomy (NCBI): domain Eukaryota; kingdom Metazoa; phylum Chordata; class Actinopteri; order Anguilliformes; family Synaphobranchidae; genus Synaphobranchus; species Synaphobranchus kaupii. The sequence goes on from CM056393.1 coordinate 17,935,017, forward strand.
CAAAAACAATTTTTAATTATGTGAGAGAACAAGAGTAGACCTGTATTAATAAATGGTGCCAAGTAGCAGCTAAAAGAAATAAATAAATAAAAAACAGTTCCATATCTACTACAATCTACACAAAACCTTACAGTTTACAGTCAAAGAGCATTTCAATGGAGTAGCACCGATCTCCTCTCATTCACTACTTCCACATCAGGCTTAAACTTACGTAGTGAGAGGCTGGGGCAGGGAGCAAGAGGGTCGGTGGTGCAGATCTGAAGATGCAGTGGCTCAGGCCGCCAGTCTTCAAGCAGTTTGGACTGAGCCAGAGAGAGGCTATCCGGGTTGAAATGATCCTCTTCAGCTATACCGGCACTGGAGCCAGCACCGGAGTCAGAACCATGGTCTGGCTCGGACTTCTCTTCCTTCACCTTAACCTTCTCCACTTCAGGACTTCCTGCACCAGTGCATAGGGATGATGTGCCGCACAATCCTGGGGCAGCTTCTGGATTAAAATTCACCAGGTTCTCAGAGTACACTTTAGGTGAATTCCCCTTGACAGCTGTACAGGGAGATGGGGAGATGTAGGGAGAGATTAATGTTAAACAGTACCATTAGTATGGCAATACATAGGCCTATACAATGATGGCACCGTAAAAAGGAAGCCAATTTAACAAAAGTTTCCCGCAAGAAATGAGCATGGCTAACAACTGCAAACACCACACAGAACACACAGTACCTGTAACAAGTTCCTGGCTAGGGATTGGCTCTCCTCCTAAATTAGGGTCCAGTTCATGGGAGCATACTCGGCCATCCTCCCGGATTTCACTAAATGACCCATTGTGTCGTGTACTTGTTTCAGTGGGTGCAACCAAAAACCCGAAACTTTCTTCAACTGCAACATTCGATGAGGCCCCGATTTGGAATTTAATTTTTGGTATGTCGTCCTTCTGCAATTTCTCTTTCCCATCTTTCAGTCTGCTGTTCAGTTGAGGGCTCGGTGACTTCTGAGTGTGTTGCATTTGAACAGCTGAGCTGACGTTACCCACTGTTACCACAAGCTGCCCTTGACTCTCGTCTCCCACACTGCATGTACCACGGGCACTGAGCTCTATCTCAGCTGCTTGCAAACGCTGCTTGAGGGACTTGTTCTCCCGTAATGTTTCATGCATCTGGTCACGAACATCTCCCAAGGCCTGACCGACCAGTTTAGTGATCTCTAACACTGCAATTTCCACCGCCACTTCAAATGCACCATGTATCGTCGCCGCTAGTTCATCCTGGAAAGAAAGCGACACCTCGCTACTTAAAACCGAATTTGCAGTTGAACTGGCATGAGTCGACATTGCCGAAGTATTATTCTCCCTTTTCTTGTTAGCAAACTTGACTTTATTGTGAGTTTCCATGTTGCTGCATGACTCCGATGTCTTCAGAATAATTCTTTCACTGGTTGCAAACGTTACCGAACTGAAAAAGTCAGGATCTAACAAAGGCGTTCCAAGGTGTAAGTTACATTACTTGCTAACGTTGGAGAACTTGTTACACTTGGGTAACATAGTTAGCTGGAGTGTTGTTTAAAATGTTACAATTATTAGCTGGAAAGATATCTATTTAGCCACAGGTTAAAACTATGTAGCTATGAACTATCGTTAACGTAAATTAACGTCACTTAGCTGGTAGTTAAGGGAATGTATTGTCTATTAAAAGCGAACGTTAGCTAGCTTACATCAATAAGCTACTCGGTACACTAGCTGTCATTTGAACAGTGCCGTCACAAGTGGTTCGTACATTTCGAAACACATATAGGCACGCCAATTGTACAATAACGTCTGAAGTAATTTTTTTTTTCTTCATTTACTAACATCTACTCTGCAGGCTCACGTCCATCTTTGTTCAGAAGCTCAGAGACACCTTCCCTTTCCTGTTTACAAAAATGTGGGCCGACTGGTTCATTTTCCTTGGAATCCCATATCTCTATGAGCTGATCTCTTTCTGATGAGAAATAAAAGTATTTCCTTCAAAATATTAAATAGCGTATTTTGATTTAAGCCTAATTGCCTCTAAAAATACATAAGGCCAGAACTTGGGTATATTATAGTGCACCCAATAATATATGTGGTTTAATTGTGGACATGTATCCGCCAAACAGCCTAATACTGCCACCTACTGTATCGGAGTGCAAACAGGACACTGGCGCAAAATATACCCAGGGGTTTTCAAGCTCGGTCGTGGTGATCCACTATGTATGCTGTCAACTACGGTTTTTAATTATCCTTAATTAGTTTTCCGTCCCAAACTAAAGTTATACAGAGAGGGTTATTTTTTAAAGTTATTTTTATTTTGCAATTATAAATTTGTATCGCTAAAATTATTGAAGAACAAAATACTCATTGGTATCATTAGTAGTAGTAGTAGGCTAGTAGTAGTAGTAGTGGGCTAGACTAGTAGTGGTAGTAGTAGTGTTAAAATGGACACTCCTTGTGTGCACAGGAATGAGTTTGTTTTGAAGGCATATCTGGGGACACTGCTAAGGGGATTGAGCTCCCCCTTACTCTATAAAATCAACTCAGATTCCAGTGCAGGAAGAAGGGCATTTTGCTACTAAACCAGGGCAGCATACTACAAACCAGGATTACTGTGCTAGCTGGACTACATTGTAACTACACTGAGTACAACCCAGACAGCATTTTACTTCAGTCCATGTTCCATATTTGGGAGGGTTCTGGGCTTTACTCAGAGCAGTTATCCAGTTAACTCAGTAATCCTGCTTTTACAAAAGACCAGGGGCCTCATGTATAAACGGTGCATTCATACAAAAAAAGATGCTTACCCCACTTTCCCCACAGATTTGGGATTTATAAAAACAAACTTGATGTGAAAACATGCGCACATTTACTCAGAGTATGACTGATGCATACATTTTTGAGACTGTGGGAATTTGCCACTCCGATGGCGGGTAAACTGGCATACGCATCTTTTTTATACGTATGCACGTTTACACGTGAGGCCCCAGGTCTGGGTACGTTATTTTTTACTGTTTAATGTGCAATTTTCAGTGTATGATATGTGCAACCATTTTAGAAGATTACATTTTTCAGTGAGTAATATATTTAATCTACTGGTTGTGTGATTGAGCATAAACATATTACAGGTGTGAGAAGATAATTTTTTCTTGGTATAAAAGAGTGAAGCAAAAAGGGAAGACTCAATGTGTTTTGGGCTCAATTTATTTCAGTTTCATTTGATCCTTTTGTTTTTGACAAGGGAGGGGGACTGGTACAAACTGTCAGTTGCAGGTGGGTGGAAAATGAGGAGATAGTCGCAAGGACCCCACATGCCATGGCCATATTTATGTGCCCAGTATGGTGCCTGCAGTGCTGACAACCCCTGATCTGGTGCAAATGTTAATGAGTGCCAGAGGCGATATGAGTAATCAGGAACACCACGTTGTCCCCTGGGAGGGGAGAGGCTGAGTAGAAGGAAAGGTCACCTTTCCACTCTTGCACACACTCAGGCCCCATCTTAGAGCTGCTGCTGCTGCTGATGCATCCAATCCATTAGCCCACCTAAAGAATCTAAGCGAACTAATAGGAGGCCTGTGATGAGCAGTGGCCACCAACTCACTTAATTTAAACCTCAGGGTTTTAGGGCACAATATCATATAATATTCTACAGCCCTGCTCTGTTCGATAAACCTAGAACAATTAATCTTCTCCCAGAAATGCTCCTTGACCTGGTGACTAGAAATCACAACTCACTGAGGCATTTTCTAGGCCAAAACAATACAGAATTTTCATGAGAACGAACTCCCAGGGGTCCTCAAAGATATTTAGTGCTTTTCTTGCAAAGGGTATCCTTTCTTGTCTGTGAAAATGGACAATTAAGGCATTCTGGTGGGATGGTAAATGAGGAAGGAAACACAGTATTTCTTATTTCTGTTGGAAGAATTGAAAATGGAGGTCTGTGGAAAAAAAAACCCCATCAGTAACTACCTTTATCTCTAATCACTACAGAGTACCATTCCCAGAAGTGCCATCCTGTTGACACCGGCAATGGAATATACTACGGGTTATGTTCAAGTGGGAAACCCAACAAGGATGTTAAAATATCAACATTTAAATGGATTTCCTTGCCAGTGTTTCTGCCTTTTATCAGGAAGACAGTGATCTGTGCAGATGATGGGTGATTATGGGCAGCGGGCAGGCACACCAATTAACATTTGAGTCACTTGTTATTAACAGCTTACTACAGCAAGGACCCCATAGAGAGAGGTACATGCAGGCCTGCTACAATTAATCAAACCGATGCACCAATGGCCTTAATTGAATCAGACATCAACATCCTGGCTCGTCTTTCCTTAGTCTCAAAGGGCATCTTTATTTTAAAAGTCTTGGACATATCCTGATCAAAAGATTGATTACCCGTACCATTGTGGTTGCATAGGATACTAAAATTCAAGCACAGAACAGAGAGAGGCTGTGATTGTGTGGTTCTACTTAGTCACGGAAACATACTGGTTTTTACTGACATCGTCACCAACCTCTGCCACTTTTCAGCATCAATTCCTTTCAAAATTAAATAACATCCTAAATAAAGTCATGACCAGTTGTTTTTTTTAGTTTTTTTTTATTTGACACACATACACACCCACCCACCCACACAATACGCAACCCTTCCCCCTCCTGTTCCTCCTCAACTCTCCCTGCACCCTACTGCTAGCCAATCGTATCTTTCCATTGGGCAGAGAACTGGGATGAGGAGAGATATATAGCCAGGGTGCAGCGGTTTCAAGACCACTTCAATGGTGAAGAGATTTGTGGACTTTCTGACCTCTTTAGACTGCCCACAGGCACCCAGATTACATGAGAAAGAGGATGTTGTGCTCCCAGCTGCAGGTATTACTAGTGGTCCTCTCTGCATCTGTACTGCTTGCCCAAGTCAACAGAGCACCCCAGAGGGACATGCTGGCTAAACTACTGCGGACGGATGTTGCAGAGGGAAACGAGGTGAGGGCCATGCGTGCGTCTGCCTTGTTTCACAGACTTCCAGAAATATGTTAAAATTAATTATCTTAAACGTGCTCATGACAGCAATCGGCGGCCAATCGGTAGCATAATCTGAGAACATCAGTACGTCCAAGCACAGGGCGTTGATTCAGGAACTCAGCTAAAGCATGTTAAAACTGCAACTCTACTCTAATGTATAAGAGAGGTGTACAAGTATGCCATTTCTTTATACTGTGCAACTCATTAATGCAAGAGTGAGCTTCCTAGGGGCTTAGTAGGTTACCTTTATTTACAAACAAGTTATTATACATTAACTCGGAATGGTAAAGCTTTTGTGTAGTGGGGGAACACAGATCCATGAGCTTTGTGGCTTACATAGACGTTTGCTCCATGTAAGTCATTAACAATATGTATAGGTAAACCCTTAACCTGGGGGGGGGGGGGGGGGGGGCGTGACTGGGAAAAGGTGCGATTAAATTATGACTTTCTGTAATATAAATACATTTCTTCAGTTGGGATCCTTTAGATATGACTGAAGGTTGTGTACCTCAGGCAGTTTCTCTTCTCGGCCATGTTCCAGGACCTCTCCCGCATGTTGTTTCTGAAGATTGTGTCTGACCTGATGATAACGGGGGACAACAAGGTCCTGCCTGATGCACGGTCCATCGAGGAGCGGAGAATCCACCAGGATGTGGCACGCCAGCTGCCTCTCTCCCAGCGGGCACGCAAAGCTGGCTGTCGGAACTTTTTCTGGAAGACCTTCACTTCATGTTAGCATGCAGCACAATGTAGTCCTGTGTCAATTTCAGAATTATCACATTTTTTTCCATTTTGCACTTACTTGCAAGACCTGTACAATGTACTGTAATCATGTCTGTATGAATGCACAAAGGACTGACCAACCTTCCCTGTCTTGGAGACCACCTGTAACGCCATTACCTACAGCAATTTAGAGGCACTTTGGCCCTCTTTTAAATCCTCTTATTATCCAGATAACAAAGGTATGCTCTTTACAAGTTGAAATTAAGTTATGTGGAACTTATCTCCAAGACTTGTACTTGCTACATTCTCAATGCACCAGAGGATTATAAAGCTAAGAAAATGGGGGGTTTGGGTTACAGGGCTGTTTTCTCCTTGCAAATTCCACTCATAGGCTTCAATTAAAACCCCAGTGATGTCTTGGTGGTATCCTATTGTGTCTTTTCTGAATAAAATGGCTGGTTCAAATCAGCATAAAACCAGTCCAAAGTCCAAACTATGATACAGTAGATAAAGAAATTAAGTGAAATTAACAAACAAAAACAGTTGCTGTAAAAATGGATGGATTTATTAACAAGCCATTTCCTACAATCTGCATTGTGAGTTAACACACATGCACGCACACCTTTACTTAACATCCAGCCCCTATAACACTGCATCTACAATCAAAATCCTTCATACAAAACAGCTTTGTAGCACACAGGACACTAATCACCCGATTTTCCAGGATCATTGTTTTCCAACACCCACACCGTTTCATTGACAGCCAATGCCCTGGACTATGAACTGAAATGAATATAGACAAAATACTGGCTACAATGCTGGCTTTTTGAATGCAATTTTAGTTATTCACATCTAACTGAACCTGATGGACAGTACTATATTGTACTAAACTATACAATATAAAATACAATCCAACAGAAACCACTTATCAGTCTATGACAACACACCAAGAGGTCTTTCATGTGGTACATTGCCATTCACCTTATATTTTAGAAGAGAAAACTACCAGAAACTCTTAACAGTGAGATTCAAAACATAAAATATTAAGCAAATTAAAAACACAAATCCAACAAGCAAGGACACGTTGAACTGAAATGCAATAAATAAGAAAAATACACAGCTCCAAAAACTTTAATTTTTTGGGAGCTGGATGATAATTGAACCATGCCATTTAAAGGCAGTCTGAGTCACTGACAACGTTTATGAAGCCCGATGGTCACATTGCCAAATAAGGTCTGCACCATGTCGTATGCATTTCAAAGCTCGTCTGAGCCAGTTATTATGGTTTCTTTCAATGTCAGTGATACAGACTGTTATGAATGGCTGACAGGAAGTCTGCAGTGGTTGTTCCTTTCACACATTTTACTACATACTCACATGATCTGTGTGTTATAAGGTGTCAACAGACTGGCTTTGTTTGGGAAATGATTTCCTGCTCTTGCCTACTGGGACAGAGGGGTGAATACAGCCTGCCGATTTGAATGAGGCTCAAGTATGGCATGCAAAAATATGGCGAAACCATTCTGAACGGGCCTTTTGCTTTCTGTACACACTGCAGTCTCCAGTCACACTAACGTTAGCTCCTCCTCTGCTGGGCTGTGCAATTTCCATTTTTCTCCTTCATAGTTTAAGTTGCTTGCATTTGTGAAAAGCAAAACAATATATAGTCAAACACTGAAATGACCTATGACTACAGAAAACTTCTATAACAAAATCGTCAAAAAAACCGAGTTCAATAAAGACACGGGGGCATTTCACAACTAACAAGATGACTGGTCTGATGTGCGATTTAATCTTGACCAGAGCAATTCAGGGTCTGTGAAAATGCCCCCTAGTGGGTGGTTAAGACATGGGACGGATATGCTTCTTCTTCATTGCACTTTTATCAGTAACAGTCAAGTCACAACACCAAAAGAAAAGGAAAATTACATCCTACGGGGTGTCTCGAACACTGTGCCAAATGTCACTGTGACATTGTCGCATCGCAACAGCAGGGTCAGAACAGTCAAGACAACCAGCAAATGAGAACTGGTCAGTTTTCCCTTTCGTCCTCTTCCTCCTCCTACCACCAACACTTAACTTCCTCACTGTTCATTAACCACCTGCTGAACCTACTGAACCATCCTCACCAATCAAACTGGTTCCTTGCCCTGAAACACACCGGTAAAGAAACTTTTGTGCGTTTCAAAAAAGGTGGAGCTTCACTAAATCCAACAATGTACAAACTACTGTTCCTTCATGTTAAACATTCGGTAGTGCCATTCATCAACATTTGTTATTAATTGTTACAGCAACCCAAAGCAAAAAAAAACAACAACAATGAAACCTACCACTAGGGCTCTGTAGCAAACCCATCAAGCATTTGTATTAAATTTACATGAGTTTGCAACGTGTACTTCCTGGAGCAACAAAAAAAAAAAAATTAAATACAGCAATGAGAAATATCTTAATGTTGTTATTATTCTACGCATTATTATTATTATTATTATTATATGTTAAGGTTATTACACCTCTTCCCACTGCCTCTAGCATAGTAGAGCGTGAAATCTGCTCAGGTACAGTATCGATCAAGGGAGGGGTTAAATTCTGCTCCAGCTGCCTGCAGTACAGGAGCACAGTACAGTACTGATTTTGGGGGAGGGGGGAGGGGGTGAGTGCACCCAGATTTTACAGCATCTTATTTCCAACCTGACTGACAAAGCTCTTGAGATGGAGGTTAAGCCTCATCTTCCCAGTTCACACCTTGCTTGCTGCCCATACCACACATCAATTGCTGGCAACATATCACTTGTGTGATGGACACATTCTATGCCATCTGCTATGAGGCGGTTCTCCAGACGTAGCTCTGAGGTCAAATTTAGACTTCCGTGATTGATGAATCAGTTTCTCTACGCAAACCAAGTTATGGATCTTTCTGGGAATCGTGAGTCTGAAATGAAGACTCTCAGGATTGGTTTGGGGGAGTGGGGACACAGGGGGACAGAGGCAGGGGAGCAGGACTTCTGCCCTGTTAGCAATCGGTGGAAATTTTGGCAGAGAGGTCTTGAATGCGGCGGGCGCTGCAGCTCTTGCACAAGATATGGCCATCCAGGGGGTAGCAGCCACGCCCCTCTCCTTCAGAGGATAACAGCAGGCCGCACTCCTACCGGATAAAGATGAAAAGCACGTTTGCAGATCTAATTGATCTACTGAAGAAGGGCTTCTCTACTAGTTATCAAATATACAATATTACTACCCAATTCTTATGACTATTACCCCAGCCGATTTAGGCAGAATTACCAGTGCTCCAGCAGTTGAGGACTATCAGTTGAGGACAAAGGGGAAATCACATCCGTCACATCCTCCGTTATCGGCTACCTTGGATTCTATTCCTTCTGAGAATCATCACCTCTACGACGGCAGTCGTTGCTCACCTCGCATACGTAGCAGTTGACGTGGAAGCTCCGGTCCAGAGCCACAATCCTGACGGTCTCTTCCTGCCCCGGTTCAGGCATGATGGCTTGGCCACACACAGAGCACCGCGGGGCAAACTTCCTGTAAACGGAGGGAATATGAGCCTTAGCACTGACCGGCGGTCTCAGTTGGCCGCAGGTGTCAGTGGGCAGAACGCTAGGTTAATTTCTGAACCACACCTAAGCACATAGTCCTGCAATATCTAGCGGCTCAAATATAATAAACCCAGTAAATTACTTTGCAACAATAACTAGATGTAAAACCTGTGTGTCCAGTGAATTCAGTTCTTTTGTGTGCTTGCATCACCGTGGCGAAGAGCGCAGTTAAGTTTTTGAGTTGTGGTCACGTAATGCAGATACATTTTAAGAGTTGTGGCGTACAGATGGGAGTTGGTCTGATATGCTCAGGCACAGTACATGTAGATGGGCTCTCAGGGGTGAAGTGCAGGAGCGAGGCCTGACCTGTGGAAGTCCTCGATGCAGTGGATCTGGGAGGTGGCGTCCACAGTGAAAGGCACGCCATCCAGGCAGCAGCCGCATACCACGCAGGTGAAGCAGCGCGGGTGGTAGGCCTTGCCCATGGCGCGCAGGATGCGGTCCAGAATGGGGTGGGAGCACTTGGAACAGCGCTCAAGGGTGCTCTTCAGAGAGGGGCAGGAGAAAAGGCCACATTAGACATGGAAGATGGCAAAAAAAAGCAACAAGATACGGAGAATACTGAAACGCAAGTCCAGGGGGTTATTTCACAAAGCAGGATTACTGAATCTGCTGGATAAGTGAACCGAGAAAAGCCGGAAGCCTCCCAAATAAGGAACATGGACTGAAGAAAAAAAGAGCTGTTCTGTATTTTACTCAGTGCAGTTATCCAGCTAACGCAGTAATCCTGCTTTGTGGAATACCCCGCTGGACAGCCCCAGGTCTCCTAGGTTTTACTTTCACCATGAAATGAGTAGATTCAGAACAATTTAATCAGGAATGGGCAAATCACAGGGTTATCATCAAAAACATCAGTGTGAATGCGAAACAGAGGGCACTACTCACAATGTAACAGTTCTCACAGTAGCTCTTCTTGTCCAGCGCGTAGAAGGGCTGCCCGCGCAGACGGGCGTGGCAGGTAATGCAGGTGAAGCAGTCCACATGAAACACCTGCTCCATGGCGATGCAGCCGCTGCCATCCCCCAGAACGTTGTCTCCGCAGCGAGCGCAGCGACCTGCGGGGCCGGTGGCAGAAGGCCACCAGGGAGAAGGGGAGATGGAAGGACCACAGGGGAGAACGTGAACCTTAAGGTGATAACTGGAGAAGCACGAATACCATAACAGAAAAACCCCCCAGAAAATACATATTCTTTAGTCAATTGTAAATCGATCCAAGATTCTGAAATACTTCACTACTAACCAACTGCTATCTTCCAACCAAACAACCCCACCAGGTACCAACATACCAAAATACTCCTCAGTTGGGGGGTGATTCATGTCATACACCAATTTCTTGGTAAGGCGGTCCAACTCCTCTTCGGGCCGTGGCACGGAACCCTAGTGGACACACACAAATATTAATCCATAAAAGTGGACAGAAGTAATGAATGTGAATGAGTTTTCATGAACCCCATAAAGGGGAGGAAACTATGAGCTGTCAGTCTCTGACTTGTTTGAACCAATGCTCCACAAAGGAACAAAACGATTGGTTCAAATCACTGATGGTTCCCATCAATTTCTGGTTTCGTTCTCTTGAGTACTTGAGTCCATTGTTAAATCTCAGTTGCAAGAACGTACTATACTGAAGGCTTCATGTCACATTTGTCACACCAAAGAGCATTCTGACTGAGTTCTGAGTTCTCAGTCCTAAATAATAGTTAGATTTTTCAGTTGAAAAGGAGTCTGACAGTATAGCATAATTCCTCAGTCCACAAAAGAGATTTTGACCTTGTACGTTGTAGGACATTGTGCCATGCCTCGAAGTCAGATGAAACATTGTCAGTTCTCAATCTTTTTTTTTTTTTTTTGGAATGTTGGGCTTTTCCAAAGCTGCATTGCACACATAGACAGTAATAAGTAATTGTAATTGACATCTGTAGTAATTGACATCTGAGATTCGACAATGGATTCTGCACTAGAAAGAGACCAAAATTTATAAAACAGATGCAAAAATAGGGGACAATTTCCTTTTTCCATGCGTTTGTTGCCAGCTAGCTACTGCAATGGCGGAGGTGAAGAAGCGGAGGTACAACGAAGCCAAATAACAAGCCTGCAGGGGTCAAGAAGCAGAGTCAACCGAGTCAGTTTTCCTCAATGGCAACAGCTGAAGTTTAGCAAGTGAAGCGAAGTTGAAGTGCTTTCTGCTGGACCTGCAAGTAATGTTACCTCTAGCTATCCAGTCAGCTACTTTAGGCAGCTGGATGGCTGAAGTTGGGTACCCTCTGAATCACTTTAATATACCAATGTAATATTATACTGTATTTGAGAAAAGAAGTAATTGTATACAAATATATTCATTAAAAAGGAGTAGTAAAAAAGTCAAGTATTAGCTAGCTATGATAAACAAGATATGGTCTGCTAATGTTACTTATTCCACACACGATTCCATCTTTACATCCCAGTTCTAAATGAATGTTCAGAATAACGATAGCTAAATACTGAAAAAAAAAAACCCATCACAAGATAGCTGCAACTGCACTGGGGAGTAGCTGCCATACAGTACAGCAACGATGTTCCTACGAGGTTCACTTTGTGTAAAAATAGTTTACTCTGAAGACGTCGCTAAGTCGAAACGTTAGTTGTATTTAATAAACGTGCTTCATTCTATTACGAGTGCTCCAGCGTTTACTCTGATAGTCTCTGATGAACCCAGGTACATTTTTCTTTATATGTACTGTCCCATACTGAGAGCACCCTCTCTCATTTATAAGCTTTGACTGAAGTGTGCGGGAACCTTTATAACATTATAATTACTGTTACCATCCATATAGAAAAATGCATGTTGCTAAAAATTTTATTTTAATTTTATCTTTGAGTGACATTTTGCTTGCTGCACTCAAGCAGGTTTCTTGCCCTCAACGGAGGTGAGTGGGCGGGGTTTAGGACGGAGGAGGAGACTTCATTGACCACAGCCAGGTTAAAAATCCTGCATAGTGCACCTTTAACAGGATACGTCACACAGCAGCCTGTATGTAACATGTTTCTGATAGGTCAGAGGGGGCCAGACACCCAATACTGAGCGACACCGTGTCCTCGGTCACTTACCTTACTTGGTGCGTATGCAGGGCTGAGAGAGGAGGATGAGGGTAGAGTATCAGGACTCCTCTTTGGCAGGGGAGCTTGGGTGGTTCTGGCTCCTGGGACGACAGCACCCCCCTTGTAGGCAACTCCAACCTCATGCTCCTGGGGAGGAGATGGATACCAAGCTTGTTGCCCTGAAGCCGATTCAGGGTAGGGCTGTGAGCGGTCCTGCTGCAGTGGTTGAGAGGCCTGTTGACGGGGAGGAGGGGGCGTGTACGCTTGCTCAGCCTGTCTCCCAGTCTGGGAGTAGGTGACAGGCTGGGCTGTTTTGACCTGGACACTGAATCGGGGGCCAGTGGGGGTGGAGGCAGTGGTGTAGGAGGCTGGGACGGGCTGGGGATAAGGTTTGAGGGGCGACGGGTAGGGATAGTCCTGCTGGGAGCCAGAGACTGGAGGCTCGCTGGGATACTGGGGGGCCGGATGGTACTGTGTCTGGTAATGAGTAGGGTACCCTGTGGAGGACCTGCCCTGGGATAGTGCACCTGGCTGAGCAACAGGTTTATATCGCTCCCCTGAGATGGGTTTGTTATAAGGCACATTGTCGTAGATCTGTTAGGGACAGAAAAACAATGACGTTAAACAGGAAAATTATATTTGTGACATGACATGACAAATGATATTTGGCATTGCAATAATTGCACTGAAATAAATTCCACTTTTAGATCCCTTTCATGACACGCTAATCCCCCCACCCATTCTCCAAAATGACATTTCCATGGGTCCACTGGTTCCTAAGTGCCTCCATGCCCTCTCTCACTCCTCTCCCGTTATCACCCTTCTCTCCCTCCTGCTCCTTTTATAATCTGTACCTGTGATCTCGAGTTCTGTGGGTGGCTATCCAGGTCAGCCAACATGCAAGTGAGGGAGTCTATCTCAGCGTCGATGTTGGTGAGATGTGTGCCGGACTTCTCGGGCCCACGATTTGGCTGGAGAGAGCAAAGAAAAACAGTTCATGTGCGAAGCCTACTGACTGAAATGAATAAAGCAAAACATAGCGCTTCCCATTACAGTCAATTGACATACTCTTTCATCATTAATGAGATTAAACCAATGTTTTGAATGATATATAATCTTAATCAATCAATGCCTTATGAGCTTAAATGGTCATTTCTATAGAATCTTTTTAAGACCAAATATCACTGCCCATCTCTCTGTGACATCACATACTGTATTGAACAATGTAAAAATAGATTCCATGTTTCTAAACTATAGCATGGATTTCTTCCATGCAATACCTACCTGAAGGTCATAACTGGCCATATGTGGATTCCAGGAACAGCGGTCATCTTTGGTGGTGTGAGAAGACGGATAATAGTGGTCACCAGACTGAGGTGACAGTGGGCGAAAAGCTGTTAAACCAGAATCCTCTTGGTGTGACATGACCCCACCTATGAAAAGAGAGAAGGGGGGTAAGGATAAGTTACATTTCTTTTGGTTTTCCGGTGGTATTATCATGTAAACATTGTTACAGGTTTTGTCTTTAACAAATGTTATCAAAAGTATGGTGCAAAATCTTACCTGTTGGTCCTGTGGCCATGTATCTGGTCGCCATTACATTTCCACCAGCACCGTTTTGAGCGTACGTTCCATATTTGGGCCGGGTTTCCACAGCAACTCTCTTAGGCGGTCTGTAGAAAGCAGGGCCAGATGGAGAAATTTGGGGTGCAGGTCTCTCTGGGCTTCCCAGAGTCCTAGGAGGCAGCCAGGTGGGGCCAGACATCTCTGAATTCTGTGGGTGGAAACGCATACTGTTGGCTGATGTTCAGGAGTCTCTCCCCTCATGCACTCCAAGCACGTGCCATAAAGCAGATGGACATGGACAATACTGCACCAGCTTAAGATATACTTTTTGCAACTGGGTGACAAAAAAAAAGAAAAGAAAAAAAAAAGCTCACTGTGATAGTGGGTCATAATGGGAGACGTCTCCCAACTTCTCCACAGGTTTTCCACATCTCCACAGACCTCATGCTTTTGCCCTAGCTTCAGGCGCATGAATAGCTAACTGACTGTTTTTCTCAAGGAGAAAAGGAAAAACTAGTCAGGGTAGGCTTGATTCTTTTTGCAAATGGGGAAACTGCAATCATCTCCTGGTGGTGCTCCTTGTGGGAGCCTACTTACCTGATAACCCAGGGAGAGACCCATCTTAAATATCAGAAAAGAGATTAGAAATGTTCTTAATTCAGGAGCACCGGCATTTCCACTCTTGTTGTTCTGTCACCGCCAAGCAAGAGGAAGCCAGATCTACTGTATCTTTAAATAACAGGTTACTAGGGGAAACTGAGCTACTATATTTTTGGTTTTCTATGGCAACCCCTGGTTGTCGCAAACAATAGGCTTGTTTTTAACAAGCAGGAAAAGGTACCCATTCTGGACAAGGGGAATTCCACTAGTCAAGACAAACCCCTTCCACCTCACCACACACACACACACAGGTGCTGCTAGTGTGAGCCTCACAGCTTGTTGTTCTTCAATAACCCAATGTTAAGCAGGCTCCTCTGTGTACAATTGCCATTGTCGTCTTGTGTTTGCCCCCAAAATCACAAACAGAAACATGACAGGATGTGTTGTGTAATGCTCTCCCTATTTCCCTGTAAGCACCTGGCTGTATATTCCAATAACCATTCCACAATGCCATGAGCAGCATTTCTCGTCAAAACCTTTCTATAAAAATATAGATTAAAACGTATATCCATGCATGTATACAGACACGCCGCTCAGTTGTGAAGGTGGTGCTAATAAAAAAACCCTGCATTGATTAGTTGGATCGCACTGTTAATCAATCTACATGCTAAACGTACTTTGAGAAAACTCCCTATTTAAACATGGTAGGCTTAGAGTACTTAATAGCCATACTCCTTTGTAGGCTCATCTCTTAAAATTTTGCCTTGTTATTCAGTGTTTTCTGTTTTGGAATAGGCTAAAGGATGTCACGATTGATGTTATTACAAAACGACTGGGTGTTAAATCAATCGCTAAGGTTTTATTTGTTTAAACACAGCCTTGGCTTGTAACATGTAGTAACCACATACAACACTCAGCCTATGCTATAGCCTACTACAGCACCGTCTGCGTTTTTGTTTTAAGACTACAATCCCCGGTAAGTAGATATACTAGAATCCGAGGATCGGTGGGCCCAACAATAGGCTAATCACAGTACGAGCCTGAAACACTGCCCTTGTATACCGCAAGTCGCTTCAGCATTTCTGTAGAACCGATAACCGTAAAATACACGCATGCAACAAATCGATTGGTGTACAAATCAACTGTAACTCTGGTGTGCATTTCCAGTGCACGTCGCGGACAAAAACATAACCCAGCAGTTTGTATCAGCTTAGAAGTGTCACAAAACTTCACAGCAGCATTAGCCAGACTGGAACACGGCACAAAAACTACATCCGAGCGTGGTGTGCAACACCGTTAAGACATTAAGGACCATAACGCAATCGTAGCCAGCAGAAATAGCTACTCTTTCCGTACCTCTTAAAATGCCGAAATTCCCTTTATCGTCTGTCTCTCTGCCTTCGCCCTATTCATCTGCAAAAGAAAAAAAGATACTTGTAGTCAAATTGTGTAGCCAACTAGAATAGTAACGGCTCAGAAGCCTATACAACATTTTAATTTCCACATTAAGAACTTCCATCCAAAACGTGTCCTGCGGGAGCATTAGCCTAGCCTACTTATAGGCTACCCTACTGCTAACCACGACTTGTTGAAATTCAAATATGATCTAGGTTATATAAATAATGAAACACTTTACATTATTATCCTACTGTATTTGTAGCACACTTTTAACAAAGCACTCAACAAATAAACTATCAATATAATATCAAAATATATTTATCGCTAAACGAATGAATTATCAATTTATTGTCAATTAAACGTGTTTGTTTACTTAGTTGTTTAGTTGCACGTCCCCCCAACACGCTAAAACTGAAATGTCACCACCACAAACCCCATTACACTCAAATCAACCAGCGAATTAACTTATTTAGAAAATTTCCATTCGGTCATTACTCCAGTCATTTGCTGTGAAACCTATGAAAACAAACTTTTAAAGGACTTTGATTTAGTAGATTTGTTCCCGTAACCTACTTTTTCCTTGGATCCTGCCCTTTTTCATAGGCCTACAAATTCGTCATTGAATTCCAAACGTGTGACGTAGGCTAGTCGCGGTGAACTTGTTGGGGGGAGGAATTTTCGGGAATTTTAGACGGCTTGGGCTTGTGCGACTGTCCTACGAGCATTGACATTATGGTGGGCACTTGAACGACCAGGAATGGCAAATACCCAGGAGGTCCTGGCTTAGTAGCCACAGGCCAGGGGTTCCCAGAGGTTTATGTTGGTTTTCGTTCCAACCTCAGAATATTAACAAGCAGTTAATTTTTCTTAATTGGGTGCTTTCCATGTTTGGATGGATTATTTACCCTCTCAAACCACATTATGTCCGAAATAGCTGTGCATGCCTTTCAGAATAAACGTCCCATGTTCACTTTGTGAACATTCTATGCTTACATCCTGGTGCTTTTTCAGCCTCATGATGGTACTTTATACTGGCATTAATTGAGAAGCTCCATATTGAGAAGCAACAGATTCAAATGGCACCCCTAATCACCTCTAGACCTTTTGGTAGTTTATCCCTGTGCATGAACTAATGATGCAATGGCACACAGTTGGCCACATGTCCAATTATCTTTGGTCCTCTAAAATGGAGGAAAATACCCTCAAATTAAAGCTGACAGTCTGCTATTTAACCGCATATCAATTGTTTAATTTAAAATTCAATGTGAGTAGAGTCAAAAAAAAACTTGTGTCACTGTCCAAACACTTACAAACTGCACTGTATGTGTGTATTATATGGTATAGGTGTTTGGTAGGTAAAATTGTGAAAATACTGTATGTTATGAAATATAGTGTAGTGCAGGTAACATTATGAACATACATATAGTCCTTATGTGGTGTTTTATACGTTTTATTTTTCTAATCAGTAGAAGCTAAAGTGTGATGAGCATTCTGGTGCTACACATTGGTTGTGTCTAAGTTGAGTTTCCCTCCTTTGCTGTGAAGCATTTCCTACCCAGCAGAAAAAAAGTTTAATTATTTCTTCTTTTTTTTTACATAATACAAGTGTCTTGAATGACAAAAGCATGTTGCAGTGAAAATATTTTCAAAAATATTATTTATTTTATTTTTATTGAATGTCCCTTGTAGCGGTAAGACCAGAGACTTGTGTCATACAGGGGACAAAAATGAATTGTTGGGTCTTGGAAGGATATAAGTGAAATCCATAACTACAGTAATAATAAAAAATAAAATTTTTAAAATAATAATAATAATAATAATAATAATAATCATCATTGTGAAGATGAAGGCCTCTTCGCTATAGATTTGTTTGATTGAAATATTTTAACATCATATGGGAAGATGTTTTGTTTAACACATTATTTCAGTCTACATTAAACTACTGATATTATTTTTGTGTATTTTGTTTATTCATTTTATAATTTCACTGTGACTAAAGTACACTCTCTGGACCTTAAGTGTATCCATTCACTTTAAACTAAAATTAACTAAAATACTATTCACTATGCACTAAAAATATGTATCCCTTCTGTATTTTCTTTGTGCCTCTTTGCTTTCCTAACTATTGAAGTATTATCCAGAAAAATCTAATTGCTACACCTTTGTACTTGCAAGAAAGGACCAACCCATTAAATAAAACAAGATTGCCTCTTTTTCCTGATATGGACATCTGGATGGACAATGTTCCTGAACGATGACTTCCCCTCTCAGTTTCTTAAACACACAGGCACACATACACAAACACGTGCATCGACATGAACCGGACACTGCTTCCAGGGAAGGTTTTGTTTTTGTATATTGTTTTCTTTGTCCTTTTTTTTCATTTCCACCTCCGCCTCCTGCCTTCCAAAGTAACAAAACAATCTCTCGCCCACTTAGGATGTCATACGGATCAGACCTTATATGTACAAAACGTTCTGTGTAGACGGTTGATGGGAGGGGTATTTATTGAGGAAACTGCCATTTGTATATGTCTCCATTTCCTGGAGTGTTTTGTTAGCTATGGCTTCAGTAGCCTTGATCAAAATTCACTTCAGCAACTGAATACAATGGCCAAAGCATCATTGAGAGTTGATCTCTAGAGGAAAACAAAGGTAAGTTCCTGACCAAAAAAGGGTTTATTCATTTGGGAAATTGTAATGCTTTAGTTCAGGAAGTTGTGCATTTTGTAGAACATATGCTTAGGTTTTGATGTTTTTCATTGTCAAAGTGGGTGGGCTGGCTCCTCCTCTCTGGAATAAATTGGAATGATTATTTATTTATTTATTTATTTATTTATTTTGACAAGATGATAAATCTGCTATCTTCAACATTTAATGTTAATCTAAGTAATCCTAAATAGTCTAATTTAAATATACCCAGCATGGTGATGAACCCCTTATTCATGCATCTCAAGGTTTACAACAGCCATGTTTCACCCTGCTATATGAACCCACAGGCCTGTAGTCACCAGCCCTCTAGTTATGAGTGTTGGGGTGACTGGGTGAGAGACTGAGGGGGATGTCAGTGTAGTATTAGTTGAGTGGTGTAAGTGAGACAGACTGGATGGTTTCCGCTCATTGGTAAACCAGTTTAGTAATGTTCTCACTTCTCCTCCTAATGTGCACTCCAATCCTCCTCATGTTCCGCTGCTCTCACAATGCCTGGAAGTTGCCTAGACCTCTCTCTCTCTCTCTCTCTCTCTCTCTCTCTCTCTCTCTCTCTCTCTCTCTCTCTCCCCTTCCTGTCTGTATCCCTTTGTTTTTGTTTAGTTTGGAAACAGTTTATTCAGCCCCATTTAAGCAAATAAAAATGCATGGACACGCGCATTCAACACGCCATGCACGCACAACACATCCGTCTCGCACACAGTGTGATGGCAGCTATTCTAGTATGACTGTATAAAAAACACACAAAACATATATATATATATATATATATATATAGGCATGTTTTACACTAGGACAAAGTATCATGTCAGACAAGCAAATAGGCCTTTATGAATGTGAAGATGCACACTGTGTTGGAAGCATGTCAACTGTTCCTTTTATTAATTGTTCAATATTGCTCATATTTCTGAGGATGACTTCACTTCAAAAGTATTGACAGGATTACATGTTGCATTTCACTGCACCACACATGACAATGCTAAAATTCACTCAGGGGTACAACAAAATTGCAATAATTTCTGGGTCGCTCTCAGTAATTAGTTTTCTCTGTCATAGTAAGTGGTTGTTTTTAGAGACAGCAGCTGTCGTTCACCCGATCACTCAAAATTTTAAAATCGTTTATGCCCAGAGACTCAACACTATCATTATGATGTGTAACACTGTACCTATAGAGCTTCTGAAGTGTACAGTGTGTTCACTACCCCATTGCATCCACTTCCTCATTTCTACAAGGTCTCTGAGGCAACCCAACTCTTTACTTTTCCTGAATACTTAAACGGAAATCAAGAATGTTGGTTAAGCAAAGGGATATGTGTAGTTAACCTAAAGTACGGAACCTCTCAGTGAACTGTTTCTACTAAAGATGAGGTAAGTTTCCGCTTGTTTTTAGTGACAGGAGACCTCTGGACCCTCCCGCCCTTCCTATATTGTGGCGGATGTCCTGCGCGGGTGTTTTATCCCCATCTCCGAGTGTCTCACAGGATGTGTTGAGGGGTCCCGTAGTTCCTGCACATCTGTCTAGCGCATTTCTCTCAGTTTGAGAGAGTTGTTTTTCAGTCGTGAGAGGGTATCTCCCGTGTTATTTTTCCGCTCTCAGCTTCCTTCCCCAATTACCCACCTCACTCGGGACAAGGCAGCCTGAGCACCATAGAAGGCAGCCGGCCGGAAGCTTTGACTTTGCCAGACTATCTGGACTGCAGGGCATTATAAAATATGGAAATGTGAGGGAAAACACTATGGAAGGGAAGTTGGGGTCCACTAATATTCCCCGCCTCAGCGCTATTCCCTAGTCATCAAGCCAAAAGCACTTACAGACAGACCTAGCAACATTGCTCATTAATCAGCATTTTCAAAAGACAAACTGTCACCCACGCCGCGTACATGTTCTGCTGGAAATGTTGCTGGACATTGACCCTGACTTTCCCTGTTCAAGTTCTCTACAGTGGTCCCTTGGTCATTTCAACAGTGTTCATCAGTTCAACTTAATACCGCGGAAGTACTGGGGCTGAGTGTGCATATTGACCATGGCTGTTGACTCAAGTCCATGTATTTTTTTTTGTCCAAACTTCCCTTCATACTGTTTTCTTTGTCCTGGAGAAGGGTTAAGAGTGTGGGGAGGGGCTGGGAGGGATTTGCTAAGGTAAGGTTAAGCCCTGGAAGGCCCTTTCTGCTTTTCCTGCTCCCTGAGGATACACATATACTTTTTTGTATGAAACAAAAACACAGGCCATTTTCCTGCCATTACTGTACAGAGGGGAAAAAACGAATACTTAACTAAAAATACCCAAAGCTCTGGGCCTGGATCTTTCCTGCAAGGCTTCCTGGCTGCGCGTGGGCTGACGGAGAAAGAGGAAACAAGCACCCCTGACCGAACGGTGTTTCCTGCGCTATGTTATAAAGAGTCCCCCCCCCTCAGTCCTTATCAACATTCTTACATGGTCATAGTGAAGGCACTAGGACAGCCTTGCCTTCCTCTGTTCAAGAAGTCATTGTAGCGTGGGGGTTTCAGGGTTAGGATTATCCACCTTTGTTCTCGTCCCTGCTGGTCGGGGTGAGTCCTTGTTTGTATCGATTCAAAATTTTTAAATGAACATTTTTCATTGTTTAATGGAATTGATTTCTAGGAAGTGTGTTCTGTGAAATTTCCTTGCCCTGTTTAAAAAAAATTTTTTAATACAGATTATGTCTGTTTGGTCCTGCATCCCGCACAATGCACAATTTTGACCGACGGATGTCTTGGAATTTGGTGGACCCTATTTTGACTTAAAAATTATAGCAATTACCGAGTGATGATTTAGATTTGAGTATGAAAATAACGATCCATGCTTTTCAAAGGATTAAAAAAAATGTTTAAATTGATGGCTCCGTAATTAGGCTTGTCCCATTTGAAATAACAGAAAAGTTTGTTTCAGATGGCAAACTGCAGGAAGATTGATATTGTGTTTGTTCTTCTGGTACGTGCTCTGAGACTACAAAAGATGAACTGAGTTAATAGAGAAGTGTGGTTCATATACTTATTCCAAAACATATTTTTCTTCTAGAGGAAATAATAGTGAATCTTTGAAATATGTAAAAACATGCATTTATTTGTAAACAGCAGCATATTCATAAGGTCTTTTCTTTATATTTGTGTGGTAATTTGTCTTTTTTGGAGGATTGGCTATTGTTGTTTCTGGTTTAAACCTTTCTGTTATGGTTGTTCTTTTGCAAACAAATATATACATAGTGAGTACATATTGACACACTGTGAGAGAAAGATGATGGGATCGTGTGTGCCATGACTTTCACAGATGTTCCAAGGACAATTGCCCTTTAAGTCAATGTGCGGGAGTGTGATTTATTTAATGTTGTTGTATATAGCCTTTCAACTGTGGTATTATTGCAATATCACGCACATGTGCCAGTGGTAAATCTGTATTGGCACAAAAAATGCAGGTGAATGAATTGAATTGTGTAAGGTGCAAACCTGTACAGTATCAGTTGACCTGGGTCAGGATGTCTCTCACATGAACAACTGATATTATTAAATCGTATTGTGGTTCCAGTGCAAATAGTACTGTCTCACTGTTTGTTTATACTTATGTGTCTCTCGTCCTGCAGGTACGAGTAGGGAGCTGGTCTCACCTGTCAGATGTTGGCAGCCGACTGGACCTTGCATTGTCCAATTAGCCATTGCACTGAGGTGGGTCTCTGGTATTAGCTGAAAGGGAGTACTTCTACTATCTTTCCAGAAACCTTTGATTCAATAATAGCAGATGTATTCTTGCTCCCTGTGGTTTCTTTATTGTTGTATTCTTCCCTCCTTTTCCCCACAGAGGAGATGAGCAGGATGCAGATGGTGGAGAGACACAGGGCAGATGGAGGGCACAAGGAGGACAGCGGAGAGCCAGAGGGATACGTGAAGGAGTTCACACGCCACTGCGGTGACGTCCTGCGGAACCTGAACGAGCTGCGGCATCGCGACATCCTGACTGATGCCACGCTGGTAGTGGGCGCTGCTAGCCTGCGAGCACACTGTGCTGTGCTCATTGCATGCAGGTGTGTCTCATTCTGCCTCTGTCTGCCTGCCTCTGTTTGTCTCCTTTTCCCATATCATTTTTTTACTCACTCTCTTTCTCTCTCCTTCAGTGGATTTTTTTACTCGTTGTTCTCACGGCGTACACCGGGGGCGGGAGAGCGCTCGGTCTCTCTGTCCCTCCCAGAGTCGCTCGATGCCGGCAGCGTGTCCCTGCTGCTGGACTT
Organism: Synaphobranchus kaupii; assembly: GCA_029718625.1. NCBI lineage: Eukaryota > Metazoa > Chordata > Actinopteri > Anguilliformes > Synaphobranchidae > Synaphobranchus > Synaphobranchus kaupii. Next base: position 17,957,964 of record CM056393.1, read on the forward strand.
CATGTACACGTCTCGCCTGCCCCTGTCTGCCCGTACTGTCCCTGGAGTGCTCGCCGCTGCCACCTACATGCAGATGGAGCACGTGGTGGACACCTGCCGGGCTTTCATGCTGAATAGGTGAGAGAATATGGGGAGTGTGGGAGTAGACCCAAAGCAAGTGTATTAAGGGGTTGTGGATTTCCAAAGGCAAAGAAGACCGGGAAAAGAATGGGACAGGTGAACAACATCCATTATATAGCTAGTCTGTATGTAGGGCTACTTAGAATTTGTACTTTGATTCTTGGTTTCCATAGTTAACTTGCACTAGTGAATTAGTTGTATTGCATCTTTACTCTTCCTGGTCTTTGAATGCTGTTGTCTAGGTCTGCTACAATATCTCATATTATACTTTATTTTCATGTAAACCCGTACCCTTTCTGTGTTTATTTTTGTCTGTAGTGTATTTCTGTGTGTATTTTTGTCTGTAGTGTATTTCTGTGTGTATTTTTGTCTGTAGTTGCCATTTTTGTGCAATTTAGCAATGTTTTATTCTTAGATATGTCGATATGGACATAAGCTGCAAATAGCTGACAGTTCCTTTTATTCTTTAGCGAGGAAATGTCAGGCACCCCCCAAAAAGAGCTGGACTCTCCCTCATCGGCTGTTTCACTTGCGCCCCCTGGAGGAGCATTTCCCAACAACCCACCAAACGGCCGTCCATTCCTACATAACCCCCCCTCCTATCTGGCCGGAGCAGCTGCTGCCAACCTGTGCAGTGACTCAGCAAGGTAAAGCATACTGTTTTTGAGAGGATGTGTGTAATGTGAATGACTGTTTGCCCGAAACACCTCGATACGTGTTCCTCAGATTGTGGCATAAAGGTTGGATAACTGTGTGTAACATTTTCCCCTCAGGGTTCCCAGAGAGAGCTGGGCCTTGAAGGACCCAAGTACATGTCCAAGCCATGAGCCCAGGTCAGAGAGGGTAAAGCTGGAGTCACCAACCTTGGAATCCCCCACTCCTTCACCAGACAGCCCCTCCCATTCTGGTTGTCAGCCTAACTCCCCTACTGAATCCAGCGGATGTAACCAGGCACCCCAACAAGTGGTGAGTTGTTCCACCAGCACTCCCTTACCATACATTTTACCCTATTGTTGACCTTGGGTCAGAAATGACCCTTTTCTGAGTTTAACAGCAGTGAAAACACAAATTTAATTTTTAAATTCAAAATTAAATTTGATGACTTTTGAGTATTTGATGTCTTATTAGTCTTTTTTAACCTTGCAGTTATGAAATCATGAATCATTATTAAGCACAACACATCTATTACAGCAAAAAAAAAATCTATTATGATTTTTGATGTGTTTTCTAACTACCTAGTACTACTTCTAGTATTGATGAATGGCAGGTTGTTCATACATGCAAATTAGATTTATGGTTTAAAATTCAATGAAGAAGCTTTATCACAAGGAGTCTGGTGAGGGTGGGTCATTTTTGACCCTGTAGATACTGGGTGCATACATAATATGAAGACACCACATGGGTTAAGTTGCATATCATTTTCAGACTTAAAATATAACCCAGTATTTCATAGACAATAGTGGTGAGGAGGGAAGTTGTCCAGTCCAGCATGAAGTTCTATTTTATTATTTACAGTTATGTGTTTCATTTGTGTTGCCTATGTTTTTTAGATGGACAATGGAACCAAATACCTTCCTGATCCAAAGGCTTGCAACTGGAAAAAGTACAAGTTCATTGTTCTCAACCCCCTATGTGCAGCCACTGTAAAGGAGGAGGAGTCAGCAGATGGGGAGGGGCTACAACACTGCAGCCACACCCCCAATGGGACAGACAAGCTTGCTGCTACATCAAAGCCTCCCCTGGAGGTGTGGGCAGTGGATGGACCTGGCCACAACAGCAGGTACTGCATATAGAATATATACAGTGTAGCTTTCCAGGGTGCAAAATGCATTTTTTGTCCCCAAACATTGGAGCTCATTCAATCTGAATTTAGAAATGGGTGACATTCTAGCCACTTGGACTTAGCCACTACTCACATTACAAGTACATTATAATGGTAATGAACATTTGACATTTCAAGATATTAGAAAACAAATGCAAAATGTTGTACTCTGTACTTTTGAGAGAATACTGGGATACTCTTGAGGAGATTTGTGGATCTGACCGATGTGGGTCTGTGGAGAGCCCTTGTAGGGCAAACTCTTTGGTTAAGGCAGGGACATGGCAGAATGGTGATGTATGTCCTCTCTTCCAGATCAGCACAGGGCTTTCGCTGTGACGTATCTGAACACAGTCTACTCCAAGGGACTTTCCATGGGCTGGTATCCCACCCCACAGATGAACTACCACACCTCCCCAGCCCCCTGCCCCTGGACAGCTCAGGTAAGCTACATTCTGCAATAACACTCGCTGTTACCTATTTTATACTTGAGATAAATAAATAAGATCATTACAAGTCTCATTACAAGACTAAAACACTTGTTAAGACACACTTTTTTGCAGTAGCTGCATTACAAGAATTACAAGAACAGATGTGTGAATTTTGTCCAGAATTTTACTCTCTGTTTCTCTCTCAGCCCCATGTGGCTCTCTCTGTCAGCAACCTTGCTCCAATGAACGACAGGCCACCCATCATCATGGACACCTGCTTTGCCTTGGCAACAGCCTGAACAGTCATCCAATCAAGAATGAGAACTGCTGCTCAGAATTCCATGTCAGTGGAACCATGGGAGGGGCCAAACCTCTCAATACAGGTAAGGTGATTAACTGAAAACATGATAAATATGATAAATCTAACAAGCAAAATTATAATAACACTGTTGAATCAGCAAAGTATTGTGCATAAGTCACTTTAAATAAGCACACAAGGGAACCTTAATGCCAAGAATATACAAAACTGAAATATTCTTCTGGCCGAGTTAAATAGACAAACATTCCAAGAGATTCACTAGACTCACACAAATGTATTACCCCACGTGCCATTTTTGATACACTGGCTGGCAGTTGGCACAAACAGATATGAAGACACAGACAGATACCCAAGCATATAGAGGACACAGTATACCTGACTGCCGTTCTTCTGTCTCCTACTGCAGGAGACAAGCCATATCGCTGCAGCGTGTGTGGCGCACAGTTCAACCGCCCGGCTAATCTGAAAACACACTCCCGTATCCACTCTGGAGAGAAGCCCTATCGCTGTGACACCTGTGGGGCCAGATTTGTCCAGGTAAGAGTGCTACAGACAGAACGGGGAGGCTGTGTTTTGATTTATTTATTTATTTTTAATTTAGCACCGAATTTGGAATGTGCAATTTGCGAACTATGTACAAGCATGCTCATATACGCCCCCTGCTTTTCATTTTAGAAACAATTGCTATAGGACACGAAATGTACAGGTCACATCATTGACCTGTATATATTCAGATTGGTCACCTAGATATAGGATTTGTTGTGTTCACAGACATTGCTCACTTGCAAATACATATGTATGCAGGTAGCTTACACGTATCTGTGTTGGTATGTATTTAACGGTCTCTCACTTGTATAAGTATGCAGGTAGCTTACACGTATCTGTGTTGGTACTGTATGTATTTAATGGTCGCTCACTTGTATTTGTGTGTTTTGACAGGTAGCTCACCTGCGTGCCCATGTCCTGATCCACACTGGGGAGAAGCCGTACCCCTGCCACACCTGTGGCACCCGCTTCCGTCACCTGCAAACACTGAAAAGCCACTTGCGTATTCACACTGGAGAGAAGCCCTACACCGTGAGTAGACACACAGTAGGCTAGAGACTAGACTAGACAGTCACAACCTCATAGTAAACATATGCACCAGTATATATCTACAAACCAAGCCCACATACTGATCACTCTTTATGCCCCTCCCTCCCTCTCTCGCCCCTCTCTCTCACTCTGTCAGTGTGAAAAGTGTGACTTGCACTTCCGTCATAAGAGCCAGCTGCGGCTCCACCTGCGCCAGAAGCATGGAGCCGTTACCAACACAAAGATCCGCTACAAAGTCCTGGTTGACCCCTACCAGCCTGTCCTGCAGTCCTGCTGAAGCTGTCGCCTTGGCCACCCTCTTGCTCAGCACACCTACGGCCCTCAGCGAGATGAGGAGTACATTGGCACTCTGTACCCCTGCTGTTTTGTGTTTTTGTTTCCTTACTTTTTTTAAGTATCTGTTTTTATGCACTGGGAGCACTCCCTACTCTCACTTTGGTTGCAAATGTGAACTATAATTTGATACTATTGATGAGGATTTAACCTTTGGGAAAAGGGTAGCACTGCGTCAGAAGTGTGTTAAGAACAGTGGTGTAAAATCCAGGGGTCAGAAAGTAAAAGTCCTGCCATGTGTTTCTTCCACCCATTAACTCAGCCACCTGATTTCACTAATTAGTTCTACCACATGGCTGAAGACTGTTGCTAATTAGGAAATGCAGGTGATTGGAACAAAATCCTGGGGCGGACTTTTACTTTCTGAACCTGGATTTTACACCTATGGTTAAGGAAGGCATGTAAGCAGGTGCTTTTGATGGCTCAGACTACAACTATGAAGTAGGTGTCGTGTCAAAAACACAGTGGGATGCTTACAACCTGCATTGCAGCTGCACGTTTTGTGTGGTAGCTGGCGCAGATATCAGAGTATATTGTTGTGTAAAAGAAGAGCAATTGAACCCGGTAGTGTGTGGCACGGTAGCATTTACAGATGATGTTTTAGTGGTGGAAAAGGCCAAATTGTGCAGAGTTGTGTTGTGTGAGTACTGCAGACATCATATTTCTCTCAGGTGAGAGTGGGAAGGGCACTGTGTGTTGTGTTGTTAGGCAGATGTTAAGGACTGGCAGGGCCTTAGGGAGATTGAATAGAATGTGCCAATATGATTGGTCAGAGGAGAGGGGAATGGAAACAGAAAAGAAAGGTATAAACGTATGTGAATATGGAAAGAGAATGTGCTAGAACGCTGAAGAAAAGCAACTACTGGATGTGTGCGATAGGGTGTGAGAGATGGAGAGTTGGGAGGAGACATTCTGAAATTATTATGGAATGGAGGGATAGCAACAGAGTTGAACAGGACCAAGGACACTTTTGTACATGCAGTTGTGGATGTATCCTGTTGGTTTGTTCTGTCTTTGCTCAGTGGGAAGGCTTTATCCTTTCTCCCCTTTGCGGACAGCTTGCATCATTCAAGGTAGTAGTCACTAACTACTTGCTGTTGAGTTTTGTTTGGGGGTAAGGGCATGAAACATTATTCACGTTCAAATGAAATGACCATTCTCAGAAATGTCTTACATATGAACTGTTCTGTGCTGCAAATCATGAATTAGTTTGTGGGTGTTATTTATTATATAAAACACTTGTGGGTTGTGTGGGGGTCTGGGATAGGCACTGCCCATTGCCTGGGCTATGATATCACTGCTATATTTCTCTTGTGCTCTTCTTTTAAAAAGATAGTAAATATTATACCCTGTTAATAGTGGATAATCCTAACTGCATTTCACTGTCCAGGCAGAAAGTGCTAGGGACTTATCTTAATATTTTTAAAGAATAATTGCTTTGAAAGCAGTAAAGACATTTACACAATATAATTGTACAAATGGATGATGATAATATATAAAAATGTAAGGAGCTCTTTTGCTGGACAAAGACAAGACTTGTTTCATATCTTTTTAAATAAATTAATTTAAAATGTATCTTCCTTGTATATTATAAGTGTGACTGCTAATTGTTGCTGTGTGTGTGTGTGTGTGTGTGTGTGTGTGTGTGTGTGTGTGTGTGTGTGTGTGTGTGTGTGTGTGTGTGTGTGTGTGTGTGTGTGTGTGTGTGTGTGTGTGTGTGTGTGCAGAAGAGTGAGATGGGGATGGATTGGAAAGCAGTTCACAATTGACTTGTCTTATTCGTTGTGGCTAATCTCTTTCAAGTTAATATCTCTTTTAAAACTTATGCAACAAGAAACTACTAGCCATTTTGCTTTTGGAAATTGTAATCATACTTTGTAACAGATGCAGTCTTGTTGTTCAGAGTACTTTGATTCAAGTACAGTAATTACAACAAATATGGCATTCTGTAACAGAATGTGTTGCCCTGTTACAGAAAGTAGGTAGTCCAGCAGGATGACTGGACAGGGGCCTTCTTTTGTTTAATAAGTCTCAGGGCTCTGAACCCTCTCACCCCTCCCATTATTTCCTTCCTCTCTCATTAACTCACCCCTTGGAACCATGACTCATTTCTGGTGCACAGCAAGAGTGTCTTACTACATTCTGCATGGGTGCTGGAGAGGGAAGGAACAATAGAAACCCTGGCACCTGTTTCCGGCCTTGCTCTAATCCTTAGCGTACATTGCCATCCAGTAATGTGTCAGCATGCTGCTTCCTGTGTTGAGGGCACTAACCTTTTGAACTCTCCCACCCTCTGTCTGCCTCACTTCCTGCAGAATAACACTCCTTGGTGAGCTGTCTGTGATGCTCAAAGCTCTACAGGAAAGCTCCTGTATGTCCTTTTTATCATGTCTTTCTTTCTTTTTTTCCCTCCTTAGACAACATTTTATTCATATATGAGCTTTCACGGATCCCCACCTCTACAAGTCCCCTCTACAAGTACAAACTCGCAGGTCCTGTTTGCTCACAGTATGAGGATTCTTATATTTCACCATGGAATAATAATCATCGATGGCTAGGTGCTAATCCCGTGGCCTCTGTCCCAGTTATGAAAGTGACAATATTATTCCTGGGTGCTTGCCACACCCACATGTCTATTATGTGCACTGTTAAAAATTATTTGTTGACTCAACTTGACTAAGTCAAGTCATCTTGTTGCTTTGACTGAGTTAAGTTGAGTCAACAGACTACATGTTGTATCAACTAATTTATTGAAGTGTAATAACCTTGACACTATATGTTGACTGAACTTGACTCAACTTAACTCAGTCAAAGCAACAAGATGACTTGACTTAGTCAAGTTGAGTCAACAAATCATTTTTAACAGTGTGGTCACAGTGGGGCATGCTGCATGACCACAGTTTAGCCACAGACAGGAATAGAATATGGAGACTGGTGTAGCTTGTGGACTCAGTGGACTGAGTATTAAGTTAATACTCTGTGACAAGGACCAGCATATGAACCACAAACACCAACTCCTACTGAAAGACCCACAAATACTGGTTGATATCAAGCTGGAGAGACATCCAAAACACACACACTGCCAATTTTTTTCAAAGAATGGCAATGTGAAGGGTGTGATTCATAAACGCTGCTATGTGGAAAACAATTGCTCATATGTGATGAGATATAGCAGGACAATGATATAAAAGAGAGGGGAAGCCCTCATTGGCTGCAAGCCTGATGACCTAACACCTGTTTCCTGTGATGGGGATGGAGGCAGGGTTGACAGTTTTGGCTTTATCTCCTATTTTTTTATTTTATTTTATCTTTCATTGCCTTCTGACTAATTGACTTGGTTTAAAGTGAAATAGCAACAACGGTGTCTACTCAAATGTCAGTGACAAATATGAATTTTAGGTAATATAGAATTACAGTGACTTTCTGTTTGAAACAAAGCCTTATTTTCCTTGGGCTTTGAATAGGTTATGCATTCTTAAATATCTCAGTATGTAAATGTGGCTCTCTGATCCCTCCCATCCTTGCACCAATTATCTTCTCTACTTCCGCATCAGTCCCCAATATACAGTTGAAACTGGACTGTTTCTGCTGTCGACCACAATGGGGAGCCAGGAAGACCTTGCTCTTGCAAAGGCTCATCTCCTCTAGAACTGATGGTGTTCTCTATTAGTGGTATATAAATCACCTTAGTTTTGATCTTGGATCCAGCTGCAGTTCTTGCTGAACAGGGGGGTGTATTACGAAGCAGTATTCTGAGTTAACTGGATAAGTGTACAGAGTAAAATCTGGAACAGCTCTTTATACTTCAGTCCATGTTCTAGATTTGGTAGGGTTCTGGGTTTTACTCAGTGCAGTTATCCAGCTAACTCAGTAATCCTGCCTCTCTTACTCACTGCAGTTATCCAGCTAACTCATTAATCCTGCTTCTCTTACTCAGTGCAGTTATCCAGCTAACTCAGTAATCCTGCCTCGTAGTATACCCCCCAGTTGTTGTTGTTGTTGAGCTGTTTGGCAGCTGTTTGAACATTTGGACATCGACTGTTAATAAAGAAAGAAATTCTCACTTCAAATGATTGGTCTAAACTGATTTTTGATACACATCACTCTTCTTTTGTGTGTACATTTTCTAGCTAAAGAACGAAGTCTAGCTAAAGCCCTTTTCTTTATTCTATATATAAAAATGATTGCAATTTTAATATGAACTGCTGACTGTCTAGTAGGCCTACTGATGAACTGGTGGTGATCATACCAGTATGCTACATCACTGCACTTAGCTCAACCGAATCAGTAACCCTTTGTATAAGGGCTCCCCCATAGATGACTAAACATTGACTGTTACGACCCCGGATATGGACTGGACCCAAATGCACGACTCGAACACAGGAATGCCAATACTCAATATTTTATTGCTTGATCAGGGTACTCCTGAAGCATGGGGAGAAAGGCAAAGGCAGTTAAAGTTCCAAGCCGGAACTGGACTTCAAATAGACAGACAGACAGAGCGCGTAGCTCTAATAAATTATGCTTCGACCAGTACTCCTGAAGCATAGGGAGAACATAGAAGACAGACAGTCCGGGTATAAGTCAGCAGGGGAGCAGCGGGAACAGGAGAGGCCAGGGGCAGGAGATGGAGACGGTTAACCAGGTTAGCGGAGCAGGGGTAGAGCGGGAGTGGGAACAGGGCAGAGTGGAGTGGCAGAAGATGTGCAGGAAAGTGGAGCGGAGTCCAGGCAGGGCGCGGGCGCAGCAGCAGGGCAGCGGCAGTAGCAGCACAGCAACAGCAGAGCAGCAGAAGCGACAGCACATCAACAGCAACCGCAGCACTGGCAGTAGGCGGGTACCGCCGCAGAGTGGAGGAGCAGGAGCCCTGGCTGCATGCACACGCGTCAGATGGATGGCAGGGAAACCGCAACACAGGCAGGGGTAGCAAACAACTGCAGGTTGGCAGACTGAAGCAGACAAAGTTAGTATAGCGAGGCAGGAATAAATGAACAGCGGGAAATGCCGTTCCAGACAGGAGCAGACTTGGACTTCAGACGGAATAGAAAAGGTGAGTTAACGCCGGTACAGGACAAGACTTTAGTTAGCAAGACTAGACTGGATACTAGGAATCAAGACAAGACCAGAGGCTTCAGACAAAGAGCATTAACGAACTGGCCCAGGACAGAGAACACCAGGTGACTAAATGCAAACATTAATTGGTATCAATTTGGTGCCACGTGCGAATGTATGCGAGGGTGATTAACAGAGCGGAGAGTGTGGAATGCATGCAAAACGGGGAAATGGGATAGGCTGAGAGAAGTGTAGTGAGACAGAGTGACACAAAGGGAAAAACCACGCCCAACCTGCAGCTAGGGGAAACGGACTATGGAGAGACGAACACGAGACAGGGGGAGAAAAAAATCCTCTGCTGTCAAAAAAGAGGATAAACTATGGCCCTTGTCACCATTTTGATAACTTTACCATTTGAAAACCCAATGTTTTACACTACTTACCACGGAATGATCAGAACTTGAGAACACTTAAATTGTCATATTTCTGTCGCTTCAAATCCATATTTAAAACGCTCGACTGGAGCGGCCATATAGCCTAATCCAGCGTAACTACAAGGAAAAAATCCAAAAAGTTTATATGAGGTTTATAGAAAAGGTTTATACTTTTACTTGTAGTGCTTATGACTTGAATTTTTGCACAATACCTACGATTGATACTGAACTACGAGTAGAGTGAACTGAATGTGCTGTTGGAATATTTGTGCCCTTGCTCAACTGACCCCATCAGTGAACGAATCACATAGTGACTACAATCTTTGTACTGAACTGAATGATTCAAATCAGTAAAGTGATTAGTTATTTCCACCACTAGACCCACACCTTCCCCAGGAGTTAGCTTATTAATGTTAGGCCTAACAAACATACTGAGTAGTTTAAGGACTTGTTTTGAAGTAAACATTGCATCCAACAAAAACATTAAATAACAATAATAATTAATTCCTATGAAAAATGAGGTAGTACTTAATTTGCAACCATCACTACTTTGTTGCCACAAGACATGGGTTTTATTAGCAATTTGATAATATAGAATATAGAAAGCTGTAGCCTGCACCAAATCTATATGCAGCTTTGACCTAGCGGTGAGCCTCATTTGTGTACTAAATAAGGTGACAAACACAAAAAGGCTACACTGTGCAGAACTATGTTTAAGGAAGTTTGACCTGTTTGGCAGCCTGTTTGACCTGTTTGACAGTGCACCACATTTATAAAATGGAAGCTGAAACAAAGAAATTACTGCAATAGGAAAACACATTCATCTATATTTAAAAGCAAACCAATCCAGCACAACATCGGCTTAACTATTTGGAGTTAACTTTTCATTCATTTCAATGCCTGGAAAATACACACTACAAAATAGTTCACTGCCTCTACTCAAAGATATAAGGCAACAATTTGCATTTTATTTTGCGTAATTTCTACTTTGGATATTATTAAATAAATGTACATGTTAGGAGAACTGATCGGAACCACTTGCAGACACCAAAAGTAATGAAAATAGGCTTCATTCGAAGTCGACAGAAAAAGGTCAAAGTCCAGCAAAACAGAGCAATGCAGGCAAGGCAGGTTTGTGGTCAGTTCCAGGCAGGGGTCAGTGTCCAGCGAACAGGGTAATGCAGGATGAGCAAAGGTGAAGTCCAGGAACAGGCAGGGGTCAGAACCAGGGAATCCGTTAGAGCTGGGGAACAGGAGGGCGAAGGGCAGGAGCAGGGCTAGGACGGGGAAGGGCAGGCGGGCAGCAGGACTGGAGCAGGCCTGGACAGGAACAGGCAGGACAGGAGCAGGCTGGACATGCAGAAGAACAGGAACTGGACAGGTAACACAGGAATGAGGAGCAGGCAGGGAAAACCCACTGTAAAGAATTATGTTTTTTGTTTTTTGAAAATTTTATTCACACTCCATGAGTACCACCATACAGTATATTACATAAAACACCCCACATGTCCCACGGTCCCATAACAAAAGTCAATTTCCTTGCTTCTATAATCAAAACCCCATGCCCCCCCAGGCATTCCCAGCATCCATCAAGATGACATGTCTCTCAAACAGCCAACTTGTTAGGGCTGGAAAGAATTATGCGCAAGCACAAGGCAGGGCACAAGACGATCTGGCACAGAACAAAGAAACAGGGGAGACTATATGCCAGATACTAACGAGACAATGACGAACAGGTGAGATGAAAACACATGAAGAAACATAATTCAGGTGCAGGGAAGCGGAGACACATAATGGAGGGAGAAAGGGAAAACACGGAACGGACTACCAAAACAGAAAATACATATAAACGGAAAAACCAGAAATAGACCAGAACGTGGAGGCACGGGACGTGACATGTTTTTCAGTTGACCCTGTTCGTCTCGTTTCTGTGTTCGTGGTTCCCCATTTAGTTCCTTGTTTTCGCCCCTTATCATTAGCCTATCACTCTCCCTCTTGCACACATTCCTCACTCCCTTATATTATTCAATTAGTCTTCTCACCTGTTCCCCTCCTTATTTAAGTTCCCTTGTTTTATTGCCTCTTCGCCAGTTCGTTGTCTCAGCTCTGTCTTGAGATTCTCCCGGCCAGTTTGTTTGTCTCTCTGCTTGACATGACCTGTTTGGTTTCTGTTCCTTACTCCGGCCTGCCCAGCCTGCCTCCTGTTTTGGCCTGCTCCAGCCCTGACTCCTCACCTGCCCCACTTAGTTCGCCAACCCCGTTTCCAGTCTGTCACTTTTAGTTTCCCCATTTTTGTTTGCTCTTTTCCTGCATCGCTGTGTCAATAAATTCACTCCCTGGTGTAGTTTACATCGAGTCTTGCATTTGGGTCCAGTCCAGTACTAAACCGTAACAAAATCAACTTATTGTTTTATTTAGATTTTTTTAATAGAATAAATTTTATTTATACAAAAATATTAAAGCAACTATTTGTAAAAAATTTGAGTAGAGTAGAAATGAGTCGAAATGCAAAAAAGTAGGCTACAAGTGGAATGAACTTTTAATATCTCAATGAATATGAACATGAATATTATAGGTTCCACGTAATTAAGCTTTTAAATATGGAGGAAAATCTTGGTTGTACTTAAACTGTGTTAGTCTGACACTGTCTGATAGGCTCATAGCATTTACTTAATACCCTAAATAGATGTAAATTGTTGCCTTGTTTTTTTATTTTTTAGATTATAGGCTGTTGTGGCCATGTCATCTTTATCTTATGTCTGTCTTTTAAAGTTGCTTTTACTTCTGCTACAGAGTAGTCCAGGGAGCCTCTTTTGTTGAGGTGAATCTGTTCCTTTCGTTGAGGTGAATCTGTTCCTTTCGTTCACGTTAGAAAAAAGCAGATCAAAAATAGCGGTGCCTTAACACACTACACTAGGTACACTAACAAGCAAGGGAAACGTCAAGTGTGCGATTGCTTCTCTTGATGTTTGCGTGGATAAATCGGCTTTTTTTCCTGAATACGGATGTTGTAACTTGTGCTTAAACCAACATTTAGTCTATGACAAGATCGGCAGAGTACAAGGATCAGACCGGCCGAAGCGTAATAATTTATCTTTGTAGCTTGATTTGAGAAGCGCGTGCCTGTGTCGCAGATGGGGGAACGCGCATTTTAACCGGCCTGGTTGCTGCTTTATCCGACCCGCGTTAGAATAGTAAAACAGACTCACGTTTATTATTTGCGTTTTGTTTTTGACTTATTTAGAAACTGTTACTGCTCTGTCGATGTAAAGCCTTATAATACCCAAACAAGTGAAGAAGCCAGGACATAAATGCATAAAGCATGATTCAGCAGGACACGAGGTAGAAAGCCTTTCTGAAAGGTGAGCATGCAAAAGCAGGAAATAAACGGACCGTAGTCTACATTTACTGTCCATGTTGCTGTCTTATAATTACACATATGGCCAAGGGTACTTAAAATGAATGTTTATGTAGCCTATTAGTCGCATACTACAAGGCACAGCTAGCTGTCAGTGACATGTAGCTACTACTAGCCTAGCTAGAATTAATAGCTTACGTTTGTGGTTTGTCTGCAGTTGTCACTTATCAACCCTTCGGGGTTGCGCTATCGATCTTTGTGCTATTGTTGGTGTGTTGGCTAGCCCATATAGCCTACGAAAACGGAAGGATTCAGTTGCTACGCCATGCCTTAACGTTATGTCATGCATTGGTAATCCTCCGTCAATTTTCCGTTACATTGCTTATGCTCAGGGTGCACCAAAGTGCTCACAACACATTTTGCTTTGAGCAAATGAGTTGGAAATCGTGTGCCTCTGTGCGCATCTGTGGTGGGTGCACTTCGTTTATGTCATCATTAGGAATAGCCTAACCAATGGGAATACCAGTGTATCGAAATGTATATGATATTATGTTACTGTAGGCTATCTAACAGTTCATAGGAACATGTTATTTCCAGTTAAGGCTGAACATTTTTGGAAATACAAATGGAAAATATTTACTTCGTTAATTAGACTGCATTATTTTGACTAGTCCTACTGTGGCGCCTCACACTGGTGGGTCCGTCTGTCGTGAACAATAAACTTTTGAGTTGAACAGGTCTAACTACTTTAAAGGGAAATAATAGCACTGAAAATGCACTTAACTGTTCTAAGGTTTTGTAGTAGGCCTATGAAGTATTGTTGGTGTATTTACTGAAATATCAAGACATAGGCTACGTTTAAAATGTGTCCCGTACTTTTTTCTTTTTTTTAATTAATAGGCTACGCCTGCTTTCATTATTCATCCAAAACGTTTGGTTGTGTGAGCTATCTTCGCCAATTCGACTCCCATTATTTTTAATGACATTGTCATTTAAGAGTTTGAAACCACAATTTCTGGCTAGGGAAATCACTATTGCACAACAACTTAGTCATTATTAAGCTAATTGATTTGGGGTGACAAACCATACCCTCAAACAGCATGGCATTACAGGTTTTGTGTGCCATGAAGGATATTTTATATTTAACTAGTTTAAATATATTTTAATAAATTTAGGAGCCACAGCCAAAGCTTGTTGTTTCTGCTGATTGTATTGCTACTGGGGGCCAGTACCAATTTTGCAGCAGAATGGGCAATCTTTTTTTAACCTGTGTTTTGCCACAGGCTCTTTGTATATTGTTATGCATTACTTACATGAGTAAACAGCTGATCTCAAATGTAAGGAGCCTGTTCTGGCGGACTGGTTATTCTGGTCAAATAGATGCATGGGAGAGGGTTGGCTGTTGAACACACTTTTGCACTTGGACTGCTTTGAGGAACTGCTTGTGTCACGTGGTCCCACTGGCTGTTTAGGTTCACACATTTATAAGCAAGTTATTGGATAACCAAGGTAATCAACTGCTCTTTCTTTTGAGAGAAAGCAGTTATTTGACAATCCCAGGAAAAGTCACTTTACAAAGACATCACAGTGCAAGGCACACATGCAGGGAGCATGCTGATGGACCATGGAGGAAATGACCAATGGAATGTTGACAGTCAGCCAGCCAGAAATGCAAAATTGACAAAACAAGAAGACGACACTAGGATCTGAAAGCTTTTAGTGGTGGTCGTTACATCATATCTCAATACTCAGGAAATTACACCATCAAAAAAGGGGGTAAGCCACAGACAGCGTGTTGCAGTAATTCGCTTATTGTATTACATTTTAAATTACCTTACCTTTTCCTGTATTTCAGTGTGCTCTGACTAAGTGAAACTAGGAAGAATGTAGCCTTTTGTAAACGTGTCCTCCGCTGAGGTAACAGCATTTCATAGTGCTGCTCTTATCTCTCACTATCTGTGTGGTGCTGTATGACCTGTATGAGTGAACACCTCTTCTCTGAGTGCGATGAAACTCACTGCCAGTAAGACGAAGGATATGGAATGAAACACTGAACTATGTATCTCTCCTTCAGCTGTGTTCACTGTGTTGGGATCAAGTGCTCAACGTGACCACGCCTTTCCAGTCTCTGGTAAGATTTGATGTCTGTGTGTAAAAAAAGAGAAATCAAAAAGCGACTTCATGAAACATGTCTAGTAGGAAAGGGTATATTAAAAGAGCCGCATCCTCTCACCTTCCTGTCTGGCAATGCACGCCAATAAAGAGCTCTGCTGAAAGTCAAGCTTGTACAGTCGGAATTAAACATCCATGAATAACCTTAATTGTCTGGCTGGTATTGGTATTATAAAACATCTCTCATAGCTCATGGGATTGATGATCTAGGATCAGTTTTTACTTTTTTAAGTTAGTATATGGACAGGGGAATTAATGAACCTATAGTACTCCTACTCTGAGACACCAGAACTGGTTATTGTAAAGGCAATCCCAACAAAGGAGGCAATAACATGAGCGTGTAGTCGATAGGTTTTTTAATATTTAATTATTTCCTTGTATTTTCCCTTGTCTCCCAATTCGTAACGGACAATTTATTAGGAGGCCCATTGCTGCAGTGTCCTCCATTAGTTCAAGAGAGTGCAGACAAGTATGCATTTCCTCCAAGGTGTATGCTGCCTATGCTTTTCTGAAACACATTATGTTGGAGGGGTTTACTTCATTTGCTACAGTTGCAGACAGACTTCAGATTCCCAGTTGACCAGTAGAGTTGTCAACTGCCCCTGGGGCTGTCAGCCATCTTTTCTGGCATGCAAACAGTAATAGCGTAGCCTATATACACCTAGGGCTATGTTATCTCTTATCTATAATATAGGCCTAGGTGTATATCTGTGTCTGTATAACCCTAAAAAAACATTCACTAAAAATAGTCATTGAGATTGAACTGGCCCCAGAGTAAATAAGGTGTGTACAAATGTCCTGCCATATTCCTTGCCTGGTCATTGTACTTCTGGCCCTGTATCAAGCCCCCAGTTTAAATAACTTTTGAGAAAATGATGATTTGTCATGTTTGTGTTCAAAGGTTCTCCATAAAAACAATGAATATGATACATCCAGAGATGGTATTTTAAAGTTTAAAAACTGTCGTGTCGGCTCATTTTAATTCACTTCCCCAGAGATGGATTTCACCAGTTTCATTCTGTGTAGCCAACATTGGCCAAGCTAAGTTGGAATATTGTGAGCACGTGTGGGCTTAACTGATATCCCTGCTTGAAATGCATCAGCACAGCCGACTTTTTACATTTAAATAAGGTCACGACTGTAAGTAATTTAGTTGTTGTTGTGTTAAATATGAGGAGTGATGTCCAATATCTTCTCCATTAATTGTAGAGAAGCTTTTTGATCATTTTGGATCAAATCACATTATTACATATCACATATGACAGCATCTGATATCACAAAGACAACTGTGAAAGACCCTCTGGCTGTCATGGTTTTGTTGCCTGCTCTGCCTTTTGTGCAGGCGTTGCCTCTCGGGGCCGTAAGAGGGCGCTCCGGTCATGATTTCTCCCTCTCTGGGTCTAATTATGGTTAAGAGTTGCAGATTCGCGACGGCTACTTAAGCATTCCTGTATTCTGGGCTATTGTGTCATACTTTGCCACTAGCCAGGTAAATGGTATAGTTGGAGGACTGCATTCCATTTGTGCCAAAAGTAATGCAGGAACTTCCTGAGGTTAGATCCTTAGGACTCCTGTTCGCCTGTTTTCTCGCTCTTTTCTTTGTTCCTTCCTCTTTTGCCTTCTGTCCTCTTTGAAGCATTTACCTCTGTTTACCTTTTTCTTTTTGCCTCTTCGTTGAGCTCATTTGTTATTTATTGAGCTAGAGGTCGTTCTTTCCTTTTCTATTTATCTGCTCGAGTCTGCTAGACTTTTCGCCCTCTTATCGGGGTTGCTTTTTGTTGGCATATATGCCGGGAGTTATTTCCTTTTTGTTTATTCTTCCTTTTCCTCCCTTTGTACTAGTGGTTATCCCACATCTTGTGGGTAACTTATTGAACCCCTCACGGTCACGTCTGGTCCTCTGATCCCATCCCCTCACACTGGCTGTATTAAAATTCTTTATAGTTGAAAAATGCAAATAATACAAAATAGGCAAATGTTCACTACTTCTGTACCTTGTCATAATATTGTAACAAGACAGCACACTGTTACAATCCTTGGATCCATGAATAAGCTATGACAGTCAGTAGTTATAAATGTATTATAAATATTATTGACTGATATTTTCTAGTGAATGGCACATGTGAACAAAACATCTGTGCAGTTGAAGTGGGAGACACTCTTACTACATAGAATGGAAGTGATTCCATGCAAAGTAGTGGAAGGTGCACCAGACACTACAAGATAAACATTCTTAAGCCACTGCATAGTGGCACCATGCAGATACTGGTGTAGGATATCTAATATTTAGATATATATAAGTCAAGCACCCCCCCCCCCCCCGCTCTCTATCTCTGTCGCTCTCTGTCTCTCTGTTACACATTAACCCCCACCAACTTGTCATAAATTACCCCCTCCCCCACACCTTAACACCTTAATCAGGGCATGGATCCCCTCCCTGTCAAGGTACTTTATGAGTGTACCGCAGAAAAATAATTTTGTCAGTTTTGGAGTTTGTTGGTGAAGGAGTCATTCTTTTTGGTTCCTCGTGCGTTTCCTTTTGTTCCTGTTCAGCTGGAGGGTAAATAATTTGGCAATTTTTGGCTTTCTCTCTTTACTGGTATTTCCTAATTAATGTCTGGTTTAATGCCTTCACTTTTGTGAATTATAAGTAGTCAGCCTACATTCCTTAGTGAATGTATGATTTCAATTCATTTGTCATGAACCTAATACGGGCTGGACCCAAATGCAACGACCAGGAGGCAGAGGGACAGAAAAAGGTAATTTATTTATATAGCTTGGGGTAGTCCCAAGCTGTACACAGATAGTAAACAACAATAATAGCAAGGTCAGGAATCTCTCCGGAACTTGAATCTGCTCCAAGCCGGAGCTGGACTTGAACGGCCACAGGATGTTCCAAGCCGGAACTGGACTTGGTGCTGGAACCCTGGAGTTCCAACCGGAACTGGGCAGGACAGGAAACTGGAACGGATTACAGAAACTGGATCAGAGGAACATGGAGTTGTTCCAAACCGGAACTGGACTGGGACTGGATAGTCAAACTGGAACTGGATCGCGGGAACATGGAGTTGTTCCAAACCGGAACTGGACTTGGCACTGGACACTGGATGTTCCAAACCGGAACTGGACTGGACTTGGACTGGATAGTCAAACTGGAACTGGATCGCGGGAGCAAGGAGTTGTTCCAAACCGGAACTGGACTTGGTACAGGAGACTGGAGTTCCAAACCGGAACAGGACTGGACCTTGGACTGGATAGTCAAACGGGAACTGGATCACGGGAACAAGGAGTTGTTCCAAACCGGAACTGGACTGGACTGGGACTGGATAGTCAAACAGGAACTGGATTGCGGGAACATGGAGTTGTTCCAAACCGGAACTGGACAGGAACTGGACTGGAAGCAGAGGAAGGGATAACGGCTGGATACGGCAAGGCAGAGCAGTGCAGCGGAACTCAGGTTGGCCCGGTTGGGGCAGCAGGGCAACAGTGGAAGCTGCAACCGTAACCGTAGCAATGGCGGTAGCCACGGCCGGACAGGAACCACTGCAGTATGGAGAAGCAGAACACCCAGCTGCGGGCGCAACGTCAGGTGGAGGCAGAGGTACCGCAACACACACAGGGAGTGGTAAACAGCTACAGACTGGCAGAAACAGTGGAAAGGTGGTTAATGAGACAGGCAATGTTCAGGCAGGGAAAACCGCAAACAGACAGGACTAGTTAGCAACAACAGTAGGCAGAGAGAATTAAAGCACCGAGTCAAAACCAAACTGAAGTCTTTAGGGCACAGGACAGGGATTCGAAGACCAGGATACAAATGAACGACGTTAACGAACTGGCCCTGAATAGCAGCCAGCCGTGGGGTTAAATAGGGAAGTGAGATGGGAAACAATTAAGAAGGCGTGCAAAATGTAAGCGAGGGTGATTGAACAATTAAAGTGTGCGGAATGCATGCAGCAACGGGGAAAGGAGATAGGCTGAAACCGGAGTGGGGAAAAGGAGTGAAACAAACGGAAGGAACACGCCCAGTCTGTAGCAACGGGGAAAACACGGACAAGGGAATCAAACATGACACGGAGGGAAAAGGGCAAAACACGGAAAATGGACAGGATGGGAACGGAACGTTACATCATTATTCCAATTGACTGTTTTCGCTTAATAAAATTACTTAATCTCAAGACCTGATCTAGACTTTGTTTTGGCTTGTTGGTTGATCCACCAGGTTACTGTTTGACTTACCTATCAAAGAATTCGGCGATTTAATTGATGATTGTCATTTTTAATAATAATAATTAAATTAAATAACATAAACCTTATTTTGAATGTAGGTTAAGTGAGGGGTTCTAGCACGCAATATCGCTTGTGTTCAGTATTCAGAGTGCTGAACGTTTTAACAAGGGCATTGACTATTGGAACCGCTGGATTCGGATAATACACATTTTACCTAGTCCTCACTTACCCGACATAATTGGAGGTTCCACCGAGATAGGTTGTCCTATAGCATACTAAATTTTACTATTGAGTAAACTGCGGTAAACTCTGAGACAAGTTCAAATCTTTTTCTAATCGACTGGTCTTAGATTGATTGATTTTATTTTGAAAAAAAAAAAAAATATATATATATATATATTATTATGGCATACCAGACAAAGAGAGAGATGCCTCATTTACCCTCCACTGCTGGCCTACCAGCATTCCCTGGCCAGTCAAGGTTGGATCAGCAGTGGTATCTCATGATATCAGAAAGGCAATATTTGATAGCCCAGTGCCCAAAATTTGCAGAACAGCTCAAGGCAATGGATCAGCTTAAGGAGGAGGCGCTTTACAACCTGCGGACTGAGTATTTGGACTATCTGATTTGTCCAGATAGTGATGAAACCAAGCGCAGGATTGTCCAAGGGATAAGGTTGTACCTAGAGAAAAGACAACATTTTCTCTACCTCCGGCGGTCAAAGCAGGCATGGGAGGAGGTAAACCAAATGTGGAAACTGGCTTGGGAAAAGCACCACTCTAAGTCAGGAGTTACTGCCAAACCAGTTTCTTCTGTGGCAGTCCAGCCTGCGCTGGAAGGAGCAGTGCATGGCGCCATTCCAGCCATAACCCAGGCACCACCCCCCACCGAGGACAATACAGCACTCTCCATTGACTCATCCCCACCCCCTTCAGGCTTGGACAATTCTGTGGATTTTGTCACCTCCACAGACAATGTAGCCGCCCCCCTGGTGAGCCCCCCCTTCCCTGGAGGAATTTGGGGGAAACAGCTCTATGTCTTGTATCACACCAGCCACCACAGAGGATGTGACCCCACAGGACGTGGAATCCGCTGCTGCAGTCCTCTCAGCTGAGCCAGGTGAGGAGACCGTCGAACCCCTGGAGGCAGAACCTGCTACTGCAGACACAGCAGCCCAGCCTGGTGAGGAAACCGTCAAACCCCTGGAGGCAGAACCTGCTACTGCAGACACAGCAGCCCAGCCTGGTGAGGAGACCGTCAAACCCCTGGAGGCAGAACCTGCTACTGCAAACACAGCAGCCCAGCCTGGTGAGGAGACCGTCAAACCCCTGGAGGCAGAACCTGCTACTGCAGACACAGCAGCCCAGCCTGGTGAGGAGACCGTCGAACCCCTGGGAGCAGAACCTGCTACTGCAGACGCAGCAGCCCAGCCTGGTGAGGAGACCGTTGAACCACAGGACGCGGAACCGGCTTCTACAGGCCCATCAGCCCTGCCAGGTGGAGAGGTCTACGCACCCCACCAGGTGGAGTCAGCCCCCACAGACCAGTCCACCCAGGCCGAGGACCCCACCCCACCCCTTGTGGACTTTTCTTCCCCTCCTGCTGCTTCCCCTCCTGCTGAATCCGGGGAACCTCTGCCTGCTGCACAGACAGAAGGGGTGTGCTCTGTGGACTCTCCCACTTCCACAGTTCCTGTGATGGAGGAGATAGGGGGACTTCTGCGAAAGTCTCACTACCCTATCAGAGCTGTAAAGAGACCCCGGGAGAAACGGAGCAGGAAGCCAACCCCCGGCCGTTTTACGACTCCTCTGGCCCTCAAAGTCTCCGCCAGAGTGTTGTCTTGCACTCCAAAGCAAGATGAAAGCAGCCAATTTAGAACAACACCCCCACCCTTGTCTCTCCACCCCCGAGCCACACCTGCAAACTTCGCACACACACGTCATCCAGGGAGAGTGCAAGAGCCCCTTTCCGACGTCAGAAGTGTTCGGAGAGCAGTGATGGACTGGATGCCTACGAGCGACGATCAGCCCAGCTGCCCAGAGAGGGAACCAAAGCCAAAACTGGCATAGACCCCTGGACAGAGATGAGACGGGCGTGGTTAAAGGGCATCCACGTGCAGAAGAAGCAAGATGACAGGATGCCTCCTGTCATCCCGGTTTGCTGAACGCTGTGGCCCTCCGCAGCCAAAGGACTGCCAGTAACCACACTGGGGTTCTAGGAGGTAAAACTGGCACTCTGCCTGCCCCTGCCCCTGCCTCCTCCCCCCCCCCCCCCCATATCCCTACCACCACCTTTTAACATAAGACAATGCCCATGTTTTTAAGTCCCTTTTCCTTTTCTAAAGTGTAGGTGCCCCCTCCAATGCTGTTCCTGGACACTTGTGGACAAGTCTGCCCTATTCAGGTGATTATTTGGACTGGCAATCTTGTGGATGGTAAATCCTGTCCATAAGGTTCCCCTGAATGGACTAAGTGCTTATAATATGCAGTGTTCCCCTCTTCACATGTTGCTGTGAGTGATAAGGCCTAAACCCTCAAGTCCCACAGTCTTCTCCTGCCACTCCCCAAAGGACCCCCAGAGGCACAAGTGCAACCGGACCCATACCCTGCCGCGGGAAGCTAGCCTAAGCGACTGCCGTCGGCAGTCCACCCAACTGGACCCGAGCTCAAGGAGCCAAAACGGATTCAGACAGGGAAAGAGGTGCTTCCCCGCCCGTCAGTAGAGAGGTCTTGACCGCACTTTTCCGCCTGTGGATCATCCAGCTGCCTGTCACAGGAGACAGAGCCCCCCGCACGCTGTGCAGAATTGGTAGAGACACTGTGGAATTAGGCTGCCTTTCACTCACACAGTTACAACATTAAGGGGAATAAGCACTGCATATTAACCAAGCAAGTCCAGGGAACTTCTTCCCTTGCCAGTCCAGATACCCTAACACTGGAGAAGGAAGAGACTGAACCAAGGTGCCATGACAGCAGTGACAAAAAAATAAAAATGTCTGCACCACACCGGATCATCACAATGGGACTATTAAACTGGACATGGACTAATTGTTTTAAAGATGGTTAGTGAACCATTAGGACACTTGTTTTCATGCAGCTACCATTGTACAATGATATATATAATGTCCAAATGTGTGGTTGTTATGATGATGGAACGATAGGCTCTTAGCAGCTGCATGCACCTATCGTTCCAAGAGAGGGAATGACGGGATGTTGCCTAATGTCTTTTGCTCTTTCTCTCTCTCTCTCTCTCTGTCTCCTCCCCCCCCCCCCCCCCCCCCATCCCTACCACCACCTTTTAACCTAATACCATGCCCATGTTGTGTTTAAGTCCCTTTTATAGAGTGTAGGTGCCCCGCCAAATACTGTTCCTGGACACTTCTGGACAAGTCTGCCCTATTCATGTGATTATTTAGACTGGCAATCCCGTGGACGGTAAACCCTGTCCGTAAGGTTCCCCTGCATGGTCTGACAGCGGTCATAACATGCAGTGCTATCATTAATTGTTCCGGTCTTCACATGTTGCTATGAGTGATAATGCCTAAGCCCTCAACTCCCACAGTCTTCTCCTGCCATTCCCTAAAGGACACCCACAGACACAAGTGCAAACAAGTGCAACCGGTCCCACACCCTGCCGCGGGAAGCTAGCCTAAGCAACTGCCGTCAGCAGTCCACCCAATTGGATCCAGGCTAAAGGAGCCAATATGGATTCCGACAGGGAAAGAGGCGCTTCCCCGCCCGTCAGAAGAGAGGTCCTGACTGCACTTTGCCACCTGTGGATCGTCCAGCTTCCTGTCACAGGAGACAGAGCCCCCGCACGCCGTGCAGAACTGGTAGAGACACTGTGGAGTAGGTTGCATTTCACTCACGCAATTGCAACATTAATGGAAAAAGCACTGCATGTACTGCATCTCTTGTTCCTTGCCAGTCTAGATACCCAGACACTGGAGAAGGAAGAGACTGAACCAGGGTGTCATAACCGCAGCGACACAAAAAGAGTGTCTAATAGAGATATCTCTCTGCACCACACTGGATCATCGTGGGACATACGTCAGTGTGTCCATATATCTTCTGGCCAGCAGATCACAAAGGGACTATTAAACTGGGCATGGACTAAATGTTTTAAAAATGGTTGGTGAACCATTTGGACAGTTTTTTTTGTTGTTAGCAGGTAACTGCATCTTCAATGTTCAAATGTGTAATGTGATTCCTATTTGGTGATGTAAGAATAGGTTTTTAGCGGGTGCATGCACCTATTTTTACAAGAGAGGGATGTAGGATATCTAATATTTAGATATATATAAGTCAAGCACCCCCCCCCGCTCTCTATCTCTGTCGCTCTCTGTCTCTCTGTTACACATTAACCCCCACCAACTTGTCATAAATGACCCCCTCCCCCACACCTTAACCCAATCAGGGCATGGATCCCCTCCCTGTCAAGGTACTTTATGAGTGTACCGCAGAAAAAGAATTTAGTCAGTTTTGGAGTTTGTTGGTGAAGAAGTCATTCTTTTTGGTTCCTCGTGCGTTTCCTTTTGTTCCTGTTCAGCTGGAGGGTAAATAATTTGGCAATTTTTGGCTTTCTCTCTTTACTGGTATTTCCTAATTAATGTCTGGTTTAATGCCTTCACTTTTGTGAATTATAAGTAGTCAGCCTACATTCCTTAGTGAATGTATGATTTCAATTCATTATTCCAATTGACTGTTTTCGCTTAATAAAATTACTTAATCTCAAGACCTGATCTAGACTTTGTTTTGGCTTGTTGGTTGATCCACCAGGTTACTGTTCGACTTACCTATCAAAGAATTCGGCGATTTAATTGATGATTGTCATTTTTAATAATAATTATTAAATTAAATAACAAAACTTATTTTGAATGTAGGTTAAGTGAGGGGTTCTAGCACGCAATATCGCTTGTGTTCAGTATTCAGAGTGCTGAACGTTTTAACAAGGGCATTGACTGTTGGAACCGCTGGATTCAGATAATACACATTTTACCTAGTCCTCACTTACCCGACACTGGGCTTCAGCAACAATGACAGCACAGACCTGTTTAGGATAACATCATACGTTACCTGTCTTATTATTTTCTAAGTATTGTACCAATTGGCTACATAGCAGTCACTCCTTGCTTGCAAGGGATCAGTTCTGTTCGCCTACCGCCAATTGTGATAAGACAGACTAAAATGAGCAAAAGTAGAAACAGAGTTAAAGTCTAGAAGAGGAAGCAGTAGAAATTGAATGTCTCAATATGAAGCATTTGGAGGTATGATGATGCTGTAGTCTGATAAGGCTGCCATGCCAAGTCACTACTGCAATACATTGGTGGACGTGTCATTGGTCCTTGGAAAATACGGCTAGCTTTCATTTTATCATAGGAGAATAAACTTACGCACTCTAAAAGGTCTTGGTATAAGGTGCAAAAGTTGGGCTCACGCACACATACATCAGAGGAAGACATTTCATGTTCAGCTCAACAGGTGGACCACGGGCACCCAATTGAACAGCGGGGGTCGCTGGTCTCAGTGAGATGCTGTCATCCCATGACATAGCAGTAGTGGCAATTAGCCTATGCGTCACCCTGCGAGGCTGCTGGCCACAGTCGACACTGGCAGTTTGGATTCAAAATCTGACCATGGGGCTCGTCCATGCACTAGAACAGTCTTAACAGGATGTAGCCCCTCACATGCTTACTTATGCTGCAGAGATAAAATGATCATTTTAATACACCATGTTGCTGTTAAAGGGGAATACCACCCATTTTCAGCATTTAAATGGTCTAAACTATCACCACTGGTTGTTTTAAGGTCCATAGAACACATTCTTACTCTTCTCTGTCTCTGAGAACAGAGCAGGCAGGCTCCTTGAGCTGGGCTGTCACGTACCCGATGTGCATGCTTTGCCACGCCCTCTAGAGAGCTTGGTTCAAATTAATGGAGATGAAATTTACGCTTGTTTGAGCCTTTCTGGGCAAACATGCTATCTCACACACTAGTGCCATGTATTTTACAACATAAAATATAGTCCTATGCTATCGTAAACACCTAGATTTACTTTTCTCTCCCTACCTCACTCTTCATCCATCAAAAGTACAGGGGGGTAGCTTTACCTTGGTCGTGATGTTTATGCCCATATTTGGAGTTCCACTTTCCCTGGCTCTATTCATTGGTCGGTGACTGTGGTTTACAGACACACAGGTTCTCAGACTCGGAGAAGAGTAGGAATGTGTTCTATGGATGGTGTAATAACATAACTCTGTGTGTGAACTTCTTGCACCAGATCCCCATCTCTCCACTCAGAGTCCTCCTTTCCAGCCCTTACAGTCTTCTCCCTCCAGTTGGCCCCTTTTCCTCCCAGCATACCCCTCTCTCAGAGGTCCCTCTCTTCATGTCACAGCATACTTTCCTTATTGAGTTAGAGCACACAGCAGGAAGTGCCATCATGCTGACTAGCTTCAACAAGCACTCACAAAAAAACGCCCTGTCTAACCAAGTTGTTTACATTAGGATGTTATTTTATTTTTTGCTTGGAATATATTGAAAGGAAGGTGCAACCCAAATGTCAGACTTTTTGGCATTAGTTGGGTTATTCATTTCAGTTTTAAACCGACAGACAGTTACAGTAAGCAGCTACAGTATTCTTGATGTAATAACACTGTCTACACTGTAAATCCACTGTATCTTAATTATTCACGTTTACAAGACACAACTAAAAATATATGTAAATATATAAAATATATGAAAAAGGTAAGAAAGAAACCAAGAGAAGCCATGAACGTGCGAGACATGATAAATGTTTCATTCTCTCCTTGAAATAGCCAGTCAAAGTAGTAATATTGCTCCTACTGGGCACTATTGTTCACTCTCTCCCTTCATTCTCCCAGTAAGGATTATGTAAATCCTGAACACACCAACGGCCAAATTCCTTTGGAAAAAAACACTGCTCAGCGTATTTCAGTTCCCTATCAACATGTACCGGAACGCCCAGAACAAAACATGCAAACTGTATCTGGGCTTCTGGGTGGCGAGATCCAACTGAAGCAGTTCTTTGTTTTTAGTGCAATTATTTCTACACAGACTAGTAACCGAACTGTGCCACAGCTGAAAATGCCAGCATGTACTTGGCTATGGTGTCAGCCAGCAGGCTGGATGTCGACCAGCAGGATAACTGCCCACCTCATCATGCAATAGGCGGACCTCTGGTCTAAACGAGCAGCACCACTTGTGGATTTTTTGGAGGAGGTGTGTGATAGTTTCAGCACCTCTGGAGGACGCTGCAATGAAGGGATGGCTCTAATTTATGACTGGGCATTCCGAATTATGGAAGATCATCATGAATTTGTTTAAGTTTGTTTGTTTTGTTTTGAGGGTATTCAGTAGAACTGGAACAGCTGCTGAGAAGTTGACACAGAATTGATTCTTCACAAGTATGACATTTATTGATCTGTCTGTGTGATAATGAAACTATGCTACAGTCATATTTTTCAGGAGATGTCATGGTGACTTGTAATGTAGTTAATGATTAATACCAGGAGCACTACAGGTGATTCTCTGGGAATTTGCACTTTGCTCAGAGCTGTAACCAGTGCTTTACTCTGCACCAGAACCTGATCTCTTTCTCTCTGTCTCCTCTCTCCGTATCTCTGTCTCTCTCTGCAGCGTCCATGGCTAAGCCGCAGCCACAGGCTGAAGACGGCCTGTCCTCCCCAGATGGGGGGTGGGGGTGGGTGGTGGTGGGGGTCCTGTTTGTGACCTCAGCCCTGGTGTTCGGCCTGCTTCGGAGTCTGGGGGTCTTCTTTGTGGAGTTTGTGCAGCACTTTGATGAGAGCGCACAGGCCGTCTCCTGGATAACCTCTATCGCAGTGGCCATACAGCAACTACTGAGTGAGCATGAGGGGAGGGGCCTAAACAGTTTGGAAGGGGAGTGGCCTAAAGGGGTTGAGAGGGGAGGGAGGAAGTACATACGTTTTTATTTTTGATGGAATAGAAGGAGAGGAAAAGTTTGAGATATTGATATATTGAGGAGTGGGCGAGAACAGGTTATGTTGGATAGAATGGGGTGACCGAGGGTAAGGGGGTATAAAAGTGAGGGAATGGGACACAGTAATGGATGGGAAGTACTCTTTGCTGCAGTAGCTGGTTGTACTCGTGCTGCCTACATCCCATGGGGGCACAATTGACCGTAGTGTCGCCCAGGGAGAGTTTCAGTCAGCAGCATCCTCATACTAAAAAAGCAGGGAATATAAATTAGGTTAAATTTGTCACTTTAAAAAATGTCAATCCACTTGTACTGTACTATCCTAAGGCCTTGATCTGTGTAGCGTCTCTTAAAAATGATTCCTAATGAATGAACATAGTACACCTAAAGTAGCCATACGTGCATGAATGAGAGAGGCAAGGTAAGGACGGGGGAGGAAAGCGAGGTAACAGCAGGTGGATGTTGTGACGTGATTAATTATGATCGATTTGACTGTGGACTCGTGTATCTGCTTGCATTGCCAGGTCCAGTGGGCACAGCACTGTGTAATGCGTATGGGGCACGGCCAGTGGTGATGATAGGTGGCTTTCTGTCTGGCTTGGGCCTCATTCTGGCCTCTCAGGCCACCTCCCTTACACACCTTTACCTCACAATGGGCCTCATCACAGGTAACAGGCACGCACACACAAACACACATGCATTCCGATGTCGCACATGCACATTCATGCACGCACAATGTGGTTGCATTTACAGTTTTGTTCTCTCTGCATACTGTGCACACACATGAACAAGGTCTCACAATCAGCATCCAGTC
The DNA here is from genome assembly GCA_029718625.1 of Synaphobranchus kaupii. Taxonomy (NCBI): domain Eukaryota; kingdom Metazoa; phylum Chordata; class Actinopteri; order Anguilliformes; family Synaphobranchidae; genus Synaphobranchus; species Synaphobranchus kaupii. Next base: position 17,986,116 of record CM056393.1, read on the forward strand.
CTCATGTACAGTCCCCCTGTTCCTCAATACCACTCTAATGCGATATATACTGCAACTCTCTCGGTACCACTAATGCGATATATACTGCAACTCTCTCAATACCACTCTAATGTGATGTATACTGCAACTCTCCCCCTCCTCTCTCAGTGCTCTCTAATGCAGTTATACAGCAGTTATCTCTGCCTCCCCTCTCTATCAAAGGGGTGTATAGCACTGTTCTTCTCCCTCCCTCAGGTTCAGGCTGGGCCTTGGTCTTCACCCCCACTGTGGCTTCTGTCATGCAGTACTTCACCCGCCGCCGCTCCCTGGCCATGGCGCTGGGCTTCACCGGAGTGGGCCTGTCCTCCTTTGCCTTCTCTCCCCTCTTCCAGCTGCTGGTGAAGGTGTACGCCTGGAGGGGGGCAATGCTCATCCTGGGGGGCCTCAGCCTCAACATTATAGCCTGTGGGGCCCTCCTCCGGCCCCTGCCTGCCCCAAAAGCTTTGGAGCAGGTACCCTTCCTCTTAAGAGGTACTCCACTGGAAAAAAAAAATCTAAATGTACTGAATGTTTTCTTACCTTGAAGGTAGTTAAATGTAGCCTCTTTTCATTTAGTCAGCTAAGTAGGTTTTGTTTCTCTCTTCCAAATATTCTGGTGAGAAGAAGGAAATTATGCTTAAAAAGCAATTATGGATTGATTTATAAATTATTAATGCTACAAGAAATGGCCTGATCAGAACTCAACATTACCAGAGAGGGCATATTTGGAGGTCTTGCCTGGGACTGCCTGGGAGTTAAGACATTTGGTAATGTTGAAAAGTAAACTAACTGCATAAAAGTATCACAAAATATACTATATTCAAGGTAAGACAATCTTTTAAATTTGTTAACTTTTTCAGTGGAGTATTACTTTACAATAAGGAGACCAAAACATGTTCACAACTGGTTCTGTAGTAACAGTAAAGGAACATGGCTTGTAACCCAAAGGTTTCAGGTTAGATTCCCAGGTAGGACATCGTTGCGCCGTTTTCTAGTTTTTTTTAACTAATTTGGAAAATAGATGAGTAGGAATACAACAGCAAAAAGAATACAACAGCAAAAAACAAATATGTAATTTATTTAAAAGAATAAATCTGTTCTTTCTTATACATTTTTTGTTGTTTTGGCTCTGTACTCCTGCACATTGGACTTGAAATGGAACAGTGACTATGAGGTTAAAGTGCAGAATTTTTACAAGGGCTACAATTGCTACATGGTTCACCCGATATGATAAACACACTCAAATTAAAGCTGAAAGTCTGCACTTTAACCTCATAGTCACTGTTCCATTTCAAGTCCAATGTGCTGGAGTACAGAGCCAAAACAACAAAAAAAATGTGTCACAGTCCAAATACTTTTTAACTGCACTGTATTTGCTGTGAAACTTCCATGTTGCCCTCCTGCAAGGGTCCTATGTCGTCCAAGCCTGAAATGGGTAAATTTTTTATTCATAATAAATAATATTATTAGTCTCTATAATATTACGTCGTGACATAAATTGTAGTTGAAGACTTTTTATAGATGAGACAAATTTTTTAAATTATTATCTCAGTCTTTGTTCCTTTAATAATTCATAAACATGGCCAAACTAGACAGCACCATTCTAGCTACAAACACCACCTATCCAATTCTAGCAAGATATCCAGCAGGATAGCATGGTGCTGCCCAACTGGAAAGCGCAGAGCTACCCAATTCAACACTGCGGCGCTGCCGAACTGGATATGTCGACACGTCCACTCGTTATGTTGCGATGTCCACTGGGTGGTGCAGGATGACTGGAAAGGTGGTGTCTTTTTAACTGAATATATCTCGCTAAACAGCTGGGTAGTGCAGGGCAACTGGATATGTGCTGTCTAGTTTACACCGGTTTTTGAACTGTTGGGCTCACCATAGCTATTTGCATTAACAAGCAGGTGCATTTTGTAAATGCACCACTGATTGATCAAAATGTAAATGTCATGTTAATTATGCAATACACATAGTACAGAAAGATCAAATCCTCCTGTAGTGGGAAGTATACAAGCTTCATTGCTTTTCAAGAAATAAACATTTAAAATAAGCATTTAAAATCCCCACTGAATAAAATAAGCTTAAAGGCATATAATTTTTAATGTCTAATGCTTTCTCTCTGTCTCTCCCGCTCTCTGTTTCACTATCACACACACTCAAGAAGATGGTAAGTGACAAAGAAAGGAAGAAAGCCTCATGTTGCTCCTTCTTCAAGCGAGCATTGATCTACCTCGAGCTCTCACTGTTGGGCGAGCGGGGCTTCCTAACCTACACCCTGGCCCTCACCCTTTTCAACTCCGGCTACTTTGTGCCTTACGTCCACCTGGTGGCCCACAGCCAGCACGTGGGCTTCTCCGAGTACCAGGCGGCCTTCATCATTTCGGCCACTGGCATTACTGACCTGGTGGGGCGCGTGGTGTCGGGCTGGCTGTCGGACCTGCGTCGGATGCGCCTGATCCACATGCTGTCCCTCTGGAGTGGGCTGACGGGGCTGTTCCTTATGCTGCTACCCGCGGGGTCCATAGAGGGCTCTTACGCTGGCCTGCTGGTGATCAGCCTGGCTTACGGCTTCTGCGCTGGCGCCATGACGCCGCTGGCCTTCTCCGCGGTGCCCGAGATCGTTGGGATGCAGCGGATGCTGAGCGCCCTGGGTCTGATGCAGCTCATCGAGAGCCTCGGGGGGCTGTTTGGAGCGCCGCTGTCAGGTGAGACCAACGCGCCTGAGGCTGCGTCCCGATACGTCTCACTCCTCGCCTCCTTTCCTCCGCTCCCCACCGCCACTCGTCTCCTACCCGGAAGTATGTGGAGGACAGGAGGGGAGGAGACCAGTGGAGGAAAGGAGAGAACGAGGAGGCGTGAAGACAATTGGGGTAGCTTATCTGCTTCTCCATCATCAAAATTGACATTGACTATTGATGAAGTTGCCCTATCATATATTGATTGATGCAGAGCCCAGAAATAGTGCCATAGCCAATCACAGATCTTACACATAGTCAGCCCATTTAAAGCTGCAAAATTGTAAGCTTGTAAGTTATAAGTAGCCTAAAAGTAGTTGCATGTGCAGTACACAAGCATATACATGATATTGAGGTTCGCGTTGAGACGCTAATTAATATGTAATCATCAACATTAGATCAAAACATAAACATAACATTAGAACAGTGAACATCTCATAGTATACGCAAACATAAAAATTGTAATTGTAATTCCAGAATGTCTGAACATACAGAGCACTAATTCACCTCACATAGCCTTCTATAGCTATACTGTGACAACCTACATTCTGTTGGCCGTTCATTGCATCTCACAAAAGCTAATTCAGAAACATTTCCATAAATTGGGTAGCTTTGCGCCCTCACAGTATTCCCGCACCTCCTCTCTCTCCCCTTCCTGAGCAGGTTTTAATGCCCTGTCTCCCCTCTATCTGCAGGTTGGCTGAAGGACCAAACAGGCAGCTTCACTGCCTCTTTTCTGGTGGCGGGGGGGTTCATTCTGGCAGGGACTCTGGTGTTAGCCACCTTGCCCCACTTCTGCTCCTGCAGTCCGCCCCCAGCCCCAAAGAACCAGAGCCAAAGCCAGAACAAAGGCCCCGAGTCTGGACTGCAGTACAATGCCATCCTCTCTCCATCCCCATCTGAGGCACAACACAAAACAGAACTCATACCCCCATCCGAGCCTAGCCTGCAAGACCTTCAGAACTGCCAGCCAGATCTGCAGCTTTCACCTCTGACCACGCCCACGGCTGATGATGACACAGATTACCCGAAGGCGCTGTGAATATCTTCAGATGGAGAGGCCGACGGCTGTGGCGGTGATGGTCAGAGCCTGCTTCCTTTCTTAGAAACAAATGTGCACAGCGAGCCAGCTACCAACAGCAGCCACCCGAATATCACAGAATCGCTGTGTGGTGTAAACTGGGTGGTGTTCGGTGGTGTTTAGTGTTTGAAAATTGTGGTCTTATCTTACAAAATTGCACAGTCTTGAAACACAATGTAGAGAAAACAACTTTACAACATTACAAAAAAAATGTGAATGCACGTGAGCTTGGAAGCTTGTGGAAATAAAAATAAAGAGACCTCTCTTCCCTCTCACCACAGCAATTCCAGTCCCACTTACTGAGAGGAGGTTTCCCGTAGGCTGATGTCATCTACATTTTCTCTTACCTAAAACGAAGGGACAAATATTGATTGAATCCTGGGGAATAATGATTTATAATCAGTCTCATGCAAGGGACGTTATGATATAGCACAAGATAATTTAATTGCAGTAATGCATAACTGTTAACCTTGACAGCACCAATTCACAGTAGGTAAGAGCAGCTTTCCTTCGTTGATTTATTTGCCCCATCTGGAACCATTCTACCATGCCTTCTCAGGTTTGTAAAAGCAATGTCTTAAGAGAGCACATTTTTCATTGCATAATAACTTAACATAATATGAATTTTCAAGTATTTGCTTAGTGAATACAATAGTTGTGTCTTCTTTTCCAAAAATAGAAATTTGTGTTAGAAATTGCTTATCAGCTCCTGATAAAACATATCAGCATATCACAAGTGAGTATAATTTACGATTTTTTACAATCACTGGACCAAAAAAAGGTGCATTGCTATTCTTTGGCTAAGTGTTATTATTCTTGAACAAACATTATTCTTATTGAACAAAGTGCATTCAGGGCTTGCATGTTCATTGCAGCTTTGAAAGCATATTTCTTATCAAAATGTTATTGCACTAAATGTTAAGATCATTCAACTAAAATATTGTACGTTTGCCACTGGAAGCAACGTACAGCATCAGTTGAATAACCATATCAATTACACAATTCTACATCCAGTCAAGTCATCAATGTGCAATAATCACATGTGGTCAGCAAAGATGGCTGCTCAGGGGATGGTCTTATTTAATACTGAGGAAGATGTAAGGGTTACTGTTGTCTCAGAGCTGAGTGCCTTACTTTTAAAATCACAGAGTTATATGTTAAACATGGTTCCGCCATGGTGGAGATATAAAGTAGCTGAGAGCATCATCAAGTTATTTTTATATATGTGCTTGTTTATATTCATGTACTTTTTTGGTTTTTGCTGTTTCTGAGTGTGTTTTACCTTGTGCTAGTTATTCTCTATTAGCTAAATATTAAAAGTATTTGTAGCAAAACTGCTAGTGTTGCCATATTTTCAAAGCCCTCTATATTTATACAGCAGCAGCCTCTAATGCCATACCCTTCCATCCTACACAGTGTTCACTGCCAGCTATTTGTACAGAGTTCAGAGTGCACAGCATCACTAGCAAATGTTTTCAATTTGCAGTTCCAGCACATGTGAGGACATACACTTGTGTTCAGAGTGGGTACTTCCCTTCCAACAGGCACCTCCCAGTCATTCATTTAATACATTAGGCTCTCATTATTATTGTCAGACAGTATGACCTAGACAAGCAGTATGGCAGTGTTAACTTTGGTTCAAACCTTTTTAAATGTTTAGCTTGCTGGTTACTGAAGTTGACTTGGGATTGTGGAGATAAAATTAGGCAGCTTTGCATAAATTGTGTACATTTATTGCATTTAAGTGACTATAGTCTAAATGCCAAATGTTTTTTATCTATAGCCAAGTAATATCATTACTACATCAATGTTTTACATTGTATATCAATGAGTACATAATGCTGCCATCTTTTTCCAGTTGCCTATTAACATTGTTCATAGGTGGTAGTTTAAATTAATTATAGCTGCTAAGATGCATTTATTTAATATTTAAATTGTAAACAGCTGGACTAAAATGCCACTTTTTGGTCTTGGAGAAGGTGTAATCTGGACCTGTGAAACTTTTTACATGATTTTCTAGGAAGTCAAAAGACAAACTCACTATGGGACTTAAGTAAATAACACAAGGAATGGGGCACTTTAATGTTGAAATGAAATATTCACATTATTTCCCCTGTAACCAATAAAGTGCTTGGTTTTGTGATCAAACTTTTTGGTATCTCATGCAGGGGAAGTAAGAAACGGTGGCAGCTTTGTACACATTGGACACTACAGACAGATGTAAGACCTTTTTTTTTTGCTGGAAAAAAGAAGAAGATTTTCAGCATAAATGAGAAGAATTTCTAATAATTTGATCGCTTCAGATTTCTACTATTTTAAGTTACCAGAGGAAACTTGTTAAAACAATGAAAACAAGTAAAATAAAATAGGTATTGCTTAATACTTAATACTACACATTAATAAACAGTTATTGTTATTTTATGACTTTATAGCAAGCAAGCCTGTCTATGGAAAGAAATCTGATGCCCTAAAGAAGAGGCCACGAGAGTTCAAAAGAGAGGCTGGAATAGAGATGCACTTCCTGCTGTACTGCAATACATATTTTCACATTTGCCAGGCCTTCAAACAAATAAAAACGGTGCTTCCAAATTTTTGCACATATTTACAACTTCTATTTGGTGACTACTACACATGTAGCAGCTAGCCATAACCGGAAAGAAAGTTTAGCTACCCATACTGATGTTCAGTATGTCTATCTTTATTTTCAATGTTATAATTGTTAATACCATGTTGTAACAAATAGTTTTTTCCCCCTGAGTTGTTTGTTTCCTGTAGAAGAGAGGGAGTGGAATGGAGACAAAGCAGAGGCCCATATATTCTGTACTTTGCACACCCTCTTAGATGGGTCTTTAACTTACACTACTCACAAAAAGTTAGGGATATTCGGCTTTCGGGTGAAATTTCAGGATGAACCTAAAATGCACTATAACCTTTACAGGTGAAATTAATTTGACCTTCTCTAAACTTTTGAATGCACATGTCCAACTATTCAATGTTTCAGTACTTTTTGCACAACTTGCTGTTCTCTAACAAGGAGCTGAACGGCAAAATTCACAACAGGTGTTTGATCCATGAATCGACTAATACATTTCCTGGTTCAATTAGAATTGGTATTTAAACAGTCCTCTTCATCATGCTGTTCACATTTTGACATCATGAGACCAAGACGACACCTAACAATTGATCAACAGTACCTCGCCATTGCGAGGCTTCAAACAGGATGTTCTCAGAGGGAAGTGGCCACTGAGCTTAGAGTGTCACAGAGTGTCATCAGCAGGTTGCAACAGAGATACAGAGAGACTGGAAGAGTCACAGAAAGGCATAGAAGTGGACGTCCTTTGGCCACATCCCACACTGATGACCGCTTCATTGTGAACAGTGCCCTGCGGAACCGGATGATGAATGCCACTCAACTCCAGGCACATTTAAGGGAGGTGAGAGGCACCCAAGTGTCACGTCAGACCATTCAAAACCGTTTACATCAGCGTGGTCTGCGTGCTAGACGACCTGCAAGGGTACCTGACCACACCACCAGGCACAGGCGTCATCGTCTTGCATGGGCCAGGGAGCATTTACGCTGGACGAGGGACCAGTGGGCCTCAGTGCTGTTCTCTGATGAAAGTCGATTCACGTTGAGCAGAAATGATGGCCGCCAACGATGTTGGAGACGTCAAGGAGAGCGCTATGCATCAGCCACTGTTGTCACCAGACGACCCTTTGGTGGTGGCGGTGTTACAGCGTGGGCAGGTGTGTCTAGTCAATACAGAACTGCCCTACACTTTGTGAATGGTACAGTGACAAGCCCATACTACCTGAATAACATCATTAATCCAGTCATTGTGCCCCTGCATGAACAACACAGGCCTAATTTCATCTTCATGGACGACAATGCTCCAGCTCATCGAGGTCGCATCATTAGGGAAAGGCTGCTGGAGACTGGGGTACCTCAAATGGAGTGGCCTGCACTTTCTCCAGACCTGAATCCCATAGAAAACCTATGGGATCAGCTGACTCACCGTGTAGAGGCTCGTAACTCTGTACCCCAGAACCTCAATGACCTGAGGGCCGCCCTTCAAGGAGAGTGGGATGCCATGCCTCAGCAGACAATAAGTCGACTTGTGAACAGCATGAGACGTCGTTGTCAAGCTGTAATTGATGCTCAAGGGCACATGACAAGTTATTGAGACATTGACATTTTTGTTGTGGTATACCCACCACTGTTGTTGGCTTTTGTTTCAATAAATTGTTTGAGATGAGGAAATCACCATTGCATGCTTCTACTTAAATGCCCTACTTTCATGATACGTATAATATCACTGTAGCGTGAACTTACATTTTCCATAAATTTCACCCGAAAGCCAAATATCCCTAACTTTTTGTGAGTAGTGTATATTAACTTAATTTAATTTAACTTAATTCATCTTCCTAAGGCTCAGGGTCATGCCAAGGGAGGGAAGTCCCCATTCATATCTCACAGTATTGTCATAATTTATTGTGTTTCATCCCAAATAAATATTAATTGCCTTGTAATATAGTGATGGACATTTCTTGTTTTGGCTGAAAATTGTTTGTTGAAGATTGTTGCCTATCATTACTTGTTGACATACTGTAATGTTGCTTCATTTAAATCTGATGTAAAAGAGAAACTACAGAATGTACCTCTAAGCAGAGGAACATACTGGGTGTCGGTTAAGAATGATTGCAGTATTGAGTATTGGTTAAGAATGATGCAAGAGCATATTTTGGTTTGCTTTACTGTAGAGATGATGTTTCAGCCAGCCCTCACCTATCCATTGAGCACATAGGCCTAGTGCAGTGAAGTGTTTGAATAGAAAGCATACATTCTTTTGTAACTGCATTTATTTTGTGCACCCCTTGTCAAGCTAAAAAACCTTTTAGATATTATAATAAATTCAGGCACATTATATTTAGTTACGGTCCCCGATAATATATTATTTATTGTGGACATTTGAACTCATAATCATAGGCAAGGGGTCAGTGAGTGCATAACTGACTAAGACAAGGAGAGTGAATGAATACACCTAGCATGGAGAAAATAAATGAGGGCTGACCTGCTGTGGCGTACACCTTAGGTTTACACAAAGGGAAGGGAAATGGTTTTTAAAAAACAATTTGGTAATCAGTAACAGAGACCTGTCTGACCCTGGCCCTTCCTACAGTGTGTGAGCGGGCAGGAAATGGGTTTGTTGGTCAGAGAGGCAGCCAGGTGCACCCGAGAGCTGGTCAGGACAGGGGAGAACGGAACGAGTGAGGTTATTATGTCCACTCAAAGAGAGTCCCTGGAGTTCTGGGAAAAAAAGAACAGCTTTCTTGTGGAATTCTGGACAAGAGAACCTAATGAGATTGGCACTTTATTTTCGTTAATGTAAATAGAGACTCTCATTCACTGAGACAGGATGACCTGAGGCTGACCTCTCTTGAAATACTTCCCTCAACATGCAGCCACCAATCCTCCTTTTGCTGACCACCCACCACCCCACTCTCAAATCCTGCAGTCTTAGTTCATTTTAGTGACACACCACATCACTAAGGATAAATAATTCACGCCAGCTAAGTAAACACATACAACTATACAATGGCTTAGCATCAGAATGACCTTATTGTTGTTTAACTTGAAGTAATGAGTTCAGTCTATTCTACTGTAATAAATAAAATAAATAACAACTCTGTGTTCCAGGTTTGTACTTAAAATATACTTCACAACCATCAGTGTAAGATAATGGGTCATGTCTGAACATATACTGTATACATATTGGAGAAATGTATATTGTATGGGCCTTTGTGGACTAAAGGACGTATTTTAACCTCTGGTGATGCTGTTGCTTATACTTATACTCTGTACTCAATAAAATTAATGCAGTCATATCAATACATAGTTTGAATAATTATTTTGTCTCAGAATTCATCCTTTGACATTGATTTGAGAATACGCTGTGATTGTATATATAGTGAAATCAGTTGGCAGGTAAACATTACATTACAGGCATTTAGCAGACGCTCTTATCCAGAGCGACTTACACAACTTTTTATCATTTTTCTTACATATTCATTTATAAAGCTGGAAATATACTGAAGCAATTCAGGTTAAGTACCTTGCTCAAGGGTACAACGGCAGTGTCCTACCTGGGAATCAAACCAGCAACCTTTAGGTTACAAGGCCAGTTCCTTAACCATTATACTACACTGCCGCCCAGCACAAACACAGCACAACCATCCTAGACTGTACTCAGAGAGACCCACTAGATTCATAATAGGTATTCAGCCAGTCCCCTTGCTGCCACTGCCATTTTTATCACCCCATGGCAATATAACTGCAGCCAATAGTCTTGGTATGCTAGAACAATAGAGTACGTGGCAAAGTGCCTTTCTGGTCATGGAAGGTGTGTATCACAATCCAGAAACATGTAGTGTGTTGGGAAAAGTATGCATTTGAATTATGTATAGGAGAAAACATTCTGGCAATAAATGGCAATAGAAGTTGTTTAAATACATAATAATGACTAATTACAAGTGACTATAACTACCACGGTATAATTTCCAAATGACGCATATTTAATGATACTGTATTCAGTTTGATATTTGTAAATGAAAAGTTTCACAAAATATAAGACAATCATCCAGCCACTTGCTAAAAATAGTATTTTGCATGTGCAGGTGATACTTTGAAAACAAAAATGATCACAATGAAAACAAAGATTTAAAATAATGTGAGATATGTGACTATGAGATGATTTTAGCACAAGAGAGGTGATAATCGTCTCTGCCAATGACAGGAACTAAAGGAAAGCTTATGAAAGATAAACTCTGAACAATATGCTATATCCATATTCCACTGACTTAGTGCTTAGAGTATGATACCCCCTTTTCTCTTGATACTAATATCATGGTGTTTAGTCCTGCTTCCAACAGTATAAGGTCACTTTAACTAAGTACATTTGTCAGATATTAGATAAGCCAGTCCTTGTCTGACCCCCCTTCCAAACCTTAATTCGGCATCAACCAATCAGGCCAAGCATGCTCCCCTAATCATTCATCAAGTATTTATGGGACAGAAGAGGAGGTGGTGCCCCTCCCCCTCTTCCAGCTACATAAAATGTGGGCCTGTCATTGCTCTGAGGTTGGCATCTGAGTCTTGCATCTGGGTTTGGCATTTTTGGTGTTCGGTCTTACGTGGGGTCTTACTTTCTTAGTCTTACAGCTCATCTAGCATTTTACCATTCATTCCTGGTCTTTTTGAATATTCTGCAGTCTGTTGGTTTTTGGACTTTGGTCTCGGCGCATTCTGGGGATTACATTGAGAAAGACAAGCTGTGTCGAATCTTCTTTCATTCATTTTTTTTGTGACTGTAACTTGTCTATGTCTACATTCATTGTGCCTCATGCAAGAAGATTCACCAAACGCTCTAAATCTCCAGAAATAATCTTACAAACCAGTGTAAATTCACCTGTTTTTAAATGAACGGATGTTCATGTGAATTCCCTATTAACATAATTAACGCCCCCAAAATTCCATATAGAGTACTCAAGTGGGCAGACATGGGCAGAGTTTGGTTTCGGAAGTAAATTCCCTATGACAGATAGAAAGGGCTTTGGAAACTATCGACTATTTCTTGAAATCTGATTTATAAAATGAGCCGAAACGTTCCTGGATTAGCCTGTGTGGTATAAGGATATAGACCATACATTGCATGTTCCAATTTTATTTTTTAAAGTAATGGATTAATGATTATAGTTTGGTTTGTAGTCCACTTTAAAGGACTACATATCCATTACTGCAACGCACGGGTGGTTCTCGACCAATCAGATATCATCATCTCGTCTGGACATTTTTGTTACTACTTTGAACCGTCCGGAGGGAATTATGGGACGTCGAGTTTTTAAACAGTGCCAGCGCTGGTATATTCACAAAAAATACTAAAATGTTAAATATACTCGAAACTGGTCCAGAAAAACAACATATTTTGCACACGGGCGTTATATTGAACAATCCAGGGAATTGATGGTAAGACATAACCATTAGAAATAGTTTAAAAGTACATTTTAGTTAATGTCTATGGTCTAAATGAATGGGGAAGTCACTTCCGAAACCAGTGTGATGTAGTCACTTGAGTACTCTATAGGACCAGCTGTCCTGCCCCCTGTACCCGGAAGATGTATTCTTAAAACTGGAATCTTGCCTAAAAAGGGGTAGAGAAAAAATGAAAAAAAGACAAGTCTTAATGAATCATGAGCACATAGTTCAAGAGAACTGATGATGGTGTAAAACCGAAACGTTTTCTTTTTCCTTTGTTTCACCTTTTACTTTTTGCACTTTTTCACATGAGCACATGTTGTGAATAAATATATTTTGCATCGGTATACTTTCGTTTGTATTTTCATACATTTTTGCAACCTACACACCTGGGTTAGCCTATACCTCTCACGACTATATCGAGTGCTAACTCATTTTTAAAAAAAACTTTCCACATAGTTCAAGACACAACCCACATGCAGTCTTGCACCAATAAACAGTTGTGCACTTTCCTGGCCTGTGAATCGCATGGGGAAAAAACTGAATAATAAACATGTTCTAGGCTAATGAGTAATTCTGGAGTGAAACGAGAAGTATTTCAGGTTGATAATATCAGGCAAGTTGTACACTCCTGTGGCAATTTAATTGATATCTTTGATAAATCTATTTTACATGTTGGATAAGTGAGGAGTTTTAACTGGTGATGCCACTTGTGTGTATTCTGTATTCTGAGTGCTGAACATTAAGTGAGCGTGTTAGTTGTTAAAACAGCTGGATGCGGAAATAACAGAATAACTTTTTAAAAATAACCTTTAGGCAAGAAAAAAAATACACTTCCACTATGTTTGAGCTTGTTACTTTCTTTCAGTAATAGCCTACTTACAGTAATTCTGACTCTTGGAAAACTCCCAATGGTTACCAAAAGACCAGGATTATGCCTGTAGTCAAATGGGTTCAAGAACAGTAACCATTTTAGTTTTGGACTTGTGAATAAAAAAGGTGGTGCTATAGAAGGGGTTAAACAAAACCATAGAATCAAACCACATTAACCATGAAAAATTTGAATATTCCTTAATGAAGTTAATACTACTGCCCAATTATCTCTAAGCAATAAACAAAAACAGTGAAGTACAAAATAACTGAGAGTTACTCTATTGAAGTAAATCAGGAGAAAGGGTGCACTGCACTCTTTTGTTTAATATTACTATGGATAGTTAGTCTGCTCTTATAGTGTACATACTGTATATTTAAGGATGTTTTCAGAAGACTTGAACCACCTCATGGCCATCCGTGTTCCTTGTTCGGGGCTCAGTATTACAGTAGTTATACAGTATTTTATTTTGGAACGGAAATTTAAAGATGCACACATTGTACATTTAATGCTTTAGTTCCGACCATCTTCTCCTGTCCAATGCACGTCTTAATGTACCTGTGATAGAATCACAGGACTGAATTCCTAGACAATATTTAATGTGTCAGGTCATATTGTGCCAGCCAGGCTTTTTATGTGTGTACTGATAATCATGCACATAATTGCATATACCTCCTCTAGGTGCAGGAAGGAGATTTGTTTGTTACCTGTAAAGAAATGCTGCTGTGTGAATCTTGTGGTGTGCATCTAGGAAGTCCACATCTATGGATGTTTGGTTTGAAATGGATACTAAAAAAAATATGTCCTTCAATTCTTTCATACACATTTTGAGCTAAGCTTCTGTCCTTCATCACATTGTCCTTCCACCTTTAGCAGTACATAGCAGAGTGTCTGACTGTAATGCTGTAATACTGACGTTTACCCCAGGCAACAATCCATTCAACTATCATCTTGACTTATTGTTTTTGCTTAAAAATTACTTTTATTTTTGTTAACGTGCAGTGACAACAACGATAAAAAAAAGAAAACCAAAATGACAAATACCCAGGATGCTGCAAACAATACGTCACGTCTGTAACCCCAAAAATATCCCAGAGCTCATTCCTTCAAATGTGTTTTTCCCAATGTTAAACTTGGTGGTACAGCACATGTATTTTGTGAGAAAACAGAATTACAGCTTTGGAGAGAACAGGGTTACTGTACGCTAATATCATGCCGTATGTTATCGTCACTTAAGCCTTTTGCTCAGGAGTCAACGTGGCCCCGTTTTATTAATGCTCACTTGTTTCTGCGGCCCACGATTTAAAAATGAACGTCTCAAATCAGATTTCTCACCTTGAGCCCAGTTCTCTAAATCAGCAGCTTACTGTACAAAATGACCAAAGCACCTGGTGACTCTGACCATGGAGAATGGACAAGCTACATGCATTATCAAATCATTTCAGGATGAGAAAGATGATGGTTTGTCAGAACTATTAAACGGATGGGGCCACAAAATCTGCATGGCCGATTGCAAATACGTCTCCCCAAACTGTGCCTGGAATGAGTCGGATACAAAGCTTACACTGTACGGAAGGACATTTTCATGCATAGAAACTGCAGAATTGCTTGAGTCTTAAAAAAAGGGCTGGGCCTTGTCATTCCAGGGCAAACTGGGCAATTATCTCCTCACGGTCTTTCTGTCTACAATATATTTGTGTGGTGTGAATTGTTTCTTTAAATGGGAAATTACACCACTTCCTCCTGGTGTGGTATTAACAAATTCCTGATTCATATTATTGCGCCCAGGTCTTAGGAAAGTGCCTATTTCCAAAGCCATCTCAAAAAAACCCCCCAGCTTAAACCTTTTCAGTGTTCCCAAAATGCTGCTGAGAACATCCTCATTTTCCTGCACCATCGAGCTATAGGGAATGTGTGTGTGTGTGTGTGTGTGTGTGTGTGTGTGCGCGTGTGTGTGTGTGTGTGTGTGTGCGTGCGTGTCTTAACAAAATAGTGCGACAGTGACACCCAGTGGTCACGGGGTCTTTATGTCAGTGCTGCGGCGTTTGAGTTTCTCTGGATTGTTGGAGGCCATGTGGGAGAAATCTCGGAAGATATCCTGATACGTTTCATCACCTGAGAATGACAGAACATCGATATTATGATACATCTATAGATGCAATATGCAGTAATATAAATAATATGGAAAAATATAAATATAAATATAAAACAAATCAATATTGTAGCATTACATTGTTTTCCATCTATTTCAGCAGAGGTGTAAAATCCAGGTTCAGAAAGTAAAAGTCCTCCCCAGTATTTAGTTCCAATCACCTGGATTTCCTAATTTGTACAATTCTTCAGCCAGGAGGTAGAACTAATTAGTGAAATCAGCTGGCTCATGGGTGGAAGAAACACATAGCAGGACCTTTACTTTCTGACCCCTGGATTCGGTGTAAATGCTTTAAGTGAATTGTACTCAGCTGACTAACTAACCCAGAACATTTATGTTGGGATTGTTAATGTAAAACAAATGACCCATTCTTACCCTTCTATGTCACACCCTCCACCTTTTAACACCAATAATTATTTTTTGTTTCATTTTCTTTTATTTTCAATCCAAAAACTGTACGAATTAATGCTTTAGCAAGATACCAACACTAACAATAATGTGCAATTAAGCACAAAGGTTTTCAATTCTCCCCCTGTGTGATTAGGTCAAGATGTTTGTTACATGCACACGCGGACATGCACAAACATGCACACAAGTACGCACCAGACCTGAAATGAATACATACGTATTTGAGTACTTGTTTATGAAATTACATTTTTTGATGTATGTAATATTATATAAACACAACTACAGCATTTAAATACTTCCACAAAACCAAATATTCTAAAAACTTCAATATTTTTTCACAAATACTTATCAATTAGCAAATAAATATAAATTGTGTGAAAATGCTTCAAACTCTTAAAAGTTATTTCACAAGCAATATTGTTTCTGTACATTTACTACTACCTTCAATTACTGTTTGCTGGTCCTATAGAAACCATAATGTATGTAAATAGAAATGCTGCAAGAATGGTTTCAAATGACCCTTATACAACTGTAAATACGGTCAAATTAGCTTTGCTGTTCCAGAAACATATCTATATATATAAATGTTCAAGTTGTGTTTATGTCAGAAACCATATAACCTCCCTGAAATTAAAACACTCTCTTGGAGTACAAGTATTTTGCATGAGAATGCATTTTTAAAATGTATTCTCAGATACATTATTTAAATTTTTTTTGTTGCATTAGAATAATGTTAAAAATAGGGGGGAAAAACCAAATACTGCGAATAAATGGTTGGTCTGACGCATCCCGGGTGTAAAAGTAGTATACTTTAGTGTTATAAAAATATAATTTAAGTATACAAAGGTTATTACAAGTATACTTTTCCTTTTTGTACTTAATTTGAAGTACGTTTAAGATGTACTTTTAAAAAGTGTACTTCAAGTATAGTCTCAAACACACCGTAATACTTTAAAGTCTGTTTCAAACGCACTGGTGACATAGTGAAATTGTACTGCAAGTGTATTTAAGATACAAACAAATCATACTTTTTGTTAGTGCACTTAAAGTGCACTAAACAAAAAGTATGATTTGTTGATTTTTAGTCCTATTTTAACATACAGACTATATTTTAAGCACTTAAGTACAACTGAAGTTCTACTTTTGAACAACTTTAGTACTTAGTATACTTAAAGCGCTGCCAATTTAGCCAAAAGTACATAATTAGTACATAAGTACTGAACGTACACTTAGAAAAGGTCTACTTCAAGTATACTCTCAAACAAACCATAATACTTGTTAAGTTTGTTTCAAACGCACTGGTGATATAATGAAATTGTACTGCAAGTGTATTTAAGATACCAACAAATCATACTTTTTGTTTTGTTAGTGCACTTAAATATACTTAGTATACTAAAAACTAGTCCCATTTTAACATACACACTGCACTTGAACGACTTAGGTTCTACTTTTGAACAACTTTAGTGCACTCAGTATACTTAAAGCGCTGCCAATTTAGCACAAAGTACACAATTAATACAAAAATTACCAAAAGTACACTTTGAAAAAGTATATTTCAAGCATAATCTTTTTTTCACCTGGGATGCAGGAGTGCATGCAGATAAATATGCGCATGGCATGCACAAGCACACACACAAACTGCATTCGCAAGCTGCTTTTTGTTTCAGGAGGCCTCATTTAACAACACCTACATCTATTTGCCAATGTATTTCTACAATGCTTTTATGCTAATGTTCTATCAATTATCAATATGCACGTTTTTTTGTAACAATTATTATTGCACACACAGCTGCATGCTGTGTTGTAGGTTACCTGCCCTGCATAAGTGAAAGAACTCTGAAATCCATTTAACAAAACAAGGTCACTTGTCTAATTTTAGTGGTAAACACATAAATGACAGACCTTTAGTACTGAGGTGTAGAATATCTAGAGAGATTAATATGAACATTCAGACCTCTGCATTAGAAACTGCAGTAACTGGGACAATGCGTCTCTGTGCCAGCAGCTGATTACCTGTTACGCCACGGCAGGGAGCGGCAGGACACAACAGAGCAAACAGCGGAGACCAGCCCGCCGTCTCATTGGACACGGACACACACAGACAGACAGCGATAAAAAGCATTTGCACATTAAGACTGAAGCTCCATAAGATCACTTTGGATGCAAAGGTAGCGGACAGAAGCACTCTTTTGGAGGTCACATGGTCTCAGAGGCTGCACTGGCCTGTGCGACTCTGTGATGACCAAAGCAGCCTTGGTCCAGTTCAAGGTCATTCAGTTCTTGAGGACCGTGCTCCCCTAAGTGTTTTAGACACTTTTCAATGACCAAATTGAGACATGAGCTGGGACATGAGTCGGCCAGCAGGCACTTTGGCCTAAAAACTGCAAAAAAAAGCCCAAAAACTGTAAAAGAACACTCCTAATCTGCCAGCATGACATTACAATTTTTCAATTGTGGAAGAACAACTCTGTCCCTGCTTGCCCAGATTTTGCTTTTTTATTCCTTATCATTACCAAATCCGTTGTTTTGAACAGTATTAACTCAATAGTTGCAGTAAGAATACACAAATCTCTTAATAATGGTGGGATGGATGCTGTGGTTACAGCAGGCCTTACAGGTCTGTGGCTCTAGAGGGTCAGAGTTGTGCATCGATGGTCTGCATTTTATGCCAGCAGGTTAAAATGCTTACATTTAGCTCACAGTGTTGAATAGGCTGAGAGACTTTCAGGTCCTAGCTATAGCATTCCACCACACAACAACTTTGAAGTACTATGGAATGGCTGGTAAGGCACAGTATGTGCCCATGTGGCTGTAGAAATCCTCATCAAACCAGGCAATGGAAAGCAACCAAGCCACAACATTAAATGGCAGCTCTGGTTTAGCTTGCATTAATACGCTAGGCATAAGCCAAAAGGATTTGACCTAATAATTTTATTTATCCATTGTATGTGTAAAATATGATGTAAGATGTACCCGTAAATATAATGTCGTATCATTTTTTTGAGACTGCTTATTCAAGAAAAATAAAATTGAGGGCACCTTGTATTCCCTGTCATGGAATGTAGCCCCTTAGAATAACTCCAGGAATGAGAGCTGTGAGCTATCCTGTTAGGCATTAGGAGAGGGGCAATTCTTGCTATAGCAAGATCTTATAATAATACTGTATATATACATATATTTATATATATAAACACAAAACCATAGAAAGCTGTACAATATCCACAAAGACACAATAACTATATAACCGCTGAAACACAAACTTTTCAAAAAACTATCTTGCTTCTCTTTACTAATGCACACTTTTAGTGTTGTATCTGAGCTCTTTACAATTATATAGAGATTTCATAGGCATTAAAGTGCTGGCTGGCTGTGCGTTCGTTACTCATCAAAGTGCAAATTGGACTCCACTGTGGCAGTGATTACATAAATACTCCCTCTCCGCTCCCATTTTCTCCTCTCCATCTTTCTCCATCTTATTCTGTTCATCATGTCATTTTATCCTTTTATTTCTACTCCATCCTTCTTTCTTGTCCCCTTCTGTCTCCAAACTGAGCATTTATCATCACATTGCCATCACACCAGTTCTCTCTCTATTCACCCCACTAACCCTCCCCCCTTCCTAGTGCCATCTCTACTCCTCCTCCTCCACCACCACAGTGTCCCCTCTACTCATTCTGCCCCCCCCAGTGCCCATCCGCTCAGATGGTCCTTGAGACTCTGAAAGCTCTTTTTGGCATGCCCCATCCCAGTTCCTCCCCCACCTGCCCCACGACCCATTCCCCCAGATTGACCTGATTGGCCAAAGGCTCCATCCATCTCCCGCATTTCCTTATTCATCTTGGCGATCCGTAGTCTGTAAAAAAAAACAGTAAGGCAGGTGTCAGAGTCTCATTAATATTGTGTATCATGACTAGATCCCCTAAAATTCCAGACTTCTTTTGTAATCCGTAGTTCCCTCCTGCCACTAGTATGAGGTCACAAAAGTCTCTTGTTAAGCCTCTTAAACTATAATCCCATTGCGGAACATTAATCGTCTCAATGAATCATCTATTAACCATAAGTCAAGCTCCTAAGCATGTGGAATGACTTTGAAGTAAATTTGTAAAGACAGTTTAGGACTTACTGTTCTACTCAACATTAGGGACAGGCAATTCAACAAAAAATATTGTATATTTGCTTTTCAAATATTGTGTATTTGAAGACATTTGCCTTCGAGTGTCATATTCATTTTACAATATCGACTAGTTTTAAAATACAAATACAGAGACAATGATTGGACATTATTTTGGCATTGTATTTTGCAAATACAGAATTAATATGTGATTAATTAAAATGACAACAGGTATTTGCATAATCACAGTTGCTAATTCATTGTGCCATTGTCATTAGCATGTATTTTTAACTTATTTTTAACTGTATTTTTGCAACAATATTGATCCATGCGTTCAGGCTTTTTTGATTGCACCTGTGCTGCTACTTATCTATGATTATTCATTGTAAACAACTACCCATTAAAGGCTATAGATACAACATTTTAATGTAGACGAAGAATTATTAAAAAAAACATCCGCAGAGCTTGCTGAAAGGTGCATATCGCTTTTCGCTAAAAAAAAATATTGATTATGAATTTATCGTTATAAAAAACTTTTTACGGGTGTGGTGTTAATCTCTGTCTAAGATGTCAGAGTTTGGTTCCTGCCTCTAACAAAGCTCCTGAGCCAGTAGTATTACGACGTTGGAACTACACCCATCTCTGTATCAGGAGTCTCTGTTGGTTGCCAGTTAGCTTGTCCGACAGCACCACCGAAGCCCTCAACCTGCAGTAACGTGATGTTAGACCTAAGAAACCCCGGTAACCGTCCCAAGTCCTTAATGACAAGAACCGGTGAGAGACGAGGGTCAACATTGGTTCGTCCTTTAGTCGTTGTAAAGAATTGCAATGCTTGAGAAGCGATGGGGAGATCTTTTCTTCTTGGCCGGTAAGCTAACGTGTTAGCTAGCAAGCAAACTATCAGATGATATAACGTTAGCTATTTTCTTGTTAAACTGAAGTTCGGACCGTAAGACAGGTGAGAAAGTTAACCTCCTTCTTCAGCTACTAGTTGCTTCGAGCAACAGCCAGGGTTTCCAGATCTTCCAAGACTTTCCAGCTAAATGGCGACTCAAAACTAGCCCAAAATATATTTTTAACCGAAACCAACTTATTTTCCTTACTTCTTAAAAGTGTGTGCTTTGTGACTTTTTATTTTTACCCACGACTGTACTTTGAAAGTAGTCCACTTTAGCTGTAAAACTGTGGACATGGCAACTCTGGCACAGCAGTTAAGCAGTTGTTGTTATGAAATGCAATCTCCATACGAGACACTAGATGGGGTTAAAATCTGTATCTATAGCCTTTAAGGAGGGGACCGCTCAAGTCATGTAGTCAGGAATGTCTACGGTCTCTAACTTGTGACCGATACAATTTATGGGTGCCATCTGTAAACATGCTTTTCATATGTAATCATGATCAGGTGCGGACCAATGCTTGCATCCATCTACTCCCATCCTTCATTCCGAGTGCTTCCCCTCCCGCCCTCCTGTTTCTCACAATGTGACAATGTCCGCATTGGCGTTCTCCACGGAGATGGTGATGGGGTCTTTCTGATTGTTATCTTTGGCATTATAGTCCGCACCGCGCTTCAGGAAGAGGCACACCAGCCTGAGGGACACCAAAAGAATCAGTTATGAGACAGAGTGTGTGTACATGTTAGAATATGTTGTAAACATGTATGTAAGGGAGTGTGTGTGTGTGTGTGTGTGTGTGTGTGTGTGTGTGTGTGTGCGCTCACACAGGTGTGTATTTATATCATTGCGTCATACCCAGTGTGTCCCAGTATCGTAGCATGATGGAGAGGTCCTCTCCCGTTACTGTCTGCCTGGTTCACATTGGCACCATTCTGCAGAAGAAACTCGCACGCTGCCAAGGAATTCTGGGATATGGAAGGACCACAGAGGGCACAGGTTGGTATTCTTTATCACATAAAATACACAGACACACATGTACACACACACACACACACACACACACACACACACACACACACACACACACACACACACACACACACACACACACACACACACACACACACACACACACACACACACACACACACACGCACGCACTCACTCACAGCAGAAACGGCCTGTATGAGGGGGGAGGAGTTTTTCCTCAGCAGTGTTGACCCAGTTGACATCAGCTCCATGGGCAAGGGCGTCGGCCATTACAGGGAACTGCTGCAGTGCTGCAGAGCGGTACAGTAGTGCCCCGGGATGGAGACCACTCAGATCCTCCTCTTCCTCATCAGCTTGGAAAGAGTCATGTCCACATTAGACACCGTGCATCCTGTATGTGTCTCACTAATATCATGAATTATTAATATTATTATTATTATGTCAATTGCCACAGAAGGGTAGGGCGTGACTGGGCAGGCTCTGTGCCTCTCAACAGGGTCTATGGCTGATACATCAAATCATCAAATCTAATTCAATAAAAGCTGTGTGTGTGTGTGTGCGTGTACGAAATATGCCCAGCGCCCATGTGTGTTTGTGCGCATGTTGTAAACTCTCACCTTGGTTGACGCCTGCATGATTTTTATGGCCAATGTCACTCAGGTTCAGCCCTGGGGGGGAATGACATGATAGTCCTTGTGTAAGACATGTTTATGAATAGAACAGTATGTGTGCTTGAACCGGCTTGGCCTCCATTCATCTTATCGGTGGACGCAGACAGAGTGAGAATTCATGTGTTGACCAAATTCTGTGGTTTTCAATGGTATCCATCTGTCAACGTTGACAAATGTCTCCCTGCTGTTAAATGTCTGTAGCCCCATTTTTAAATACAGTATATACATGCATTATAATCTCTTTCTCAGGTATCCTTTTCTGTTTGTGTCCACATCTTATACTTATGACACTTCACAGCTTTCTAAAAACCTGGGTTATTGCACTGGCAAGTAGCTACAGTTATACAGCTGTGAAATAGAGCATCTGCATCTGTATACATGCACACCAATATACATGTGTGCATGTGCCCTCAGTGTCTATGTACTGTAATCCCATATCTCTGTGTATATGAAGCTGCATAAATCTATGCCTGCATGTACATTATAAGTATGGGCAGATATTTGATATCATTGCATATCGGCTATGGCTGACATTATTGACATGTGACATGCTCAGTAAATAAACTAATATTACTATTTAATAGGCTATCAAACCACAAGAATCCAAAGTAGAGGGCACCATTTTAGAGGGTAGATAAATTAAATAAAGTTGATGTAATATTGGGGAATGGTCCAATTTTCTTTAAATAAATATATCTTACAATTGTACATTTAGCTTTGTTCTTGAGTTATTTTTCTTGGATTAGGATTTTAAAGCTGAATGACACACTTCTATTTTCTAGAGTTCCCTGCAACATTGTATTGTGCTGAGAGTTTCACAGCAGAATGGAAAGCTTTGTTTGACATATTTTCTCAGTGTGTGATCAACTGCAACCAAACAGTCAATTTCAACTGACACAGCTGCAGCACTTTCAATATGCCAGAACAATAAATGAATGAATCTCAAATATGAATGAGTTACATTTAATTCAAGTTCAACATTCAAGTTTAAAAGATTTAACGTTTAGAAAAAGTGTTAATAAAATAAAACTGAATAATAATATAAATAAAAATAGTTACAGTCACAGTTTTGCTTTAAAGATTTGATTGTGATTGTTGGCAACAAACATTATGTTCACCTTCTGAGGTTTCAACTGACTTTGCAAGAAAGCAACATTTACTTGCTGTATTACAAATATTGTTTCTATGGAGTGTTTGTCATGCAAATCAGCCTGTTATCTCATTATCTCTGTTTGAGGCATTTCTTTGAAAGTGTTTTTTCTCCACAGTGTGAAAGTGAACCATTTAATAGGCCAAAATAACACGCCAGCATGACAGTGAATCATACACCTCTCACACTAGACTAACACAACCTCCTTTATACTTGGAAGGCTTCGCAAAAGGCTCCAATAATCTAGGGAGAAATTAAATATAGTAAAGTAGCACATGGCCCCCTTTCCCACCCCCAACCCGAGCATATTACCTGTGAGGCGTGGGAGAGTGGCCCGGTTGGGCTTGGGTTTGAGGGCGGGGCGTGGGGCAGATCGTTCCTGGGTGTTAGCCCGCTTGCGTCGGGCACTGGAGCGGCGTAGGGCATCAAAGCGGCCAGTCTCTGGAAGTTTTTGAATAAACTTTTTCTCCACATACTTTGAGCGGATCCACGACTCTTTATCCTGCCTAAGAGGTGGAGAGAGAGGGAGGAGAGAGAGCATTTTATGAAAAATTATTCTGAACTGGACGAATACATTAGCCATGCACAGTTGCACACACAATATCAATTTCATGACACGGCACACAGCAGTAACTTCGGATGACAAGCCAACGTTAAACACAGAAGTGGGTTTCAATCACAACCCTATGAAACTGGTATTAGGCCTACAAGAAAACGCCCAGCACCATGAAACAAGTTGCATATCATGTTTCTGGAGGGTAGGTTGCTTACAACACATACCACGACACTGTACCTGTGCAACTTCCTCCCTGGGGTGCAATGGAGAGGGAGAAAAAGAGGAAGGTCAAAACAGGAGATAGAGAGAACAGTTCTGATGTGTTTGTGCTGAAATAACGGAAACTATGTCCTGTTGCACACATACTGAACGAGTACTGCATGGCAGAACAGTAACTGATCCTTAAGGGGAAGCGCACACACAGACACACACACACATATATATACAGTTGAAGTCGGAAGTTTACATACACTTAGGATGAAGTCATTAAAACTAATTTTTAAGCACTCCACAGATTTCCTGTTAGCAAACTATAGTGTTGGCAAGTCAGTTAGGACATCTACTTTGTGCATGACACAAGTCATTTTTCCAACAATTGTTTACAGACAGATTATTTCACTTTTAATTCACTATATCACAATTCCAGCGCGGTCAGAAGTTTACATACACTAAGTTGACTGTGCCTTTAAATTTTTAATATTTTAATATTTGGTCGCATATCCTTTGCATGCCATGACTTCCTGTTGTGACCCAACAACATCAAAAGACTCTTGATATCTTATTTTCTGGTACTCTTACAAGTGATACTATAACGTCCCTGCATTTGAATGGATCTCTGTGGGAATTGGGGGGTGGGACTAGATTTAGCTGTAAATTGTTCTGGAACAGTATGGAAAACATGATTGGTAAAATGGCTGTAAGTCATCAAGGGTCTGAGGTATCAAACAAGCCTTAAACCATCACTCTGCTGCCAGATATGCAGTAGATATGGATGGATCACTTTACGGGTGGTTTCTCCTGACAAATTTTCCTACTGAACTCTATGGAAAAATAAGTCAGGAGAAGAAACCCTTCAAGTTATCCATCCATATCTACAGTACTGTATTTCTGGCAGCAGAGTGATTATTTGAGGCTTGTTTGATACGTCAGACCCTTGATGACTTAGAGCCATTTAGCCAACCATGTGTTTCCATACTGTTCCAGTGTAATTTACAGCTAAATTTAGTCCCACCCCCCAATTCCCATAGAGATCCATTCAAATGCAGAGACGTTATAGTATCGCTTGTAAGAGTACCAGCAAATAAGATATCAAGAGTCTTTTGATGTTGTTGGGTCACAGACATCAGGAAGTCATGGCATGCAAAGGATATGCGACCAAATATTAAAAGTTTAAAGGCACAGTCAACTTAGTGTATGTAAACTTCTGACCCACTGGAATTGTGATATAGTGAATTAAAAGTGAAATAATCTGTCTGTAAACAATTGTTGGAAAAATGACTTGTGTCATGCACAAAGTAGATAACTAACTGACTTGCCAACAGTATAGTTTGCTAACATGAAATCTGTGGAGTGGTTAAAAATTAGTTTTAATGACTTCAACCTAACTGTATGTAAACTTCCGACTTCAACTGCACTCACTCACTCACTCACTCACTCACTCACTCACTCACTCACTCACTCACTCACTCACTCACTCACTCACTCACTCACTCACTCACTCACTCACTCACTCACTCACTCACTCACTCACTCACTCACTCACTCACTCACTCACTCACTCACTCACTCACTCACTCACTCACTCACTCACTCACTCACTCACTCACTCACTCACTCACTCACTCACTCACTCACTCACTCACTCACTCACTCACTCACTCACTCACTCACTCACTCACTCACTCACTCACTCACTCACTCACTCACTCACTCGACACATTATTTGGTACCACTAGGTTTGGGCCATTAAAATGCATTGAAGAGGCCTGGTCTTGGCTTTGTTACCAAGAAAGACAGTATAAACACACATTTTAAAAGAAAATATTGTTCAAAGTCCTTAAATCCAATCTAGACATGACTGGCCAACTTTTGATGTGCAATTCTGAACAGTTTTCTCTGTATGGCTGTTTAAGTACAATGAAGCAATGGGGCAGAATACTTAAGAAATTGATTATTTTCTGTTTTATATTTATTTATATTTCTAAATAATTTGGAACAAATTGCTAATTTTACTTTTCACATTGTAGATTTCTTTATGTTGAATAGCAAAAAAGCCAGATTAAATAAATTTTTATCAAATGTTCATACACAAATAAATATGAAAAAAAACTAAGGGGGCTGAACACACACACACACACACACACACACACACACACACACACACACACACACACACACACACACACACACACACACACACACACACACACACACACACACACACACACACACACACACACACACACACACACACACACACACACACACACACACTGTATAGTAGTTGCATACATATACTGTATAGTATTGCAATAGGCTGCAATGTTTACAAAGAAACAGAAGGGGGTGGTTGTGAGTTTTTCTTCCTTGAAATAACTAATCCAGCAGCCTTGCCAGACTTTTGGCTTACTGACAGGGCAACTCACATTGTTTTTGTGATGCCAAAAATCCCGCAATCTCATTTCTTGGCATACAGTGCAATTGTAATGAAAGGTTCAGTGAGTTTTGCTGGTAAAGATAGTCTTCCTTTATGTCAGAAAAGGCAGGCCAGTGAAAGACTCACCTTGGGCTGGAGGGGTGTGGCTTTTTGATTGTGATCTCATCTATTCGTGCCTCATAGATCCTGTTGATTGCAGTGTTCCCAAGCTCACACATCAACTAGAGATAGGGAGAAGCAAGCACATTTCAAAAAGGAAAGCAAATGTCACTGTTTTCCAACAGCAGTTTACTAGCATTTCTAGTTTTCCCTGTGAAGAAATAGGTTTTCTCTTCCAAGTGATTTTGTCGTAAATAAAGCTACTGAAATCAAACAGAGAGGGGTGATGAATGAATGAAATGATGGACAGAAGATATAAATACATTCAGCAAAGTTTTAACCAATGATCAACCAAATATGGGCTACAAAAGAATAATGGCTTTATGCAATGTGTTCTGCCATGTTTACAATACTAAGTCTAAATGTGGTGCATGTATGCAGAAGGATGCACGTGTGCATGCGTGTATATGTATTAGCTGCCGAGGGCATACCCTGACCAGCTCAGGCTCCCAGGAGTCAAGAGTGAGGGAGCGCACTTTGGAAAAATGGACACCGAGACTCCTATAAGACAGGCAGAAGGAAGGTATACAACAAAGTCCATAACACAATAAATTCTATGGTACAATCACACATGTTTTAATGTTACTACCCATTGTTCCTGGTGTATACTTCTCTGATTGTGCACAAAGGCATAGTTACTTATGTAAAATCCTACAGAAATTTGTGCATTGGCCAATATATGCTGTGGGTATATGAGTGACCTGTACACGGTTTAGCGAGCCGCTCAGGTGTATATATCTGCAGTGGTTACCTGTGGATGCCAGAGCAGACGATGCAGAGTGTAATGCCCAGGTTGATGGAGGCCCAGTCAGGCCCTGGCTCCCCACAGTCACAGCACTGGGAGTTACCCGGGATTTTCTGCACCTCCTGCCATCCTGCACTCTCCTGTTCCCCTGACTGTCCCGCACTGCCCGCAGAAACGGAACTACACCGATCTCTCCCTCTCTGAAAAAGAGGAAGGAGTGGGAGAAACAGAGAGAGAGAGAGACCCAATAATCTTTACTAAGCTACTAAGAGCACTTTGATGGTAAACCTTGTTTAGTTTCACCTGAGAGAGTAAATCGTTTCGCATAAAAAAAACTGACAGTGTCCTGTGAAAAAGCACAGAGAACTACGTACAACATTGTTTCATCTTCCCATTTATGATATGACAACAATTCTGCTTATGCACAAAAAGAAAAATTGTGATTTTCTATCCTAGAACAACCTGATCGCACAAAACTTCTGCCATATAAAAAAACGACTTGAAAACACCCAAGTAAAGTATTCCACCACTTCAGATTCCCAGTTTCAGGAACTGGGAGAAAAGCCCAATAGAAACCATTCGGTTTGTGCTGGGACATCTCTTCATCCCCCAATTTAAAAAATCAGCTTGTTCTTCTATTTACTCTTAAACAAAGCCGACTCGGTCAACAGTATAAAGAGTCGTACACAGAAACACACCACCCCCAAGATAAAGATCCTGTGCTTGAGGGTTTAATAGAACCAAACCATACTGAAATCAGCAGGCCTTGGACCCAAACTACTAAGAAAACAATTCCAAAGCAAAAATGCCAAATACCGACTTTACCCTGAAAAGATACACTAAAATAGTCATAAATTAAATACAGCTGAAAGGAAATGCTTGAGTGCTACCTGACCATAATCAGAAACAACATACTGGCTGAAAACCATAACAATTCCAGTAAAGTATAGATTCTGTGAAGCACTATCTAGAAATTAAAAACAGCATATATGAAACGGGCTAAAGTCTGTGCAGACACCGTGAACAGCAGGATATGGAAACAGATGTGCTTCCATTCATCCTGCTCAAAATATACAAAAATGCACCGATTTACATTCCCCAATTTGAGAGACAAGAATGCCCAAATTTAATCCATTCTCAGAAGAGGAGTTTCAACCCTGCAATGAGAGGACAAAGCAGGCTGCAGAACTGCCACCTCCAGCGGGGGCAGTAGATCGCCATGACTGACCGGCGTTACTGCTGCTCCGGGCAAAAAGAGAACAGGTCATTTTGTCATTTATATTCCTTTCCGTGGGTAAGAATGAGGGGTTGTATAATTACCGAAGCTATGCGAGTGATATTTGTATACTTTGTACATTTATTGTTCCAACTTAACCTTGCTTAGCAATAAAGCTCAAATTAATTGACTATGAGAGAGGGGGGGTAAAACAAATGACCTTGAACAAAAGACTTTGTGTGTGTGTGTGTGTGTGTGTGTGTGTGTGTGCATGTGTGGGTATGTGCACATTTGCAGGTGTGCGGAGTCGGTGTGCTAAGGCTCTCTCACCGGGCTCTGTTGGACCTCTCTGCAGTCTTGGAAAGCAGACGCAATGCTATTCTGCACTGCACTGATCCAGCCCTGCTGCTGCCTCTCTGAGTCTGCCTGCAGCAGACAGCTCCTGGACACAAACACACCGCTACTGTTACGACACTACAAACGGACACAGGCAGCCATGTTGTTTCTGCACAGTCCAGCACAAACACACAGTGCTGGAGCTGAACTGGCGTCTCTCTGCTGGGAAGCCAAGGACTCACTTGGATGGAGACACCACCTCAAAGCAGAACCTTCTGTCATTATCTGAGCAGGGCTTCACCGTGCACAATCGCAGGTCCTCCACCACTGGTGTCGGCTGTTCCTGGGAAAAGGAAGAAAGGATCAGTGTATGTATGCATGTGTGCAAGCATTTATACATGCACAGAATAACGAGTGTGTGCGTGTGTGTGTGTGTTAATGCTTACCTTGAATTTCTTCTGATACACCAGCTGATTTTTCTGGATACTGAACCAGCGCCTAAAACATTTGGAGAGACATTTGGAGAAAAGGTTAATATGATTCATTCATTCAAAATATCCCCCATTTCCTTCATTGCACACATTAATTAAAGCCAACATTTAAGTCTAGGGAGATGCAGAGAGAGAAAGGCTGCAGGGTGGGCTGGTGAAGGACAGGGTTATGGCTGCCAGCTCAGCAAAAAAACAGCAATATTTCATCATTGTCCACAGGTCTATAAACAGTAAATGGAACATAAATTTAAATATGTATTATGGTATACAATTTCCATTGCATTTAATATTTTGTTTTCCATTTGTGAGAGAGAGAGAGAGAGAGAGAGAGAGAGAGAGGAGAGAAAGAGAGAGCGAGAAGGGGGGGGGGGGGGGATTCCATGCATACACAATATTAACTGCAGTACTCCTTTTGTGAAAAGGAGTGACTCAAAATAACCAGCTAATGTTAAACACATTAATGTTAAGTCAGCACTATTCATTTAAACTTTGTTCTCCGTTTCGGTTACAACACTAAAGACTTGTGGGGGGCACTGCGGAGCGACAGAGTGTAGTACCTGCTCCAGGTTTTGAAGGCATTGCTGGCTCTTTTGTAGAGGTATCCCTCCATAGCTATGCCAGTGGGAGCATCAGGGCGGAAGTCCATTATGGAGTCATCATAGGATATGTCCTGCAGCCACAAGCAACACTCACATTACAGGGTGCGCCTATCCCTTATGCCATAATGAACAGCTTTTCAACAAACTGCAATTTAAAACCGCAGCGCCGAATCCCCCGTTGGCCAGCATGGGACTCTCTGTGGAGATGCTGTTTCGTACAGAACAGCACATCGTACCTTTTTTTTGATGGCAGCATGCCTCTGCTCCATGTCCCTCTTTTCTCGAGCTGAATTCAGGACCAGGTTAGTGTGCTGAGGGAGAGAGGGAAAGGGGGAAGAGGTGAGCATGCATGACGGTAAGCAGAAGTGGAAAATCCAGGTTCAGAAAGTAAAAGTCCACCACAGTATTTTGTTCCAATCGCCCGGATTTGCTAATTAGCACAATTCTTCAGCCAGGAGGTAGAACCAATTGGTAAAATCAGCTGGCTGAGTTCATGGGAAGAAGAAAGACACGACAGGACAGTAACTTTCTGACCCCTGGACATTCCACCTCTGACAGTGTGGAACTGGGACTGGACAGAGGCATGTAGAGCAAGGTATGAGGTAGGGAATGGAGAGGAAGGAAAAGAGGGATGGTGAAGGATAACGTGGTAAATTGGGAGAGACGCCGAGACGTTGTTATGTTTCATAACTTTGACAAGATTTTACTTGTCAAAATTACTTATTTTTTATTAAATATTCAGCCATATAAATGGATTGTATGTAAAAATGTCATTTGCTCTGGATAAGAGCATGTGCTAAATGATGATTTAGCACATTTAGGACAGTAAGGATTTAAAGGGACAGGACTAGGGTAAGACAGGGGAATAGATTCCAATGAATACAGAAGAGAGGCGTGTGTGCGCATGAGCAGGACCATTCAGAAGGGGGTCAAAGGGCACTTTGGCCTAGATCTCTCAAAGAGAAAAGGAAGCAGGAAGTGCTGGACTCTCCAAGTTTCCTGTGCTTGACTTAGGACAGAATGCTGCATTTAACTCTTGTCTCGCTCTCTTCTCTTCCCTACTCCACTTCACAAAATTTTGCTTTCTCTCTCTCAGGTCATTTCCTGTTGAGGCAGGTGCTAAATTTGATATTGTGGTTTGAGAGGACAGTAAAAGGTGAGGCTGTTTCCTGTACCAAACTGCGCTTGCACATTACTTGTGTACAAGAGTTAGGAGGGCACAGGGAAGAATGACCTTCAATAATTGCATTGGCACCCAATATTTAGGACAATGTTCAGTTTAACATGTTCTGATTGAGGCAACATTACATTGCACTAAATAATTTCAAAGAGTTGTTGCGATTTTCTAGCCAATTACTTTTAATGTACGGTCAGTGCAAAGCAATTTAAAGCCAGTTCTCATGTGCTGCTTTACTGACTGAGTTCAAAATGGCTAATGTTAACGGCCAACTTTGTTATTGTATTGTACAATAAATATAAGCTGTATTGTACAAGTTCATTAAGAGAGCCAATAAACCTGGGCTTGGCTCTGGTTGCATTGTCAGTTTCGTTTTGTGTTTACTTGTGGAATTGATATTTCGGTTGCGTTCAGGAATGGGTATCATGTATCTCCTTTATGGGTCACTGCATGTTTGGCTCATAAAAGAAAAAGATATTTGGCTATTGTTCTGAGTCTGTTTGCCAGCTAGCTAGCTGGCTAGTTGGTAAGCAGGCGTAGACTGCTTTGCTGATGATGGTTCTCTAGTAACAGAGTCACTGAGTCTGCTGTCAGCAGCAAAGCGGTTCTCTAACACTTCACTATTCATTCAGTTGTTTCAAGAGTATTCATCACATGTGCAAATGAAGAATGTAAATAAAAAATTATCTGCTGTTTCTCGTTTGATGTCACATTGGTGCCTATGAATACAATACTAAGGACAGGCTGTAAAAGGCTTCTTTGGTTCAATTGTTACTGCATTTGATGTAAACTAACTTCCTCGGACACAACAGAAGCATCAACCGCAAAACCTAAGGTTCAAGTGAAAACATATACATCATTTTTTTCAAAACAGCAGCATCTTAATGTTGTCTATCACACAACCATTTAAACTTGCTGTCAATGGCAGAATATTTTCCTCACATTTTCTGCCCAGCACATGGTGCCAGTGCACACGCTCAGCTATTACAGACACTTCCGTGATGCTGTCATGTGAAATGTTTCCTGTTATTGCTCCCTTCTTCAGTTTCCTGTCATGCTGCTGCGGGGCGGGGGCAGGGCTGTAACCTTGTCTAATTGGGGGGACTTACAGTAAATCCCCTCTGTGTAACACGTCACCGTTTCAAACAGACTGACTCTCCAGCATTCTGCGTGCTCCCTGCTCCTCCTCAATCCTGCTCCTCCTCAAACCTGCTCCTCCTCAGTCCTTCTGAGATTAACCTGAATTCATTTTGCTAGCATTCCTCTCATTCTCTGAAACTCCCGCCTTTCTCTTCACACATTCTCCTTGCTCCTTCTCTTCTTTTGACTTTCCCAAAACCTCCCTTTGCTTGATCCTTGCATCCTTCCCCACTTTCTCACCAGCTTGCTCATGTTCCTATAGTACAGCCTCTATCCTTCCCTCCATCTCTCTTTCTATAGTACAGCCTCTATCCTTCCCTCCATCTCTCTTTCTATAGTACAGCCTCTATCCTTCCCTCCATCTCTCTTTCTATAGTACAGCCTCTATCCTTCCCTCCATCTCTCTTTCTATAGTACAGCCTCTATCCTTCCCTCCATCTCTCTTTCTATAGTACAGCCTCTATCCTTCCCTCCATCTCTCTTTCTATAGTACAGCCTCTATCCTTCCCTCCATCTCTCTTTCTATAGTACAGCCTCTATCCTTCCCTCCATCTCTCTTTCTATAGTACAGCCTCTATCCTTCCCTCCATCTCTTTCTATAGTACAGCCTCTATCCTTCCCTCCATCTCTCTTTCTATAGTACAGCCTCTATCCTTCCCTCCATCTCTCTTTCTCACCAGCTTGCTCATGTTCCTATAGTACAGTCTCTATCCTTCCCTCCATCTCTTTCTCACACACCTGCTCGCTCAGGTTCCTATAGTACAGCCTCTATCCTTCCCTCCATCTCTCTTTCTATAGTACAGCCTCTATCCTTCCCTCCATCTCTCTTTCTATAGTACAGCCTCTATCCTTCCCTCCATCTCTCTTTCTCACACACCTGCTCACTCACCTTCTTATAGTACATACTCCCTCACTCTCGCTCAAAAGCTTGCTCATGTTCCTATAGTACAGCCTCTATCCTTCCCTCCATCTCTCTTTCTCACACACCTGCACACTCACCTTCTTATAGTACATACTCCCTCACTCTCGCTCACCAGCTTGCTCATGTTCCTATAGTACAGCCTCTATCCTTCCCTCCATCTCTCTTTCTCACACACCTGCACACTCACCTTCTTATAGTACATACTCCCTCACGCTCTCTCACCCGCTCACTCAGGTGCTTATAGTACATCCTCCCTCGCTCTCACTCACCTGCTCGCTCAGGTTCTTATAGTACATCCTCCCTCACTCACACTCACCTGCTCACTCAGGTTCTTATAGTACATCCTCCCTCACTAGCACTCACCTGCTCACTCAGGTGCTTATAGTACATCCTCCCTCACTCGCACTCACCTGCTCACTCAGGTGCTTATAGTAAATCCTCCCTCGTTCTCACTCACCTGCTCGGTCAGGTTCTTGCGGTAGTCCTCCAGCTCAGTGAGAGACTGATGGCCAAACTGGAAGAACGCAGCCTGGGCTTCCATCAGAGACAGCATCTAATGCACAGACCAGATTAGTCAAATACAAAAAACATAGCCAAACAAACATATACAAAAGAATACGCACACAGGCCCAGAAATAAACACCACAGACACATATTCCCAGACACTGTTGGGCACTGAAGAAACACAGACATGCACGCACATGCAAACATGGGCCCAGAGATAAACACCAGACACGTATTATCACAGACGCTGTTAGTCAGTGAAGAAACAAACACATACACATGACCAGAGATAAGCACCACAAACACATAATCACAGATGTTCTTAGTCATTATAGAAACACACATAAACACACACACATTCATCCTAAAACACATGTTTCCATCCCAACGAGCTCCAGCACTCCCTGTTCAACACTTCCCACAGACAGCTATGGTGATGGTTACAGAGCTTCAGCTCACCGCCAACAGAATGTCCGTCTTCTTCTTCGACTCAATGGAATTGATCTGGGAGAGAGCGGAAGTGCAATGAGGGACGGCAGACACACGTTGGCCAATAGCTGTGCACTTTACTGCCCCTGCTTACTGACACCTACAATCATTCTGCTGATTAAAACTAATATTAGACTCCAATACCTGTAAAATTAGGTGCGTGCGTTTGAACTGTCCAACGTATTACAGTGTATCCTTTGTTCTGTTCATATACACACATGCATGTGTGTGTGTGTGTGTGTGTGTGTGTGTGGTCTTTCTTTCAAACCTGCAGCACGTAGTCCAGTGCCTCAGAGCGGAAGGTTTTGCGGGCGGAGAGCAGGGTGTTGGTGGCCTCCTCCACCTCATGCTGTTTGGCCCGGGAGGCCTGAGCATTCTTCCCCAGCGCTGCCTCCAGATTCTCACTGCCGCGCTCAAACTCCTTCCGCACATCCTTAAAGCGCCTCACATCCCTGTAAGAGAAAGACAGAGAGAGATGATGAGAGGATGACAGAGAGAGAAGTTTGGCTAACGTTTCAGTTCCAGCAGCTGAAAGAAGCATCGAGAGTTTTACAGAGTAGGCAGTACTCAGACAGCCGTGAGCTTTACAGAGTAGACAGTATTCAGAGAGCCGTGAGCTTTACAGAGTAGACAGTATTCAGAGAGCCGTGAGCTTTACAGAGTAGACAGTATCCAGAGAGCCATGAGCTTTACAAAGTAGACAGCATTCAGAGAGCTGTGAGCTTTACAGAGTAGACAGTATTCAGAGAGCCGTGAGCTTTACAGAGTAGACAGTATTTAGAGAGCCCTGAGCTTAACAGAGTAGACAGTATCCAGAGAGCCGTGAGCTTTACAGAGTAGACAGTATCCAGAGAGCCATGAGCTTTACAGAGTAGACAGTATCCAGAGAGCCATGAGCTTTACAGAGTAGACAATAACAAAGAGCTGTGAGCTTTACAGAGTAGACAGTACTCAGAGAGCTGAATACTCACTCTTTAACAAAGCTCTGCAGTTTCAACTTCACTGACTTCTGCGTGGTCTCAATCACCTCCTGGGAGAAACAGGAATACAGTGATAAGTGTGTGTGTGTGGGTGCACATTTTCTCAAGAGAGAGAGAACCATGTAGCAATTGTAGCCCTTTTTATACATAGTCCCCTCCCATTTCAGGGGATCAAAAGTAATTGGACAAATTAACATAAACTTAAATAAAGTCATCATATTTAATATTTGGTTGCAAATCCTTTCCAAGTAATGACTGCCTGAAGTCTGCGATCCATAGACCTCACCAGACGCTTGGTATCTTCTCTGGTGTGCGTGTGTGTGTGCACATATGTGCATATGTGTGTATTTGTGTGTGAGTGTATGCATGCACATGCAAGAGAGACAGAGAGAGTGAGTGAGTGTGTGTGATTGAGAGCGTGAGAGAGAAGGTGGGAGGAAGGATGCTTTCAGTTTGATTTGTTTCAAATTGTAGCACTTTGTTCCAGTGAATCTGAAGAGATTTGTGTTTATTCGAGGCGACTTGGCACAGATGACTCATAGCAACACAATGAGCAGAGTCACTCAGGCTGTGGTAAGGCATTTAACACACATATGGTTATAACTGTCATGCTGGAGGAACAGAGCTCTGCCTTGAGGGCACAAAAGAGAGTGGTGCTGAGGCCAGGGGGGCCAACTGCACATTCAGTCTCTTCGTAGCCCACTAAATATCCAGCCACTACATCCCCTGATCAGAATATCATAGAGGGGACACTGAGAGGACAAGGCATGTTAGCCTGGAATACATGCTGTGTACTGTTATGAAGAAATTATCACATTTTAGGCATTCTATCTATCATACACTACTTCTGAACACATGTAAAATGAAAAAATATTGAATCAATGGGAGTTATTTTGTATTATATACATTTAGCATTATTTTACAAAAAAAATTTTATTCTAATTGCATGCAATGCCATTACTACTGATGAAACATGAAGCTGGTCATGCTGCCTGGCACATAATCCAAAGTTTGGACAGTACCACCACATACAGACAGTTTAACCGAAGCTGAAAAGAAAATCATAAACTTATGGGCCAATTAGGATTAATCGGTGTAGTTTGAGAGAACGCTGACAAGATTAAGAGACAGCAAGGAGAAGAGAGATCTCCACTCACCCCCTGAGAATCCAGAATAACAGACAGCTTGTCGGAAAATTTCACTAGACATTCCTGAGAAGGAAGAACAGCAGAGCAATTACGTCACTACACAAGCTCCCCAAACCGCACTCAAACTGTAATCATATCATTCTTCCATTAACCACTCTGGCACAAACTCACTGGCCAAAGACTCTTCCCTGTATAGTGATTCCTGGTCATACTGACCCAGTACAGTTATAGTCCTTATCGTAACTGTTCCCAGCACAGTGATTCTCTCTTTGGGCAGCCTTACCGCCAGCATGGTGTCTGCAACACAGTGGTGCCCCAGCTCCCTCAGACCATTGATGAAGTTCTTGCTGTTCTGGCAGTACACTTTCCCAGCCTCCAACATGGAGTTACACTGCTTCACCAGCTGAATAAAGGTGAAACACAAAATGAATATAAACACACACACACACACACAAACTCATGTACACACACACCCACCCACAGAAAAGAAAAATACACACACACACACAAAATAATTCAGCGCATATGCGCACACAGTCTACACCAGCAAACAAGCACGACACATATATAAAAGAGCATAATGTGAGAGCTCCATTAAAACAGGGATAAAGCACTAAGACTGGACACAATGGCTAGCTAGTAAACTGCAGTAAACTGCTAGTTTTTAGTTGCTAGCTAGTTTACTGAGTAAACTGCAGTACCCAAAGTAAGACCAGGGGGAGCAGGGGCGCAGGTGGTGATGGAGTACAAGAAGACAGAGAAGGATTAAAGTGAGAGACAAGTGAATGTAAAGGACAGATAGCCACAGATAACTGCCACCATGTCCTTGGGAGAAAGAGGAGAGATGGACAGAAAGGACATGAGGAGAAATAGTGCAGGGAAGAAGTGCAGAATAACTGGTGTCAACAGGTGGACATTCTGCTAGCAGGAAGGAACTAAGCACAAAAACATACTGTACATCGACATTCGAACATAGACACTTTGTGGCATGCACATATCAGCCATGAATTATGAGGCAGACATACCAGTATATTCACTGACATTTACTACCCTTTAAAAGGCTCATATGGTTATTTCAAGGGGAAATAAAACCCCAGAGGAACCGTTTGGTTTATGTACCAAACATTTTAACTCGGCATTGTAAGAGCCCAGTCCCTTTGTGAAAACAGTCAACACTATCTATTGACAGTTTTCCATAAAGCTGCAAGTTAATTTCAAGCTACACGTATCCATGAATAAATATTGAGTGTAAGTGAAACTACTGAATATTTTACGTCCCTGTGCCCTTTTCATGTTCCTCTCCCATCTGGTAGAAAAAGTGAAACGGCGATTGAGCTTGGATGTGAAAAAGGCAGTTATAACACCAATAAGAAATCAGATTGAAAGCCTCTACACGCGACAGAGAATTATTAAGCGATTCCTCTTTTTCAGGTAACAATGGGGACCAGATGCTGCTCCAGGGCCGGTTCCCCTGCGCAGCTAAAGAACAAACACCACAGCTCTCTCATCAAAGTCCCGCTTTAGAGGAACAGGATGTGCAAAGATTCAACAACGACTGGATTTTCCCGGCACCAAATGTTATATGGGGTTGATACAGAAGCAGAAAGAATAAAATCATATGGTTAACTAAAAGTAACGGTCAAATTTCCGTGTAGATTTACCTGGGGGTTGTATTATCGGTTTGAATGTATAAATTTGAATCCAATCTCTAGTCCTAGCCCACAGTGTTTAGTAAGTTCAGTTAAACTGAACCAATCAAGCAGTTTCATATACAGTCAAGCCGGAAAGTCTCCCCACCCTTTCACCTTCTCCACATTTTATTATGTTACAGACTTATACTACAATAGATTGAGTTCATTTTTTGCCTCAAACATCTACACACAACACCCCATAATGACAATGTGAAAAAAGTTTTTTTGAAATTTTAGCAAATTTATTAAAAATAAAAAAATAAAATTTCTCATTTACATAAGTATTCATACCCTTTGCTTTAACGTATTTTTAAAGTATCATATTTCATATTTGGTCGCATATCCTTTACATGCTGTTACTTCCTGAAGTCTGTGACCATCAACATCAAAAAACTGTCGATATCTTATTTTCAGGTACTGTTACAAGCGATACTATAACCTCTCTGCATTTGAATGGATCTCTATGGAAATTGGGGGGTGAGACTAGATTCAGCTGTAAATTACACTGGTACAGTATGGAACACATGGCTGGCTAAATGGCTGTAAGTTATCAAGGGTCTGAGCTATCAAACGAGCCCCAAACCATCACTCTGTTGCCAGATATGGAGTAGATGTGGATGGATCACTTTAAGGGTTGTTTCTCCTGACTTTTTTCCCCATAGAGTTCTATAGGAAAATGAGTCCGGAGAAATAACCCTTGCAGTGATCCATCCACATCTACTCCATATCTGGCAACAGAGTGATGGTTTGGGGCTCGTTTGATAGCTCAGACCCTTGATAACTTACAGCCATTTAGCCAGCCATGTGTTCCATACTGTACCAGTGTAATTTACAGCTGAATCTAGTCTCACCCCCCAATTTCCATAGAGATCCATTCAAATGCAGAGAGGTTATAGTATCGCTTGTAACAGTACCTGAAAATAAGATATCAACAGTTTTTTTATGTTGATGGTCACAGACTTCAGGAAGTAACAGCATGTAAAGGATATGCGACCAAATATGAAATATGATACTTTAAAAATACGTTAAAGCAAAGGGTATGAATGTAAATGAAATTTTATTTTTTTATTTTTAATAAATTTGCTAAAATCTCAAAAAAACTTTTTTCACATTGTCATTATGGGGTGTTGTGTGTAGAATTTTGAGGGGAAAAATGAATTTAATAAATTTTGGAATATGTCTGTAACGTAATAAAACGTGGAGAAGGTGAAAGGGGTGGGGAGACTTTCCGGCTTGACTGTATATACACTACTCACAAAAAGTTAGGGATATTTGGCTTTCGGGTGAAATTTATGGAAAATGTAAGTTCACGCTACAGTGATATTATACGTATCATGAAAGTAGGGCATTTAAGTAGAAGCATGCAATGGTGATTTCCTCATCTCAAACAATTTATTGAAACAAAAGCCAACAACAGTGGTGGGTATACCACAACAAAAATGTCAATGTCTCAATAACTTGTCATGTGCCCTTGAGCATCAATTACAGCTTGACAACGACGTCTCATGCTGTTCACAAGTCGACTTATTGTCTGCTGAGGCATGGCATCCCACTCTTCTTGAAGGGCGGCCCTCAGGTCATTGAGGTTCTGGGGTACAGAGTTACGAGCCTCTACACGGTGAGTCAGCTGATCCCATAGGTTTTCTATGGGATTCAGGTCTGGAGAAAGTGCAGGCCACTCCATTTGAGGTACCCCAGTCTCCAGCAGCCTTTCCCTAATGATGCGACCTCGATGAGCTGGAGCATTGTCGTCCATGAAGATGAAATTAGGCCTGTGTTGTTCATGCAGGGGCACAATGACTGGATTAATGATGTTATTCAGGTAGTATGGGCTTGTCACTGTACCATTCACAAAGTGTAGGGCAGTTCTGTATTGACTAGACACACCTGCCCACACTGTAACACCGCCACCACCAAAGGGTCGTCTGGTGACAACAGTGGCTGATGCATAGCGCTCTCCTTGACGTCTCCAACATCGTTGGCGGCCATCATTTCTGCTCAACGTGAATCGACTCATCAGAGAACAGCACTGAGGCCCACTGGTCCCTCGTCCAGCGTAAATGCTCCCTGGCCCATGCAAGACGATGACGTCTGTGCCTGGTGGTGTGGTCAGGTACCCTTGCAGGTCGTCTAGCACGCAGACCACGCTGATGTAAACGGTTTCGAATGGTCTGACGTGACACTTGGGTGCCTCTCACCTCCCTTAAATGTGCCTGGAGTTGAGTGGCATTCATCATCCGGTTCCGCAGGGCACTGTTCACAATGAAGCGGTCATCAGTGTGGGATGTGGCCAAAGGACGTCCACTTCTATGCTTTTCTGTGACTCTTCCAGTCTCTCTGTAACTCTGTTGCAACCTGCTGATGACACTCTGTGACACACTAAGCTCAGTGGCCACTTCCCTCTGAGAACATCCTGTTTGAAGCCTCGCAATGGCGAGGTACTGTTGATCAATTGTTAGGTGTCGTCTTGGTCTCATGATGCCAAAATGTGAACAGCATGATGAAGAGGACTGTTTAAATACCAATTCTAATTGAACCAGGAAATTTATTGGTCGATTCATGGATCAAACACCTGTTGTGAATTTTGCCGTTCAGCTCCTTGTTAGAGAACAGCAAGTTGTGCAAAAAGTACTGAAACATTGAATAGTTGGACATGTGCATTCAAAAGTTTAGAGAAGGTCAAATTAATTTCACCTGTAAAGGTTATAGTGCATTTTAGGTTCATCCTGAAATTTCACCCGAAAGCCGAATATCCCTAACTTTTTGTGAGTAGTGTATATTTATATATATACACTCAGTGGCCACTTTAGTAGGTACATCTCCTCATTAACGAAAATAGCCTGCTCCTCCAAACAGCGAATCACGTGGCTGTAAAGTCAATATATAAAGCATGCAGCCATAGTGAAGAGGTTTGGTTGTGGTTAGACCAAGCATTAGAATGGGCAAAGACATGTGATCTAAGCGACTTTGACCGTGGTATGATTGTTGGTGCCAGACACGGAGGTTCTAGCATCTCAGAAATCGCTGATTTCCGCGCACTGTAGTCTCTAGAGTTGACAGAGAATGGTGCGATAAACAAAAAGCATTGAGTGAGCGGGAGCTCGGTGGGTGAAAACACCTTGTTAACGAGAGAGGGGTCAGAGGTGAATGGGCAGACTCGTTCAAGCTAACAGAAAGGCCACAAATGCTCAAATAACATTTACAACAGTGGCATGCAGGAGGGCATCTCTGAACACACCATGCATGGAACCTTGAAGCAGATGGGCTACAGCAGAAGACCACACAGGCGTCACTCCTGTCAGCTAAGAACAGGAAGATGAGGCTACAGTGGGCATGTGATCACCAAAACTGGACAACTGAAGACTGGAGCGACAAATCTCGATTTCTGCTGCGACATACAGTTGGTAGGGTCAGAATTTGACAAACAATAGGAATCGATGGATCCATCCTGCCTTGTGGTGTTGTAATGGCATGGGGAATGTGTTCCTTTACACTGCAAAAAATATGTGTCTTAACAAGCATTTTAGTCTTGTAATAAGACTTAAAATCTTGAAAATATTAGCTTGTTTCAATTTATCATTTGCTTAACAAGTGCAACGATCTTACCCCATTGGCAAATCTTGAAATGAGTAAAATTCTCACCCCATCGGCAATCTTTGTCAGATTTCGCAAAAAGTAATAGAAATAAGATTTTAAGTCTAAATATAAAATGCATGTTAAGATTGACTGGTTTTTGCAGTATATGGACACTATGGCTGTCCTTTTTTTAATGGATACTTCAATCTAGCAGGATAATGCACTTATGTCACAAAGTGTGCATCATCTCAAGTTGGTTCCACAGCATGGCAGTGACTTCAGTTTACTCCAATGGCCTGCACAGTCCCCAGATCTCAATCCAACAGAGCACCTTTGGGATGAGGTGAAACGGGAGGTTCACAGCATGGATGTGTGGCCAAAAAATCTGCAGGAACTGCGTGACGCTATCGAGTCAGCATGGACCAAAATCCCTAAAGAATGTTTCCAGTACCTTGTTGAATCCATGCCACAAAGGATTCAGGCTGTTTAGGAGGCAAAAGGGGGTCCTACTAGATAGGTGTACCTAATAACGTGGGTACCACCCACCCACACCCACACCCACACACACACACACACACACACACACACACACACACACACACACACACACACACACATACACATACACATACACACACACACACACACACACACACACACACACACACACACACACACACACACACACACACAGGTGACTCTGGTGTGGGGTACATTTTTCTGCCTTGGTTTGCACGCACTGATACCCCAAGTTAGTGTGAATCATTACTTATATGATCCTTCAACATCCTGCAGAGAGGGGCGTTTTACAATACCCCCATCCACAGAGCACAAATACCCCCATCCACAGAGCACAAATACCCCCATCCACAGAGCACAAATAGGTTGGTTGAGCCCAATGGTTTGAGAAGCAATGAATTCATACGTCACAACTCAGTCACTGGGTTTGAACCATGTACAGGAAGTTCTGAAATGACACCTGAGGCAGCATTTTCCACTTTCATCAAGCAAGCATGTGCTGATTGATTTCTCGTGTAAGGCTAGCGTCATTTTCCAGCTGCAGAATCACAGACTTACAGAATCTCTGCCACAGCACATACAGGCCAGACTGACCACATTGTGGTGGCCCAACCCTGCCTTTCTGGGGGCACTGACATTTTTTTTTTGTTCAATACCTGTATATTTCATCATAATGAAATTCAGTACCTGGACACACATCTCAAGCACTTGTAATTACAATGTTTATATGGTCACTTGAAATTATTCATGATTACTCAAATTGTTCATTTTAATATAGCATAGTGTGGTGTGGATCGATAAATTAATTCCATCTCCCTTTCATTTTTACTGAAATGTAGTGACTCTCACTACATGCAGTATAC
Source organism: Synaphobranchus kaupii (assembly GCA_029718625.1). Taxonomy (NCBI): domain Eukaryota; kingdom Metazoa; phylum Chordata; class Actinopteri; order Anguilliformes; family Synaphobranchidae; genus Synaphobranchus; species Synaphobranchus kaupii. Next base: position 18,029,007 of record CM056393.1, read on the forward strand.
TGATATTGAAGACAGTTGTAAAGCCCCCCTCCCCCCCCTCCCCCCCTCCCCCCTCTCACCTTCTCTAGTCGTGTCTCCAGTTCACCTACATCTCCCTCAACCCCCTCAATGGCAGCCCTGGAAAGAAAACACATTAATTACACAACAGAAAAGAATTACAAATGATTGGCTTCTTCTAAAACAAAAAAATTGACAATGCAGAAACTAAGAACATTTCAGTATTAAATGACTGATGATGTTGCATCTTTTGTTGACTGGAATACATTCACCCTGTAAAGGTCACTGATGCTTTATGAATATCACCCAGAGGATGTAAAGCGATCCATGTATTTGTAAAAGATGTATTACTGGACCTCTGGCCATTGATTCTTCCTTGAATGGAGCCAGTAATGTTAAGTTTCTGGCTTACCAAAATGCCACAAAAAGACTGGTGAACACAGTCTCAATCCCAATGAGAAAATGCAAACATTTAATTGCATTGCACATCCTTGGCTTGGTATAGTATAACAATGTGGGGGTCGTCATCTGAGGAGAGTGCCTGTCTCTATTATGAGGTATGCCATTACAGTAAAGCAGGGCTTTACAACCCTATTCCTGGAGATCTACCGTCCTGTAGGTTTTCACTCCAACCCTAACAAAGCACACCTCATTTAACCTCGCTAGAGATCTAGTTGAGCTGCTAATTAGTAGAATCAGGTGTGCCAAATTATGGTTGAAATGAAAGCCGACAGGAAGGTAGATCTCCAGAAACAGGGTTGGGCAGCCCTGGGGTAAAGGCTGTGCACGTAGGGATGTCTGCGCAAGTGTGTGGCTATGTGTGTATGTGGCAACTGCCAGTCAGATGGTCTGACAATGGGGTGTCTGAGTCAGTGAGTCAGTCTCTCCTCTCATATCTCATCTGCCACCTTGTCACATCACATTAACAGTGCAGCACATGGCCCAGTGCTTTACTGCTACTTCCATAGAGAGGGAGGGAGTAAAGCAGAAATGAATACAGACAAAAACATTCACATCAATATAAAGAGTGAGAGATGGACCTGTAGGAGAGGAAAACAGATTTCTATGTTCGATGAACAATTAACGGTGCTTAAATCCATGTGACAAGAGTGCTCCAGGCTGCAGAGCACTTGTAGACAATTAGTCTTTGAGAAGAGAGAACGTATCCCTGGCACAGAAGGGAAACGGAGAAACCGTGACTTTTCATGGCCACCCCACAGTGGAGGCCCTGCACTGCAGAATCATATCCTGCGTCGTCTATCAATTTCAGTGCGCCGTTGAGGCAGTTCATGCAAGTGAGAGAGAGAAAGAGAGACCTTGGGTTTCCGCAGTGATCCACCCCCCGAACACACTTCCTGTCTCCTGTTTATCACCTCAGTATCTCACGCCTCACTTCCTGTTCCACCACCACCTCCCCCTCGCCGCTGGTAACCTGGCAACGGGAAGCCACAGTCTGAGCAGCGACCGCTCTCACTGCCCCCTCCCTTCTCCGTCTGCAGCCATGTCTCCTTTCTTCCTTTCTGTAGGTTTTTGTGTCTCTGTCCTCTCCTCCTCTTTTTGCATGTCTTTTGCACCGTTTGTGCTTCTTTGTGTCTTTGCAGTGCCCTCCCATGGCCTACTTCTGTAACCCCCCCGCCCCTCCTCCTGCTGGTCCCTGTCAAACACTAAACCTCACCACTGCAACATGCAGCTCTGCGGCCACACTAAAACTTTCCATCGCCGAACATTCCACATATATCAGAGCCAGGAGCAGAGCTCTTACTTATATCGTCAGACTCTTATAAACACCAGGGCAAAAACACAGCCACACCCAAAACAACTGGCTGCTTTTATTTCTTACTTTCTGGAAATCAGTGCACCATCTGTTATATTTTTTGACAAATGCCGCTTTCAAAGATTTCCATGTATGCCTTGCACCTCCCCTATAGTACGAAGGAATAAAACTTTTTGAGTACACACAATAAGGCCAATCTCACTTTTCCTCCCTGGGCCAACTAAGGCTATACTCTCATCAAGGTGACAATATGCCATATTCAAGATAACTAACTCTAAAGTTTGTTTTCAGCCCTTATGTACTACAAAGTTAACATGTAATCTTCTTCTATACAAGAAGCGTGCATGCCTTCCTGTCACTATGTCTTCTACCGCTGTAAATCACCCAATCCGCACGCTCACCATTTTGGTTCTTCCCCTTCCTCTTTGATGCTAACTGAGCCCAAACAGCCATTCTACATGCAGACATCTGATTCATGTTAGTGTGTATACCTCTCAGCACTACACTGGTTTTAATCATCTGTGCCATTTAAAAAATATATTGTCTGTAATGAATTATCAGGCCTGCACTCTCTTGCAACCTCTCACCACTTTATGTCATCTCTCAACTCAAACTGAACTGCCGCAAGTCCTTCATTGTCTCAGCGTGGCCAAACACAATTTTGTTTTCTGTGCAGCATGAAAGCCCACTTTCAGCAACTCTCCCAATGACCGTGGTGAACATATAACACACGCTTGCTTTAATATTGGTGCAACACTGAAATGTTGTAACAACACTTCAGTGTTGCAAGAACACTACAGTTGAGCCATGTCTCTACAAATGTGCCAAAAGTCAGAAAAGGCTTGAAGAGAAGGCTATGTGAGACCTCAATTGGAAAAAGAAACAAATAGGTCATGGACTTTTTAAATACATGTACTGTGCACAATCATTGTTGCCAGATGGCACAACAAATGATTTGATATTGTACATTTACAAAAATTACATTTTTGGCAGAATATTTTTCTTGTGCAAACCATCTTGTGCAAACCATCACAGCCCCCACAATTAACATTTTCTGGGATAATAATCTGTAGTCGCTGTTCAAGTTCCAGTGTCCTTTGCTCAAACTTTGAACAAATACATTGCCAAGAACAGCACCTCTCCAATTATGAACCTACACTGTATATTTTGAAGCTATGGAATTCTTCTTTGAAGGGTTTGAATATTTTATTATCTAAATATGTATTCTAATAATAATAATAATAATAATAATAATAATAATCTTTAAAATGGTTGAAGGCCTTCTGCAACTTGCTAGCTACACTTGGGTTGCATGATCTTGACATTATAAGGGCGGTAACCAAACTGTCTCTTGTTCTTTGTAAAAACAAACTGGAAAAAAAATAGGATCTTCTTTCATAGCCCCTTGGTTTTGTATAAAAAGACTATCCAACGCTGAGTTGAAAATGGCAACAAAGTTAGGCAACATTTGCAGCAGGCAGAATTAGGCTTAGCCACAGGGTGTAGGCTAATAACTTACCTGAAACGGGGGGAGTCTTTGAGGCATTCCTCAAAATCCAGTTTGACGGTCATTCTTCGGTTGTAAACAAAATAGTGATAATGATGACAATAACATGAAAACACTTGTATAGCCTATGCGAGAGCGGTCGCAGCTGCAGGTGTTTTTTTTTAGAATTTTTTTTTTTTTAGTTCAAAGACATGTCTTTCGGCAAAAAATCACACTAGATAGGCTATAGGCGAGCTGACTTTACATACTGAAAAGTAGCTAAGCAATACTATATTAATAATTACATAAGCACATCAGGACTGTATTATACTGAATGTATTGTTACATTTACCTGGTTTTATTATATTAACTTACGGCTATTTCGAAGTGTAGCTATTCATATTCCGATATCGTAGGCTATAGGCGAGCAGAATTAACTGGTAGGCTACCTCTAACTTTAATGGCAGATAAACCCACATTAATAAGTCTGACAATCGCTTAAGGAGACTTTAACACTAATGGATGGCTTAAGATATTCGTACCAGTAACTTAAGAGTAGCGATTTTGTCTTCCCCTCTTTTTCTGCCGCGCGATTCTTTAGCCGAAACTCGAAAAAGCGACGCGACTCAGAAGTTCTTCAAGTCAAAAAACACTAATGACAATAAAATGTGTGCCTATACATAGAAAGTAAGCAAATTAAAATAAAGCAACTGAAGGCATGATCCTTGATGGTCCACTGAGGAACGAGGCTGTCATAGAAACAGCTCTCTCCCCTTCTTCCTTCTCGCTCACCCCCTTTTGCCCTCCCTCCCTGCACTATTTCCGGGTATGTAAATATTAGGCTCCTGTGTTTTCTGTTTAGTTTAAATAAGCAAACAGTTAAGTTGATATGGTATGATGAGGGAGTTGGATGTATTGTGTGTGTGTGTGTGGGGGGGGGGTTGTGAATGAAATTTCCCAATTTCCCACAAACAGAAAAGGTTATTATTAAGGAAGTTTTTTTAAAATAAATCGGCGCCCAACGCAGGGCTGTGTATGTAGCCTAGGCTATGATTCCCACCCTAATTTGGAATGCCCCCCCAATTGTGTTCATGGAGCACTGCACAGGCCACACGGGTTTCATACCTCAGTACAGTGCAGACCCACGGATTCCATTATTTAGGATATAGCAACATGTTGGTTACATAACGTCACAGTTTTATGAGACTTTTATTAAATAGCCTACTGCAGTATTAAGTAGTTCCTAATAAAGGTATAATATTGCTGTAAAAGTAAAAATATAAAAATTAAGAATAAAACGTCACGTGATTTTTACACTTTCACTTAGCGAATGCCGGTTTTATTTCTAGGCTATAGATTAATTGGACACGTCTAGATGTGAGCGCAAAAACCTGGACAATGTTTTTCACTTTTCAATTTTTTAATGTTTTTTTTTTTTTGATAACCAGAGGTTTTCAATTTCAGGTTTTCCCTTGCAATCGACAATCACCTTGGCCAAGCAATAAGTGATTTGCTATAAACTTGATTATGTGGTTAGACAGGTTTAACCCCTTGAGCTGCATGCTTGTGCTACAATCTTAACAGGACCAGGCAAATCATATTCAGTCAGGAGACATAACACGCCATGATTCTAAAACGCAAATCAGGATCTTGATTTCAAAAAGGTAATGCTGAAAAATGACTGTATGCACATGTCCAAGTTGTGCACTCATTAACTTATTAGATCCTTGATAAATGTAAGTTGGCCTATACTGAACTAACACTTGGACTTGTAACATTGCTGTAATATAGGCTACCAGCAACAATGTTACAGTTATGCTAGGCTATGAGAATCAGAATAGCAGGATTAGCATATTTGTTGTCCAAGGTGTGAGCCGCTCTGTTGTAGCCTACAGGCTGTTCTTACACATCAAACTGCTACATCGGGATAAACTTTAGTAATTAATCATAGGCTAGGCTACTCTGAACAACCATATGCCTATATGGTTGTTCAGAGTATAATTGTTGATGACTATTAAAATGTCAACCATTTTAATAATGGCTTATTAAAATGTCAAGCAACACGGACTCCCACAAGCATGGTCGTTTTAAACGAAATAAGACCCAGTCACTGCGATAGGCTATCACACACAGACGAAATATTCGGCACAAAAAACGAATTATCTTAATAGGCTACTGCAGGCAAATTGACATCAACTGAAAAATAAGTGCATTTTAGCCTATTTAATGGCACGAGAGCCGGTGATGGGCGAATTTCGGGAGGCGCAGAAGGAAAGGTGAACGACACAGAACTGTCTTTCAGAATTATGCTGTGGCAGCACTTGGGAAGAAACACTAGCCTACATAGCAATTTAAAAATCTGTGCAACGGGAATAGATTGGCCCTGGGATTTATGTCAGCTTCACAGGCTACCGTGACCGCGGGTGCGCTTCAGCAGCGGACCCAGTCTGCCGTTGTCTGCCTGTGCCTGAGAGACTATAAGTATAATTACAGCAGCTGGGCGTTTTTCTCAGTCTCGTCACA